>CM055279.1:60347585-60947585 GCA_029237695.1 Conchocele bisecta | reverse complement strand
CACTAGTTAATCACTGCCAAGTGGCAGAAAGCCTGTTAAGTGATGTGTAATAATACAGCAGTTAAGCGGGCCAATAAACTACAAGAGCAAGGCTAACATAGATCCAGAGGTCAATGGCCACATAACCAGTTACAACTGCAGCCCTTTTTCTTCTTAACCGATCGTACTCATTCCAACACACCTGATGAGGAACAGCTGCACTTTGAAAAGTCGTGTTATCACATGCAATCTGAACATCCCCAGCTTGGTTATGGAACTGGAACTCCTCTTCCTACAGTTTCTCAGGTCACACCGTGAGAGAGACTTTGATCTCTACGTGGAATCACTTGCAAAGATCATCCCATCGATGTTCGCTCTTGACCACTATCATTATGCTCGCTGGATGACAGTTCATGTGAAAGATCTACTGGCCCTGCGAAATACATGTCCAGCAATACATGCACAGTTCCTGAGTGGTAACTTTGTTACACAGAAATCCAACCACAAATTTTCAGCACTTGCGCATGATCCAGTTCATGGACAGCTTAATGCAATGGTAAAGGGTGATGGTGGTGTAATAGGAATCACCGAAAACGCGGCAGCATTGAAGTGCTGGATGATAGCTGGCCCAGAAACAGCTAGACTGCTGAAATAGTACGATCAGAAGCATAGCATGAACATATCTGATGTAGAGCGGCACCATGAACAAATCCCCAGCGTGCAGAATGTCATCATGTCTCATGTCCGTGGTGTGGTTTGTGCAATGAAAGAATTTGGCAACCCATTTATGGACATAGGTACAGACCTCTATACTCTTGATACCAAAGTGATAATGCCTGGAAGAAGACATTGGGAAAACACTGTGCCAGAGATTCGTAGAAGAGCGTGTAGGCAACTCAACAGCTTTCCATGACACCACACCGAGGACTAGTCGGTCCATGTTCGATGCCAGTACTACAAAGACATGTACAAAATCTACTTTAAGGTGTCAACCTTACAGAATAACGTTCACATCAAAGATGTATATATCATGCCAAGCGAGAAGCAGTGACATGAGTGCCTTTTTCAAGCATGAAAATCATGCATGGACATCGCTGGCATCAAGTAATACCATGCACCAAACTTCTAAATCTGACTTGATGGAGTGCATTGAATCATTGTCTCCTCAGCCGGAAGATATTCCAAGCGTTGATATTATAATTGATGATGGTGCAGTACTTGTGCACATTCTTGATCATTGGAAAGCCCAATTGACTATTAAGACTTTTCCGGATTACGCACAGCTGGCATCTATGCTGCGAGATGTTGTCCGGGTAGATGTGGTTTGGGATGACTACAGAGAGGACAGCCTCAAGGTACAAACACGTCAGAGTCGTGGTACTGGGCTTCTACTTCGAGTAGCCAACACCACTACAATCCCAGTTCACTGGAAAAACTTCCCTTGTGATAAACACAACTGGTATGTTCCGTCTCCTTGCCAATGTCATACAGGAGTTCCAGCCTACATAAGGAAAGCAGATCCACATGTGGCCAGTATGCTGTTTCATCTACCATGTCAGACCTCTCTGGGTTTTTCTGTACTCATGAAGAAGCGGGTACCAGACTCGTGTTCCATGCTTCACATTCAGTCCACCATGGCTTGTCCAAGGTGATGATACATGCAACAGAAACTGACGTGGTGGTTCTCGCCATTGCTGTTGCAAGCACCTAACAGGACTGTGAACTATGGGTGACGTTCGGCCATGGTGCTAAGGTACGTTATATATCCAATGTCACCTGATTTCTGCAGCATTAGACACCGACGCAGCATGGTGTATTTTGCTATATCAGATGTGACACGGTTTCCGCATTGTATGGCAATAGAAAGAACACGGCATGGGCTGTTTCACGCACCATGCATCATCTGGTACCCGTGTTTGACTGCTTATCACATATTCCAAATCTAGTTCCAAGTGACTATATACATTAAATCGATAGGTACGTCGTCCTTCTGTGCTAGAGAATATCAGCCCACCGTCATGTGAATGATGCTCGTAAGCAGCTCTGCGTTTGGAAATCGGAAGATTGAGAACATGGCTGCACTGGAACAACATATCAAGAGAGCAGTCTATCAGGCGGGACATATCAAGGGACAATGTCTCATAGGTGATCCTCAGATTCCTCCACCTTCTTCACAGGGTTGGGATAAATTGAGTGATGATTCACCATGGACACCATACTGGACTACTCTACCAGAAGCAGACAATGGGAGCCAGTAACTGCTTATGTGTGGATGTAAACAGGCATGTTCTAGGAAGTGCAAATGCATGAAGACTGGTCTGCGCTGCACAAAGTTGTCCTTATGTCTGGGCCAGTGTAACAAGGAACTAGACTGAACAAGACTTGATATGATTTCAATGTGTTAATTGTAATATCTCGTTATTGAGGGTCACACTGCTTTGCAATGTTGTCATTTTGTGTAATGTGGTCAATGAAACTTGTTGCTATTTTAGGACGAGTGAAAATATAAATACATAGGTTAATGCAAAAAAGGTATGCGTTATAGTCACTATTTTCAAATTTTACCATACATATGTTTATTAATGTTTTTGTGGTTTATCTTATTAGATTCCTAGACCCCATACACGTAGAAAAAGACATTAAGATCAGGAGAATTGGAGCACTTAGACCAAAGTTACTGACAACATTTATTTTATGGCGGCAATTTTGAATTTTTGAGCGGGAAGTGTTCGATTGACGTCGTGGTTCCCGCAATTTTTGGAATCAGCATACTCAAAAACCCCCTTGTGCAAAGTTTCATGCTTGTTTCCAGAAGTGCAGACCTCAAGCCAAAAATGTTACATAACCGCCCCACTAATCCAGTGTAGTACCTTCAGACACCATATTTCCATCCACAGGGGAGTTTCAATACATACATGTTAGTGTAGAGCCATCCAGAGTAGTACATTCAGACACCATATGTCCATCCACAGGGGAGTTCCAATCCATAGCTCCAATCCATAGCATTGAGTCCGGCTAGCTCAAGCACGAGACCAGCGTTCATGGCCTGGCATCAGCTGTCACCAGCTGAGCAGCCGTGCTATCAACTTATCAATGTGCTGAGCACCAAGTTATATGAAGTTCTGGCACTCAGCAGTCGAACTACTATTCTCATAAGTCGGGTCCAGCCTGACATCCGAATAATAGAATTATGCCATTCCTGGTATCAAGCTGGGCCGGTATAACTGGTTTTCTCAGCCCGTCTTATGCGACGATGCTGAGACTACATATCTGGGCACTATTTACAATATATATACAGATATAGATTTTCCTCGGGCGTACCTCGCCAATGATTGGTTACCAATGAGTCTGGACAATGATCGTTACAATGATTGGGTGAGCACAAATAATCAACACATTTAATTTAACAACAATAAACTACAAGCAATATTTTGGGCGGAGTGTCTCAGCTATAGGGGTGAAACACTACTAATGTGATTCCCATCTCTGGCATGGGCTATGCCACTATAGCTGTATATTAATTCCATACAGTGTTCATCTCGTGGTTTATGAGCGATACCACTAGTTGAGCGTCCTATCATAAACCTATATGTGTTGCCGGGAGTGTAGCTCGTCTCAACTCTGAGCTAACATGCCCGTACCCTACTCTGGACTAACTATCTCAGGCCCGTAGCCAGACCTGTTTGAAGGGGGGGGGGTGTCTTTCGAAGGCCCAAGGGCCTGAGGTATATAGGGTGTCTGAAAAAGGCTGGGCGGGTGGGGGGGGGGCGTCGCCCCCCCACAACCCCTGGCTACGGGCCTGTATCTGATGACAGTCCTGTCGATCAGCATAGTATATCCTAATTGAAGCTGAACCTATTATATTATTGCTGAGATATGTGTCCGGGAAACACCACTCAGCAACAAGCCGAGCCGAGCTGCCAGCTCAGCAATGTCATGAACTGCTTAGCTGAGCGACTATCCGAGCTGCGCTACGTCCTCAGCTCATCGATGTTCTGAGCTGTCTACATGAACGATATCCCCAGCTCACAGCCTGGCATATGCCGACATCTCAGGCTGTAGCTGGGCGATGAGCCTGGTGGATCATGCTGGGCTGTCCTCGAGCAATAGCCGAGCATGGGGCTTGTTTCATGGGTCTGGAAATATGTATTTTACAGTGATCAGCTCAGCTCCTGGTCTCCACAGACCAGCGGCTGGGCTGAGCGTCGAGTTTTAATATTTGCTCAGCCGAAATGGAGAGTGTTCGGCTGTCCAGCTGGGCGTATGCCTCAGCGAAGTGTTTCAAGACACTTCTGAGCACAGCTCACAGTCTGAACAGAAACGCTATGCTCGTCGATGCACCGTCCAGATATACCAGACTGCTCGCTGCGACCAACGGTTTCCCTGTCCTAATCCACCCGCAGCTCTTGCCCAGTGAACACAATGCTGAAAGTTCTGAACTACTGGCGATGATTCCGTCCAAGTGAACAGAAGGCGCTCTGCTATATCGAAATTCAGCTAAAGAAGCCGAGAAACATATTTAACTCATGGGGTTTCTTAACCTGCAGCCAAACGTTTATTTGTATTAAACTATAATACCATCGAGTACACGGTTTTACAGTGATATTCTGTTCTGAAATACTAAAGCCAATTAAGGAAATAGAAATCATTGATTTACTCGTTTCGGACGAATATTACAAAAACCTCAATAATACGACACCGGCATACGTTTTTCAACGTTGCAGGAAGGGAGATAATTATGGCCAGACGACACTGCGTTGTCGTCCAGTATCGGTTTCGCACTAACCGGTATTTTCGTCACACATGTTTGTGTCGAGCCATCCAGAGTATTACATTCAGACACCATATGTCCATCCACAGTGGAGTTCCAATCCATACATGTTTGTGTCAAGCCATCCAGAGTAGTACCTTCAGACAACTGTGTACATCCACAGTGGAGTTCCAATCCATACATGTTTGTGTCAAGCCACCCAGAGTAGTACCTTCACAACATATGTCCATCCACAGTGGAGTTCCAATCCATACATCTTTGTGTCTAGCCATCTAGAGTAGTACCTTCAGACACCTGTGTACATCCACAGGGGAGTTCCAATCCATACATGTTTGTGTCAATACATGTTTGTGTCAAGCCATCCAGAGTAGTACTTTCAGACACCTGTGTACATCTACAGGTGAGTTCCAATCCATACAGTTTGTGTCAAGGCACCTAGAGTAGTACATTCAAACACCATATGTCCATCCACAGTTGAGTTCCAATCCATACATGTTTTGTGTTAAGCTATCCAGTGTAGTACCTTCAGACACCTGTGTACATCCACAGTGGAGTTCCAATCCAAACAAGTTTGTGTCAAGACATGTAGCGTAGTAACTTGGGACACCATGTACTGCGTGGATCCGATCCATACTAGTTTATGTCAAGACATACAGAGTAGTAACTTGGGACAACATGTGTCCTTCCAGGGAGGGGATTCAATCCATACATTTGTGTGGCAATACATGCAGAATAGTAGCTTGAGACGCTATGTCTCCATCCACCGCACGAATCAAATATATACATGTGTGTCGCGATACATTCGGAGTAGGAGATTTAGACACCATTATGTCCATCCACATCGGGGAGTCAATCAATTCAATTAATTTATTTGATAAAGGCCACTGTCTCACATCAACAATAAGTGGTAAAATACAGTATACACGTATGGAGTTGGTGACATTAATACTTTGCAATACTTTACAGGAAGTCGCAGCTTTGCGTACATACATGTCCATTAATACATTAAGGCATCGAGCAAAAGTTAGCTAATGTTGTTGTTGTATGATAGTAGTATCGTAGTAGTTAATGTGGTCGTTGTATGATAGTTCGATCGTAGTAGTTCATGTGGTACAGCACGTAAACGTATATCACAGTATTAAGTATTATGCGGATAAGATCCGTGATATATTTTTGGTGAGAACCAAGAAAACACATAGATACATTTGTATGTACAGCTTCACCGTCAGAGCAGATATCGATATTGATAAATACACACCAGCACAAACAGGCTGGACACAATTCGAGTGTATTACTGGCACAGTCTGATTCACTTAAGATAATGGCGAGGTACATTATCAACGATATCTGTATGATCATGGATTATACGAGGTGGATGAGAATCGACGCCAAATATAAAATGTGATATCTAAAAGATATGCATTGTAAGTCAATATAATGTCTCATAATATCACTTCATTATATTGTCACATGATTACTTCTTTATATTATCAGTGGAAACTAAAAGTTTCATCTCAATATGTGCAAGGTATGTCACAAATATGAATGGAGTCGATCAATGCTCTAAATTGCTATAATGTGTGTTAGTTTGTTTGTGTTTAACGGCCTATCAACAGTTAAGGTCATTTAAGGTAGGCGCGATCAATGGGTTTGGCACTAAATCCAATATATTACCTGTGCATATAATCAAGGTGCATGATCACGTGGTTACAACAGCAACAACAATGGCTGAAAATGTTGAAGCACGCCCACTCCAAAGTAATTATTATTTGATATTTTCCTAAATACCAAACGGATTTTGATGAAATATGGCACAGCAAACGGGTCTTCATAAGCTGCATTTGATTGTACAGTTGCTAAAACCCACTTTACACAGAGGTGGCGACAGTTGAGAGACCGTTGAGCGATGAAAAATGGCCAGATCCTTCAATGTCAATGAGCGCCCAGCAATCGCCATGGTCTGTCTCTCAATGATTTCTCAATGATCCAAATGATCTTCCAGTGATCTCCACGGTCGCCACGGTCTCCTCAAAGTTTTGACTCGGTCCAAAACAATCTCAACGATCGCCGAGGGAAGCAATCTCTCAACGGTCTCTCAAGGAGCGCCCAAGGAGCGCTCAACGGTCTCATCGGTCTCCCAATGATCTCTCATGGATCTTTCAATGGACGCCAATTTGTTCCACCCCGAAGGTAGAGATGTCTGAGAGATCAGTGAGGGATCGTGAGCGTCCGATGAAAGACCAAATGAATGTAGTTCATTGAAAGATCTCTGTGGAGACCGCTGAGAGACCATTGGGAGATCAATTTCCAGTTGAGAGATTGTTGAGCGTCCATTGAGAGATTCGAGCGCCAAGGTCGCTCCAAGATCTCTATAGATCGCCATGACAGTTGGCCAAAATTTGTATTTTGATCGCACAACGAGCGCACAAGGATCTCCCAAGCATTTACACAGAAACATCCTTTTCAGGGCTTTGAGAGATCGTCGAGAGATCGGGCCAATTTTGGATCGCTCAATGGTCGCTCAATGGTCGCCCAACGATATCCGTGTGTGTAAATGGGCCTTAATACACTAACATAAATCTCAAAGATTTCGAGTGTAAACTGCACTGAAAACGCGTCTCACTAACAAAATTCGCTTTTTAAAATCAAATACGTTCACTTCCTGATTAAAAATGAATGTTAGCCACCATCACATTTCAATCACATGCACGCAGTGGTTTGGTTGGTTACTGGAGACTGACGTCAGTTCCCATTAGCCAACCAAGTCAGTGCGTTTGCAAAATGAAAACAGGCCCATACTGCGACACTTCCTGGGTCACGGTGATCATGACGTGGATGTCGCTGTCCTCCAGAAGCTGTACGGCGAAGGACGCATATTTCGTCTTCTCACGGAAGAAAATTGGATAAAAGACTGGGAACGAACTTCCCACATGAGTGTAATGTGAAGTGTAACATGTGAATTGGTGTTTTGATCCGGACGTATTCAACCTGTTCAACATGATGCTAGAAACGCGAACAATCCCGTTACTGGTGTCAGGTTGAAGGTTTTGTTTTGTACTACATATGATAAGCGGCGTCAATCACACTCTTGGTTTACCATATGCGGCCCGATGCTAGAAACGCGAATATTTTTAATATTCGTCTTTCTGGTATCGGGTGTCGTTTGATGGGTTTGACATCGTACCGCCTAGGCTGTGCGTCGGATCGCGGGATCATGATACACAAGTCGAACATTTAATAAAAATAGTTAATTTAAAACAATGTGTATTTTAATATAGTTTGCATGTACAATGGCGATGTGAAGAGTATGGCGTCGTGCTGCGTACGCATACAACATACACAATAGTGCAGCCGATAAGTACTGAAATAGAACAATTCAGTATGCTACATAACAGTATTACGTTCTAAGCTATTGCCTAACTACAGGTACGACTATACTATAAGTACGCTTAAGGCAGATGACAATGGGTATAGATTGGATGGGAATACACATAATATTTATTTCCATACAATAATTTCACCTGCCACAATTGCTACATTTAGTGAACAACGTTGCTGTTCGCCATATTCCTAGATACATAAATTTAGTGAATAATCACGCCGAACAAATTGTCGGCCGTGATTATTCACTAAATTTCAGCTACATAATGCACCATTTCAAATACAACACGGCTTAGCGTAAACGTATTTATCAAATTAATTGAAAAGGTCTCGTGACGTTGTCTTGTTAATTTTGAACTTTGAAGTTGCCGGCTCTCGTGAGTTTGACTGTGCGTTCTTCCAATTATGTTATTATTTCCCACCTCCTTTGTGTTTTTGAGCACGACTGTCGTTTTGACTGTTTGTCTATTCTTGTACGTAGTGATCGCCCTTTTACCTCGAGTTACGCGCATACCGGTGCTAGGAGACGTTTGTGTCATGGACTGTGCCAACGCTTGCACAGTCCTTGATATATTTGAGCAAGTGCAATAACATTATATGATGGAGGTTAATGGAGGTTTATTGATTTAATAAAACCATTTGTTTTATAGTTTGATGATGTGAACTACATAGGCGTAGTAGCGTTTCAATTATTGGGGGGTGGGCAAATTATTTTGCTACATGTAAAATTATATATGTTCGGTATGTCTTTGCTTAATATACTACAGTACATTGTCCTGTACTACATGTATATATAGCAAAGATATACATGATGTAGTGATGCAATTAAATATACCGCATGATTGTGTATGTTTTATGCTATGCCCTTATAATAGCGTAACATGTAACCAGAAATACAGAGTACCATTTTACATAACCCATTACACGTAATAAGATAAGTCGTAAAATGGTCAGCTTACAATTGCACTCCAAAAAATACATAGAAGGTAAGCTTTTTTATTTTGTAAAATACCGATGATGTTATACACATTATCAGTTACATACATAAACTGTTTGTAATTCCCTCTAACGATACATTATTGGATGAATAAATGTTTGCAGGCTGTGACATTGGTCAATGTATGACATACCGAGAGGGTACGTTGTAATGAATAGGTGCCCGAGTGAGATGTTTTGTGACAACGATACGTTATTCTATTTTGATTAGCGTTTGAGCAGCAATCCTGCTAGAAAACCCTGCTAAATGGATAGGTACAACACCTTAAGGACCCGTTCTATACCTGATTATCGTTTGATTCATATAACAATATGTGGAATTATTTTGTTTCCCTTTAATGACTTGTTCTATACATGATCATCGTTTAATTCAAAGATAATTGCTTTGTAAATATGATAGAATATATGTATAACATATATGTGAATACTGCCTCATTACTGTATCCTATACGGCACATGGAGTGGCCAAATGGCCATCTTTGTGTGTTCCAGCCATCAGCCAGTTTCACCTCTTCTGCCGTTTGATAAAGAACTCAAAATGTGATGTAGAACATATGATATAAAGTAGCTGCTCACATGTAGAAAAGCCAGGAGAACGGACTCCTATCAATTATATTATACCAAACTGTAAAATATGTCAGTTTTCTGGACAGGTTTGTGCCTGTGTTCTTTTACAACATGAACCACCATTATAAATAACTCATACACAGAAAATCGCACAGTGTATCACTTTTACCTGGAAAACCACACAACACATACCATATATACCCACTACTGTACTATTAGTCTGCAGGCAACTATACGTATGCAAATCCGCCACCTCATGTTAATTGTTGGCACCGATGTTTTATTTTATAAACTTGAATGTATAATGTATCCAAAAAATATGGGTGCAATTTTTTCAAACCACGGTCAATGTCATTTCAAAGTCATTGAACTTCATGCATGCTTGTTGTCCGAATAATGATATGGATAGCTAATGTTCAGTTCTCATGGAACGGATAACCGTATGAGTTGCTCAGAAGATTGGAATAATAGATATTGTTATAACGAGCGTTGTTTAATGATACTATTTATTAATTTACTTTTACTTATTTTAGACTTGTGGAATTAGGCTGAATTTGATCGAAATATGAAAGAAAAAGACACATGCTGATTCTATAATGTAATATTCCCAAGAGTTCCCTGGCAAACCAAACAATGCCCTTTATACTCAGCAACTCGAACGGTATAGAAAGCATCACTGACCACTCGGCTCAAATGCTCAAAATCAGACTTTTCCTGAGAACTGTGTTTATTCAACACAGTTCAAATTTCTATAATTAATTACCAATTGAATGCAAACCTTAGATATTTTACATGCATATTTCATCCATTCATCTACATACACACAGCAAATATCAATGACGAAATGAAATTAGAACTATGTCTAAATTGGTCTTTTAATACGAATATCAAAGTAAATTTAGACATCTGACTGTCTTCTGAATCATATTTGGAACCATCTGTAATATGCAAATGACTGTAAACAACGACATGTTATAGTATTATGTTTTGACTCAGTGTTACTCAAATACTAGTCATCAATGTTCAGTCTCTAAAGAGTTATTACATGATCTATGAAAGAGCACAATAACTTGCAGACAACAATTCAGCATTTCAAAATGGTATGGTGTGACCCCAATCTATTTGACCGGGGCATAACGCCCATTAAAGAGGTGTCTGGTCTGCAGAATGGAGGTTTCAGAGTTCATAGCCTCTCTTCCATATTAACAAAGAATGGTAAATCATCAACTACCTGCAAGTGGGTAGCATGGGTAGCATGTACACTAACAAGTCCCAGATTGGACAATGCATCTGCATGGTTCATTCAGGGTTTATACTGTTTGCCATTCAGTCCATCAAATTGGTACACTATAACAATATTCTGCGTCTTACTAGCATAAACACATAATTATTTTCAATTCATGGCGATTACATTTTTAAGATGGCCGCCAAAAAGCTACGTTTTCAAATAGGCTGGTATGTACAACACGTATGAGCGTAATTTCATGTATATATACATAGACTTGTGGTTCCAAGTATCGTATGTATTGATACCGTTTCTTATGATTTATCATATTTACATTTCAAAATGGCCACCAAACTGCCTTTTCTTATAAATACAGGTAGTGATGTCAGTGCACAGTGTCAGACCATTATTTTTCTCACGAAAGTGAAATAAGCCAACCTGATCTGCTATTGATAATAATGTATTTGCTAGCAACGACATATATAATAATCACGGCAATCATGTTTACTTTCAATTTGGCCACCAAAATAAAACGTATATATATATAGACCAGTGAAAAAGTCAAATAATGAACTTCATGTGGATGCTTTAATCCATGCTTCAATATGAAAGATTCTAACAATACACCAGCAATATATGTGTCAAATATTCAATGATTTTTCATGGTTTATATCACATTTGCTAGTCAAGTATATGCATACCTCACACAGATATTGCATACTTGGAAGTGTATAGACGTGTTCGAACATAGTGTGATTTACCCACATACATGTATTCGGTATCAAAGAATACAGCATTATGAGAAGTAACATATGCAAATTATGTCGCATACTCGATGAGTTTTTACAATATTTATACATGCATGCTCCTTAATTTGTGAAAATGCTGCACAAGGATATGACTTAATTGAAATATTTACACTGATTTTCGAACATACTAAACTAATTGTCATTGTGGTTACTAATATGTTGGTTATACGGCTCTGCTTATGAGCAGTATGAATGGCATGTAGAGTTCTATAGCACTTTTGAAGGTAATGCTATTCATGAAACTTGCATGGACTAAATAAGTTTACATCAATACAATATGTACCGTATATACAAAACTATAATATACATAGTTATAACGATATAATCTTTTGCATAATGTGTGAAAATAATAGTTGTGTTAAGCTGAATCTGATACATACACTGCATTCAGAAAAAGTAGAACAATTTTGACAATGATATTTGCATATCCTATGCACTTTTTAGAAGTCAGTTAGCGAGTTTGACACACTGGTTATTTTAAGTAATTTAATAATTCCAGTAATGATAAGTTTCCTCATAATGAAGGTCACATGCATCGCATGTTTATTATTAAGTGTATAATAGAAAGCTGTAAACCATATGGACCATAAATAATGTCAACTTGTTAATACATGTACTATAAAATGCGCATGGTAGGAGGACAGAATTTTTTTAACGACACACTTAACCATCATATACATGCTATTTTATGAGCTTATGTTATATAAGTAAGATAATATGTCAGCATGCTCTGCATTCAGAGCTGATTGTGGGCTTGGCCACGTACTTCTATGATATGCATTACAGCGGAGAATGTAAACAATGCATGCTTATATGTTATACCATGTGCTAATCGTGTCCATTATCTGTCATCATTCCTGTATTTTCATATTGCTCGTCTGTTTGTTATCATGGTTTATGCAATACACGATTACTGGGCATAGTCCAGTGGCACAACAGACTGGCGGTAGCCAGTATACATTAGAAAATATACATGATCTGATATTAGTATGATGATGAAAGCTAAGACACTTGTAGATAAGTGCTGGTCTGTATTATTTTTTAGCTAGAGATCATTGTAATGCATAGTTTCTGTCATATCTTATGTGAAGATTGCTAATATTCTATAGTATTACATGAAAGAAGCTGACTAGATAGATCATCTAGTATGGTGTTATCCATCGTCATTTGGATTTCGTACACATCCTTTTACTCTGAGAATTAGACACGGTTATATATTATGGGGGAGGTATATGCTATCCCAATGTGGGTCCTGTATGGAAGTAACTCAGTACGGTCCCACCAGTAATAATAATGATTATACTACATTACCACAAACTTTGAATACACTCCTATATGTTTAGATGTTCGACCTTAAATGTGTGACCTTGTAGTATATGCTTATCAAAACTATAAAAGAAGATACACAGAGGAGACCAAGGAACCTATATATATATAGCGTAATACACACTGGTAGCAGCATGGCACGTGTTCACGTGACACGTGTATACATTAACTATCGCATAGAGCCCTGCATGAGTCATGATCAACTGCGTTTGAATATGCATTTATTTGAAATAAGTAGGTCACAGTAAGTAAATATAAACGTTATGAGGCATCAAACATTGAAATTATTATTTCATAAGACTTGTGCTTTAATAGTTATTTCAATTAATGAAACCGGACACACATATTCAGTAGATGACCATATATATGGTATTTATCTTGTTTTTGTTCTTTTGATAAATACAATACTACATTATTTTTACATTCAACTTAACAAAAGGAAATACAACAAATACATTACATAACTAGACATTATGTTTGTAAAACGTGGATATGCCCCCATAGCATAATGGACTCTAACTGTAGAACTCTTCCAAACATTTCTACTTTTCGACGTAAATGTACACAGACGGACCGACAGACGGACATACGGAACCTCAAGAGCAGCGCAATAATGCCCCCCCCCCCTTTGCTATCGCATAGGGGGCATAAGAACATTTCTGAAGATATTTTGCTTTAGAAATACATGTTTTTATACTAATAAATGCGGAATTATGACAAAGAATACATATGCAGTTTGATATTTTTAATTTAAAAGTATCAACATCCTCGACCTACTATGACATTTGATGACTGCTTTTTAAAAAAAAAAAATTTATTATCAATATCAGTGAAAATATTGACACTTTTTTGTATTTAAAGGTACATGTATATATATCATCAAGTTTGTCTTGATGTTCAATGACCTCGAAAGGATATTGAACTTAATTAAAAAGAAATGGCACCGTACTTTTTTGAAAGCTGAACCATATAAGGTTATAATATAAAACAACCACGAGAAGAAAAATTAACACGATGTGCAACATTCATGGCGATTACCCCGAATTATGTCGTTAGCAGGGTGCATTAATGTACTAGCCCATCACGAGCTCCACTAGAAGAAACAAATTAAGTCCCCTTTGGTCATGGCTGGTGAAAAAGAGAACATTATATCTTACAGATTTCTAGAGATATATTTTCTATGGTAATAACTTAATGGTATATGCACACCTTACTGCTATAGCAGTACTACAAAGAAAACATTGCCGTTTTCCTTCGGTGACCTTAAAAATATAGTGATGTGACCTTAACCTTGGTAGTTGTTGTTAGATTTCTTGATTGCAGTTG
Source organism: Conchocele bisecta (assembly GCA_029237695.1). Taxonomy (NCBI): domain Eukaryota; kingdom Metazoa; phylum Mollusca; class Bivalvia; order Lucinida; family Thyasiridae; genus Conchocele; species Conchocele bisecta. The sequence continues at coordinate 60,933,205 of CM055279.1, read as the reverse complement.
ATTTAAATTATTGTGATGCATACCACCGAAGATATTGATACTTCAACTGAACCAAATCCTTGGTTTTAGGGCATAAATACCTGGGTTTTGACCTTGATTTTGAATGACCTTGAAAGTGTCCGAAGAAAATGGCACCCGGATTTTTCGGAAAGTGGGATCCCAGACGAATACAAAACCACTCATAAAGAAAAATTAACACGAGGTGCCGGATTCTGAGCAATTTCCCCCAGACTACATTAGCTATCAAATCCAGTGACATGTAGGCAGTTACCTGAGTGTATTGTCCCTGGTGTCTACTCACCTACTATGCAAGTAAATATGGCTTTACCTATGGGTAGCATGTACACTAACAAATACTTTGTATCAGATTGAGAAGTTTACACATCAACATTAATTTTGATACTGATGGGAGAAATGCTCAGATATATCGTATTTTGTATAATTTGCTGGCATAATATTTATAGCTCGCCGTTGTCATATGTGTCTATTATGTATTACACCAATATGAATATAACATATGTGAATATTGTCTTGTTACTGTATACTATATGGAGCATTGAGTTGCCATCTCCGCCATCTTTGTATGTACAAGCCATCGTACATTTTTTGTCACCACTTCGTGCGCTTGTCACATACAGCAAATACTATGACAGTAAACCAAATAAAATCTGGTGCAATACACAATAGACAGATATGACAACGGCAAGCTATAAATATAATGCCAGCAAACTGTACAAATACGAGATATCTTGAGCATTTCTCCCATCAATCTGAAAATAAATTTTGATGCGTAAACTTTTCAATCTGATGCACAGCCTATTGTTAGTGTACACATTATACATAGGTAAAGCCATATCTACTCGCATAGTAGGTGATTAGACACCAGGGACAAAACACTCCGGTAACTGCTTACATATCACTGGATTTTGTAGGTAATAACAGAATACAGTAGTGGGTACATGTACATAAGGTGTGTGTTTTGTGGGTATATATGGTATGTGTTGTGTGGTTGGCCAACCAGGTAAAAGTGATACACTGTACGATTTTCTGTGTGTGAGGGTATTTATAACGGTGGTTCATGTTTTAAAAAACACAAGAACAAACCTGTCCAGAAAACTGACATATTTTACAGTTTGGTGTAATATAATGAATAAGAGTCTGTGCTCCTGGCTTTTCTACATGTGATTAGTTACATTATACCATATGTTCTACTTCACATTTTGAGTTCTTTTTCAAACGGTAGAAAGGTGAAACTGGCTGATGGCTGGAACACACAAAGATGGCCGGCCGACTTGGCCATTCCATGTGCCATATAGGATACAGTAACAAGGCAGTATTCACATATATGTTATACATATATTCTATCATATTTGCGAAGCAATTATCTTTGAATTAAACGATGATCATGTATAGAACATGTCCTTAATGGGCAACAAAATAATTCCACATATTGTTATAAAATAGAGCGTAATATACGCAATGAGATTCTCGGTTGTTTAATTCTTCAAATAAGTGTATATTGCACAGGTTAGTTCAACACATTGGTGTCAATGTGAAATTTAGAAACAGGTCGTTGAAAATATTCATCCGAATCTCCACAAAAAGTAGTCCTTCGATCTGGTTCACACGAACAAAACTATAACACAGGCTGTAAACATCATATGTAAAAAGAAACAAATGGACATAACTCCAAAAGAGAAATCTCACATCTTTGACACGATATCTATGAATGTGTGAATTTGTTTATATTCCATACGATATTCAATTTATGCTCCGGACAAGAAATATAAAAAAGAGCGATAACTAAAACAATATAGCGATGAAATTATCCAAAATATCGATGCGAGAATAGTCATTCTTGCGTGCGACACACCTTTGACTCAATATATTGTATGTGTGTGTGAAGTCTTGTTAAAATATTGCATACGTTATTCAACTTTTAAAACCCTTACACCACTATCTTAATTTGTTGTCGTCTGTTATTTATTTTCCAGTTGTATCACCATGCTTTAACAGCAATTTAGAATAATTTACAACATGCAAAGTGCTGTCAAAACATGTGTTTACTGAGAAATAAGGCAAGATATAAAAGTAACAGCAGACGACAATTGTTGTGCGTAACGGTCTAAGGGTTAAGATGGTCCAGACAAGGAAATGTCTCCAGACGGGATTGCTTGACCACGTCAAATTCATAATATTTACACTGTCCTTAAATTCATAATGGAAACGCCCATTCAACGTATTGCGTTTATATCCCAGTACATTGCATTAAGCCGCAAGTGATGTCGCATCCGTGTTCTATGAACACATTTTCTTGTTTACTATTATTGTTATAAAGCTGACAGATAATCTTTGTCATATGTTATGGTGCTTGAAGTACTCTAAGTAATTACTTATTACAAATTTGGCTGCAACTAAGATTTTTAAAAAGCATAGGCCTAAAAGTTATCGAAAATCAATCTATAGTTTCGCAGAAACTTTTTTGTTGTAATGTTGTTGTTGTAGAGATCTACATGTCTGTTTAAAACCCGCACTTATTTTTCGCGGCACCAACATTCGCGGCACCCTTGCTCTCTTGTGTCAGTCTCTGCATGCTATAAAGAACTGTCGCTCAAACTTACTCTAGCTTGACATTGTCTCATATATCATTATATATATGAACAGTATAAATGACGATACATACAAACAATTTCGTGTAATTATTGGAGGGGCCAAAACATACTCTGCCCCCCCTCCCACTCTCAATATTGGCAGCCCCCCCGCCCCCACCCACCCGGCGCCCCCTGCTCCTACGCCTATGACTATCATGTCACGTCACAAACGTGCAGAAAATGAATAGCTTTAACAAGAGCACGAGCGTTATTGGATAAATACAGGATGGACGACGCTACCTTCGAACAGGGCATTAAGTCATAACGCATGACTGCACCGTAACCGCAGTTCCGATATAGCCCGCGTTTGTTTCTGCTACATTAACTTGTGAATTGGCAAGCCAATTCTGCCCACAGCCGTAAACTGATACTTACCCAATGTAATCTGGTAAAGTGGTCTCGTCTGTTAAGAGAATGGAATCACTGCCTGTTAAGTAAAGCGTATTCCCTGGGACACTATAACAGGATTAACTGATGGCGCGGGATCACGGACGGAAGGCGCCAAATGCCACGTGCACCAGCCGGCGGAGTGACGCCCTCTGGCGTTGAATCTTTGTAGAACCACATACTGTCAGTTTCTTCATCACGAAAGCTGCCAAATTTTACGGTATATGAACAATGCAAAAGCAATTATTATTTTTGAAAATGCTAAATTTTATCAAAATTTAAGAATAAGCCTTCTTTCTATTTTGTGAAATTTGGTCCAATATTGATTTTATTACGAAAAGACCCATGTTTTCACAGAGTGAAGATTTAACATGGGGATTTTTTTCTAATTTCCGAAATAGTGGACCGATTTTCAAAATGTAACTTTTGTTTTCTTATTTAGATCATTTCCAAGCTTTCTAGACAGATGTCTTAGTCAATTTAAATGTTTTTTTTTTGGTTAATTTGGCTCCTCCCACAGCTCTTCTAACTCCTTTTCCCCCATGTTAAATTCCAATTGACAAATAATTTTTTCATAATAAAATCATATTTGATCAATCAAATTTCACGAAATAAAAAGAAGGCTCATTCTTAAATTTTAATAAAATTTAATATTATCGAAAAAAGTATTTTTTTTGCATTGTTTATATGGCCGCAAACTTTGGGCAGGTTTCGTGACAGTAGTATTCAACATCCGGATTGTGAAAACTAGGGGTTCTACGGTGCATTGTAAACGCGGTCGATATGAGAGGCTAGACTATTTACAAACGGCGATATGCGTACTTTCGAAATCTCACGCTCGGCAAAGCAAAACATATGCCATCGGACTTCCATTAGCATGTGTCGGTGCTCATGCCTGAGGTCTAATCCATATTTTCCCGTCGACCTACTTTTGTCCATAAAATACATTACACTTATTTTTAGAACATAACATGATAACAGACACTTCTCCTTCTACACGTGTTTAATATAAGGTTCGGTTCGACAATGTCCAGCCGTGGGTAAACGTTTGCCGTGGTACGAGGGAACTGTTTGAACCCCAAGGCCGTAGGCCGCGTGTTCAAACAGTTCCCGAGTGCCACGGCAAACGTTTACCCACTGCTGGACATGGTCGAACGTTATTGTTACATTTACATCGGCAATATCGTTTAATTTTAGCATATATGCAGTACTTTCGGTACTTTGCTCCATTTAAACAGTTGATTTACATATACCCATTACGGGGCAGCAGTACACGTCGCGTGATGCAGACGCGCCAACTTCAAAAGTTCAGTGCAACCGTTGTTAACTGATCTGATGACATAATGACGCGTTCTACTAACGTCACGATACACATGCATTACGTAGGTGTTGGCTTGGGCCCGGAATAAGCATTGGCTACTGCCATAGTCAAACAGCACGCGCTGTACGTTTGAACACGGCTGTGATCGGTGTTGAACAACGGCAGTAGTGTAACAATATCAATTTCGTCAGTATTTATGTTTTTCTGACTGTAGGAGTATAACACAGAAGTTAAAGTATAATTTTACAAATAGTCTTAAAATGTGTTAACCAATTCTGAAAATCTAACGTTTGTCGTGTTATGTTATGTTGCTTTAATTGGCAATATCAAAGTACTACATGTACATGTATATGTATCCAGGTAGGTTTCAAGGTAAATTATGTCTTATCAAAATTAATATTTGTCGGAATGGATATAATAAAAACAAATGGCGAGGGCTTTCAATGTAGGAATACATATGAATTCTAGATAACGCGCATTGGAGTTAAGGTATTATGTCGTAGATAGATACATTCACTTCAATGATAATTGCTTCATAAGAATGATGTGATATATGAATATAGCATATGTGAATATTGTTTTGTGACTGTATAGTATATGGAGCATTAAGATTCCATCTCCGCCAACTTTGTATACATGTACAAGCCATCGTACAGTTTCACCACTTCATGCGTTTGACACATACAGCAAATAATATGACAGTAAGCCAACTAAAATTTGGCGCAATACATAATATACAGATATGACAACGGCAAGCTATACATTTTTACGAAGCAATTGTCTTTGAATCAAACGATGATCAGGTATAGAACGGGTCCTTAACATTACCATTGATTACCACTTCTACAAGTTTTTGTAGTAAACTAATTTTCCTAGTCATCTTGTTTATACTTTAGACAACCAATTTTTTTATAAGAGACATATACTGATGACAATACACACAATCACATGTGGCTTGACTGAAGATTTGTGACCAACGTAACTCCGGATGAAATAGAACATTTATATAGCCTGATAACGATCTACATACAAGTATTGCTTGTTAGAAACATGACGGGTGTTTCATTGATGGAATGGCTAACCGTGCAGATCCTGATCAGACTGTACTGAAGTACAGGCTGATCTGGATCTACCCTGGTTGCGAATACAATACGCCCTATTTCTCCAGTCCCAGCTACACATACACTTGATGATAAATCCATATATGCGATAAGATTTAATCACGTGGAAAATACTTGTTATTGACATGAGTCGGTCACGGTATCCTGTCCAAAGTATGGTGGCCTGTTGTCGCATCACGAGTTCAGGGTGTTGGATCACGTGTTTCCGAAAGGCGTGACGCCATGTTTTTTAAATGTGTTTACAGTAGATTTCCTTTAATATCTTTCTAATGGAATGACTTTTTTTATGAAATATATCGCGGTAAATGCGATACACGTTGCTCTTTATTGTATAGGCTGCATTAAGCTCATAATTCTTTCGTTTTGACGAATAATCTGTTACCGTAAATAAAAGCTAGATCACGTGAATGTAAGAATTAAACGTTACTCGATTCTAGTGCAAGTTATAGGTTATTGTAAATAACTTTCAGAGCACCCATGAAACACCTATGCCGTCGTATTTGGTGCGCTACATACCATCAAAATCCGTCCGTTTGTTTCAAAGGTACATGCCCACTCAGTAGGCACAACATGTTCTTTATATCAGAGACATCATTTAAGACATTATTTTGCAAAATAAACATTCTTTCACCATTAACACACGTATTGATAGGCATTATTATACATTTTATATCAGACGTAACTTTCTTCAGTGATATCAGGGACAATAACCGTGTTTTCTTAAAATGTTAACGGACATTACTATTTATACTCTGTATTTATTTTTTTATGTGAAATTATCATACTTTATAATCTGTCGAAAATATTATTTTTTCAGGTGACGCATTTAATTAGTATAAATAATTACAAAATACCATTCCTCATTTGCATATGAAAATAGCCTGATACCAACGCGCGTCACTATCAGTAAAATAAATATTACTAAATGATTATATCTGTATAGCAGGCACTGATAATCTTTATAACTGGTGGAATAATGACACAACTATACAGTTATTTAATTCCTATAAAGAACATTGTGTGCCTATTGAGTGGGCGTGTACCTTTGAAGGAAATCTACTGTAAAAAATGACGTCACAAATTACGTCACGTCGGAAAATCGGGTTTGGAAACCATGTGATTCCACACCATGAAGTTCACCTTTTGGAAAGTCGAAAAGCGAAAGGGAAAAGCACGAAACTTCGTCCTGAAACTAATTTCGCCTTCCCATAAAACTACAAATATTTACTTACATGTACAGTCGAACCTGAGCTAAAGACCACCTCCGAATAACAATCACCTGACTGTAAAGGCCACACTTGTGTTGTCACAATGGCACAATTACTACATATAAATTATTACACTATATATATGACACTGCGAATAAAGACCACATGTGAACAAAGGCCAGATTTGTCACTTCCCCTGGCTGGACTTTATTCACAGGTTTGACTGTATTTCGCATTACGTAATTCTGCGTTCTCTTTGACACGTGTTTAGTTTCAAAGTTCGAATTGTAAGTGTGAACAGTTTAAACGTGGAAAACCGAAAAAACAACGCGAAATTTCGACCGGAGATTTCATGTAATTGTTATTTCGCATTCCACAAAGTGGCAAGTCACCACTCGAAAACACGCTAATTTCGTGCTTGTCAATACACCATGTCTATTACGTCATGAATCAAACGAGGGTCTTCATCATGTCCTACTTCCCTTGGGGCCGTTTCACTAAACTTCAAACGACTAAAATGGTCGTAAGTGCGACATTATGATAGTCCGTAAATTTCACATTAACAAATTGACAATGTTTTCTTGTAAACATTACTTGATTTACATTTATTGAGCATATATTTATTTTTTTCAGTGATAGTAGCTGTATGTGTCAAATGCACCAAGTGGTGCAACTGTCGGATAGCATGTACAAACTAAAATGGCACGGATAGCAACTCAAAGCTCTGTATGATATACAGTAAGAAGAACAGGGTCAGATATACTTTATAGATATTCTATCATATGTATGATTCTGCTAAATTTGAAACAAAAGGATTTGTTCTATAAAGTCAGTCCATAACATAGTGTGCATACCAATATATTAACAAGAGCACCATGGCAGCAAGTATCCACCATATCAGTGACATGCAAACCTCCCATTATAGCCAGTGTCGTTGCTTCTACCGAGCACAATAAAGCGTCCTCACTGCGTGACAAAGGTAATCAAATGCTTTGTTTTTCAAGATAAAATAAACAAAACATTTTGGTGGAATAAACAGATTTATCCCGTCAACTCAGTGCGTTTGTGCCGTGAAACACTTAGAAACAAAATTGCTACCCCGCTCTGTACCTCTGACGAGGGTAGCAATTTAACCCCATCTCTTTAATGTATAACATGGAAGAGTGCTTTTTGCAATCGGTTATCCGGCGTGTTTGATATGTGAGCGATATAAAACTGTCAAAGCTGTATCAATAAAGTATTAATAAAGAACATACACATGCAGAAACTGGATATTTTACCGTGTCAAGGTGTTTATCTGATATTTACATGTATATCTTGTAAATATGAAAGCTTCAGTTCGTTATGTTGAATGATGAGCAACAACAGGAGAAAAACAGGCTTTCATGGGAAAATGATTTCCCTGTTCTATTATTTTGGGCAATTAACTAGTTCTACATCAAAGATTATTTGTTTAAATGTTTAAAATATACAGTTTACTAAATGTTGACCTACATACAACAGGTTTGGGTATGCTCATTGGTTGCTCACATTTTTAAATGGATCAAATTGTAGCCGTAGATAACATATCGGAGGCGAATTATTGTAGCTATGAAAAACTTTGCCATGATTTTTTGTTGATATCCTGTCAATACGACCTAATCACTGCGTATTAATATTCGCGGTTGTCATACTAGTCGATTCTCCGATTTTGAGGATGCGGCTGGGGATATTCTTTTTCAATTTTAAAGCTGTTTGTAGCGTTGACGGGATAAATAGAATAGTAGGTTAGTGCCGTGAATGGGTAAACATATCTGGCGCGGTACGGAAACGGGATGTGCTCCGCAGAGCCTCGCCCATCCAGTTTCCTGAGCCTTGCCAGATATTTCCCATTTATGGCACTAACCTACTATTCTCTATAAACATGACGAAACGAATGTGGAAAAGTACGCTCCTACATGTACACATGACTGCTGTCTGTCTGTCTCACTCACGATAGTGGAAAGTGAGACTTACGACTGTATTCCCATCAGCCACTCACACTAGTTGCGAACGGTAACTCTTGCAATTACTCTCGTACCGTCCGTAGCTAGAGTTACGATTTCACTCATAGGATTCCTCTGCAGAATAGCGAATCAGATCTGATCGCTATTCTGCAGATGAATCCTATGAGCGGAATCGTAACTCTAGCTACGGACGGTACGGGATTAGGTTGCAAGAGTTACCTTCGCAACTACACTCACACTTGACTCAATGAATTTAACTCAGTTAACTCATCGTTAAAGGTACATGCCCACTCAGTAGGCACAACATGTTCTTTTTAGGAATTAAATAAGTGCATAATTGTGTCACTATTTCTAACAATTACGAGTGCCCGCTATACAGATATAATAATTTATTAATATTTATTTTACTGATATTGACTCTCTGTGGTATCAGGCTAGTCTCATATGCAAATAAGGCATGACATTTTTTTTATTATTTATACTAATTAAAATCATTTTTTCGATATATTATAAAGTATCATCATTGCATATTAAAACATAAATACAGAAAATAAATAGTAAAGTCCGTTAACATTTTAAGGAAACACGGTTATCGCCCATGATATAAGTGTGGACATTTCCGTCTGATATAAAATGTATAATAATGGCAATCAATACGTGGGATAATGGTGCATAGCGGGCAGTATTTTCTGGAAAATGGCATACAAAATTGACATAATAATCAGAGCCCATGTGCGACAGATATTGATTCAAGTCATGTTATTTTCACATTGTATATTGATCCAGTGCAGGTTATTGAAAAATGGGTCCAACAACATCCGTAAGAAAATGAAAGTAGCAGAGAATAGTAAAATGTGTGGTAACGGGTTAGTGTTTTAGGGAAAATCAATGGTGGTGGGCCACCTTAGTCTGATCCCTGACGGTTATTGGTTTGCATACAAATATTTATTCAGCATTTATTTGATATAAATAATTTAAAAATACTGAATCATTTGCATATGGAACTAGAACGATACCACCGCGAGGCTCTATGAGTACATTAAAGATTACTAAGTAATTATATATGTGTAGCTGGCACTCGTACTTTTTAAAAGTGGTGGACTAGTTGCAATTATACATTTATTTAATTTCCGTAAAGAAAAATTTGTAAGGCAAATGCGTTAAAGTTATTGTTTTTTCACAACACGGTCAAATGCCTCGGCAGGCGCGATACCGCTTCAGTGGCGGAATTCTTGTTAGTTTCAACAAATTATGTTGACTCCAAAAGGGGGTGTTCGTACGAAGCCTCTGAACCTCCACCCCTCCTGACGATGCCCTTGCGATGTATCCGTTACAGTAGCATCGATAACATTCAGTCACACGTGACGGTAAATGTGTCGAATGTATCAACACCGGTTGCTCAGCAACGAATATTGCGGGAATATTCTGTGTTAGACCCCACGAGTGACTACCCTGACGGAATATAGAACGGCAAGTGTAGTTTTAGTCATGCTTTCAAACTTATGTATCATGTGACACTATTTATTGACCCACCCTCGTATCAGATCATCTTTGTATAATCGGCGACATGGGTCCGTTTTGACCAGGGGCCGTTTTGAGTGGTACACCTTGGCCGCGCTGGTTGCGTCCCTTGTAATTGTTTTACGCCATTTGCTTTATTTACTTAAGAGTCGTTCAAGATCACGTTCTTCAGTTTGTCTGTGTATGATTGTTTCTGCTCCTGTTGTATACAGTACTCCTTCAACGAACTGAAGATTTTCCCCGGTAGTTAAAGGTACATGCCCATTCAGTAGGCAAAACATGTTCTTTATAGGAATTAATTTGTGTCACTATTCCACCAGTTCTAAAAATTACGAATGCGCCTATTCAGATATAATAATTTAGTAATATGAAATAGGCACAACCTATGACGGGCGACGTTAGTGTATGAAACTAAATTTACCAATTGATACTTTTACCATGATGTTAGTATGCTATAAACGGTACCGTAGTATATTGTAGTATTTACGGTAAATTGTGGGGTAATACTGATAACAGTCAGCAAGGACAATAATACAATACAATATCAATCAACATATTACCTTGTTTGCTATTACTATAACCTGGTAGTTCTCCGGTACACCGCTTACGACTTGGTCATACTGCCAGAGAACTTGGAATGGCATTGTTAGCTCACTCCAGTCTGGATCTCGTCTGCCGGTTCCATGGGATTCGTATCACTTGACCCATCAGGTGGTATTTCCCCGTCAATCACTCGTCTAGCCAATCATCAGGTTCCTTTTGGCCATGAGGTAGGATAGAGCTATAGTGCTGAGATACCCGGTCACAGGAATCTCACTGTCTGTAACGGACTCGCGCCGTCCGGGTAACGCCCTGCTGGTTTAGCCAGCTGACGGGAAACACAACTGACTGATTCCACATATTGCAGTGCTACTCCCCGCAACTATCAGAGTGTTACAACTTCTCTATTATAATTAAATGGTGTCATTGTCGCACTTCTCTTATTTGAACCAGTGATACAATTTACATATTTCCTTTTCATATATAGTACATTAAGAGCCTAGGCATAGAGGAGCATGTGGTCGAGCGGTCTGAGGCGTCGCACTGCTGATCTTACAGTCATTGGTTCGAGCCTCACCGGAGGCATGCGTTGTGTCCTTGAGCAAGACACTTTATCCACACTGCTTCAGTCCACCCAGCTGTAAATGGTACTGGCTAAATGCCGGGAACATCGATTGTATTTGATTGTATGTACATGTACTTATGAATGAAAATATGATCCACTGGTGATAAGCCTCAGTATTGAGAGTATACCAGTATACTGGCAAAAGCAAAGCATTATAGAAACTGTATTAGTACATTTACGATCATTTTAAGAACAAATAACAAGGCTAAGAATCTTCAGTGATATTATTCGCAATTTTCGCAATCTCATTCGTCATTGAGCACGACTGTCATTTCGAGAGTTATACACATTTTGCCTATTTTTGGTATGAATTGTGTTAAGTTTTACATTTACTTTTGATCAACTCAACAGCAACAGGTGCACTAGATGCACACTTGCAATTTATACTTTGTTCTGGTAGTTGTGTTCCCCAATTATGCTCACATGATTTTGCACATATACCAACCAGACACCTACGTCAGTTTTCGTGCCCATGCCATATCTCGTGAATGACGTCGAACGCGTAGCATTACATCACAACAAAGCAATTTATAAAAAAACGTCGGTCATAACTGAACGTTGTGACAATAAATATGTATTAATGAACTATCGGTGTGTTTAAGTAGAGCATCATAATAGAAAACACCGTCCAACTGCTGAACATCCACTAATGAACTTTTTTTCTTCCTTATATCGGCTGAAATTTCCATTTCAACGAAGAAATGTAGATTTCCAGACCAGTCATTGTTTTGTTTACACAGTTCGACATGGAAATGTAGAATGATAGTAGGCAGAGAAGTTCTTAAGAAATCTGGCAATAAAAACAACAGTGTCCTTATTTGTTCTGGCACCCGAAATGACGGATGCCGTTTTAACCGAATATGATTGTTGTCACATAACATGCATAAGGCTGCAGTTTATATTGGATCTTGCAGATCAAAACGCTATATAACGGTCTGCGGAAATAAAATTTAGGGTTTCTTCTTCATTTTAGTTGCAACAAATTTAAATATACCGGAACATGCCAATGAGTGAGCCTCGTGTACTACACCCAATGCCCTGAACGCATTTTAAGAAATATTGAAATGTGTAACTCTGTTTCTAGTAAGGCATACACATTGACGAATGATAGGCACTTTTTTTGCACCATACATGATTCGATTCTTATGATCAGCAACCAAAGGAGACGTTGTCTCCCGATATATTTGAAAACTGTTAACGCAGTCTAAAATACCGTTGTTTTATGTGTCGTCAACAGAATGGCAGCCACCGAGTATTATCCTCGGTACGATATTAACATGGATATTAGTCTCGGACTCGTCTCGTTGTGCGAGACGAGTCCGAGAATGATATTCGAGATTATATTTCAGAATGATATTTTGAATAACACTCTCGGACTCGTCTCGTTGTGATATTGAGGTATAGCATATACGTTCTATAATATAGGTCATATAATACAATAATTATTGTCTTTTGATACGGTGTACACCAGATTCACGGACTTTTGAAACGTAATATTCACCTCGGCCTTCAGCTTCTGTGAATATGACTTTCCTCAGGTCCGTAAATCTCGTGTACACCTCAAAATACAATGATTGCATAATATAAACAGCTGCACATGTGTTTGTCGTCGGCTCCCAATCTGAACAGTGACAGGCCACAGGTGGAAGACAATCGGACATAGGACCCAATAAATGGCTCAAGTAGTATATAGGGAGTCAAAATGATACTGGTCACCTAACGGTGGTATCATTTCTCCACCCTATATACTACTCCACCGCTCCCCGAAAAACTCCAAAATTGGTTAACGAGGAAATTGTCACCCGACAGCAAAATCGTGACAATCGGTGTCATAAATACATAAGTTGAAAAGAGGTCCAATTGAACAGATAAAACTATAGTAATAAAAAGGATTTTGTTTTCGTCTCGTCATATTGGTGTCATAAATACCTCATGTTCATTTAACGTCCAATTGAACAGATAAAAACTACTAATAAAAAGGATTTATTTTCATCCCGTTGTCATAAATACCTCATATTTATTTTTCAACACGGCATTTTCCTCCTCCACTATAGCTAATTTATTTCTACGATATTGAAAAATTATTAATAATTTGTAAAAAATTAAAAAAGATAGCAAAAGCCTCCACTCGTGCACACACCCCCAGCGACTGGGCAGATTTCTTAACCTGCACCCAGCCACTGGGGTGTTGGGACCTTTCTTAAGCCCACGCATCTGTTGGCTCACAGTCTCATTTTACGGGTCGCCTTTAACCCCATTGCTAATTCCTCAATTCAGAGAAACCGACGAAGTAAGGGTTTTCGTCCAATAACACAAACTGGTCACCAACACAAAAAACGTGACAATTGGTGTCATAAATACATCATGTTTTTTCTAATTGAACAGATAAATTTAATGGGTTATAACAAAAATACTGTAACAAAATGGATAATATAATACGCAAACATATGGAATCTTAGAACGCTGTTAAAGAATATTACGGTGTTTCTACAACATTAAAACACTTTAAAATGAGAATAATATGCAATATAGAATACATGAAATATCAACGTAATTTATTACGCTCCGATAAAAACGTTGCATTTACAATATTATACCGGCAGTTGTGTCGCTGGTACAAGGATCAAATTCGCGAAATGAAGCGATTAAATAGGATCAGAGAAACACTACCGAAAAATGATATTATTATAAAACCGTTTAAAATCAACGATTCGTTTACGGTTCGATATTGCTTTTAACGAAGAAATTATTAGAAGAAATCATTAATGTAATTTCTTTAATGCGTCCGCGTGTGATAGTTTATTTTCCAACATGGCATTTTCCTCCTCCACTATAGCTAATTTATTTCGCAGATCAGCAACTCACTCTACCAACTCTAGTCTACCACGTTCCCCCATAGCCACAGGGCAGCGTAGCTGCTTATGTCTACAAAGAGTTTGGGCACTAACGAACTTACAGGGGCATCTGGGGCATTGAAATTGTGGGGCAACACAAGGAAACTTTCTACGTCTCGATATATGCCTTCGTAGATAGTCTTTACAAGCAAAAGTCTTACAACAAGTAGCACACTCCATTTTTTTTTTGTATATATATATGTATATGTTTATGTTTAATTGGACATGAAAACACATCATGTGTAAATTTTTCATGTCCAATTGAACAGATAAATCTCATAGGTTATATTACAGAAAATATGATAACGCCAGAAATAGAAAGTTTGAGAAGAGAAGCCGAATCTCTAGGGATTACTTATAGTAAACGGTTGAGAGTTAGGGGGTTGACAAATCTTATAAACTCCACAAAGAATGTGGCGTTTATGAAGCGGTTTACCCGCGCCCACAAACGAGGAGCCTTTAAAGACCTGTCACTAGCGGAGGAAGTTGGTAACAGAATTCAAAAAGAAAGTATTGCGGGGTTAAGGGCCAGTGTAATCAAACCTTCAAGCACATCCCAAATTAGACGCACAGGCGACCCAAATAATAAGAAAAAATCTATCGTTCGCGCGATAGTGGAAAAAGGTGAAGAAATATTGGGGGCTCACGATGAAACGTTGGAAAAGGTAGAAAAAGGAAGACGAGTAGTTATATTATCCTTTCGTAAAAACATTGACATCAACGAGTCTGAACGCATGTCCGATAAAATCGCTCCATATCTAACAACAAATTTTTATTTGAGATATTCATATTCTTACAAGCTAGAACATATGGAGGAAACTAAAAATGGAAAACCTAAAACTATAATATTTCACAAAAATCTTGGTGGTAGCGAACAACTATCATCAATGAAAACCGTTAAAAAATGGCTGTCAGATAAAGAGCAAACACGAATAATGTCCGATAAAATAGACAGACCGAATACAAAGTGGAAGTTTGTAAGATGGGTAGAGGTTTTTGTAAAGTTAATACAGGGTAGTAGGGTAATAGATTTGGGACTACAATCCAAAGAAGCGGCGGGAGGAGAACTTCCAGAATGGTTGAGGAATAGAAAAGGTATTTATTCTTTAGATAAGTATAATGACGACCTTTGTCTGTTCAGGTGTCTAGCTATGCACCTTGATAAAAAGATCAGA
Organism: Conchocele bisecta; assembly: GCA_029237695.1. NCBI lineage: Eukaryota > Metazoa > Mollusca > Bivalvia > Lucinida > Thyasiridae > Conchocele > Conchocele bisecta. The sequence continues at coordinate 60,917,777 of CM055279.1, read as the reverse complement.
CCTGACAGATGTAGAGAAAAAGCGAAAGAACTTAGTGAGCAATATTTCGGTAGTAATGTGGTTTCACCAATTCCTTTTTCCGATCTGAAAAAGGTTGAAGAGTTTTTTAAAATTGGTATAGAAGTATATCAACCCACCAAATGTGACGTATGGTGGTTGAAAAAGGTACCAGCGCACTATGATGCAATAGGTAATAAACCAATGACAATAGGACTGTTTAATAATCACGCATTTCTGATAAAAAACCTATCTAAAATTTACGCCTGCGATAATTGCAAGCAGAAATTCACGAAAGCGAGTAATATGAAGAGACACGGACCAACATGTATGAGAGGTGAGACAAAAGTAATATGTGATGGTAATTATTTAGAGCGCCCGCGTTCGTCGTTCGAGAAAGCGTTCTACCCAAAAGGTTCTAACAGTTATGGTGCGATCGATTGGATGCACTCTGTGGAAAAGCGGGAGTGAATTCACATTCACCACGAACAGTGCGGACACGGAGGTGAAAGATGGATTTTAGGAGCTCCAGTAGATGGATACTGTCCAGAAACCAATACCGTATATCAATATCACGGCTGTTACTGGCACGGGTGCGAGATTCATGCAAAGCATAAAAAAGAAGAACGCGCATCCACAATGAGAAGAGATAAAGTTATTAGAAAAAGCAAAGAATTCAACCTAGTAGTTATGTGGGAATGCGAATTTCGAAGAACGGGTAAAGATATAAAGATCGGTTGCGACACTACTCTTTATCCATATCAGATAGTATACGATTTTGAGGCGTATCTCCAGCCAGAAGTTGAAACTACCGGTAATAGTTTAGAGTACGAAGCTGAGCACGTTCCGGTAAGCGTTAGTATAGGAGATAATTTCTCAGGAACGGTAACTCATATTTGTTATAAAGATCCCGCAAAACTTATAGAAAAATTCGCAGAAGATTTGAAAGTCAGGGGAAAAGCTATAAGAGAAGAAGTATGGTCAAGATACGAATTTAATACGGAATATTTACGCGAAAAACAAATTGCCCAGATCGAACAGTGGATAGATCAAGTACCAGTTATAGGTTTTAACAGCAGTAAGTACGATATAAACTTAATAAAGAAATATTTAGTAGGTGAACTGTCATCAACAACGAAGAAAGTAATGGTTGGAAAAAAAAAAGGGCGAGCGCGACAATATTTCTATTTACTCCGGAGTTTAGATTTCTTGATGTATACTACTTTACCTAGGACCGGTGTAAGTTACTATAGTTGGATAAAAGCCTACGACTGCAAAGGACAGAAATCTTTCTTTCCTTACGAGTGGTTCGATTCTACAGACAAGCTGGATTACCCGGGACTACCGGATATAGAGAATTGGTATTCCAAACTATCTGGGAAAATGTTACTAGACGAAACAGAATTAAATAAATGTCGTAAAATTTTCGAAGAAAATAATATGAAAACTTTCAGAGATTGGTTGAAATATTATAACGATTTAGATGTAGCACCATTCCTAGAAGCTGTGGGAAAAATATGTGAATTTTATAAACACAGGGGAGGGTAGATATTTTCAAAGACGCGGTAACACAATACCGGTGTGGCTATACAATATTTATTGAGAGGAACCATTAAAGAACAAAAATCTTCAAAGACGATTATACCGGAGGATGCTCTATGCGCACCGAAAGAAGAAACATACAAAATAATGAAAGACGCTCTAGTTGGTGGTCCATCGATAGTATTTACGCGATATGCGGAAGCCGGTGTTTCAAATATTAGAGTGGGTTCCAAACCTTGCGAGGCTGTTTTGGGGTATGACGCAAACGCGTTGTATTTATCTACGTTAAATAAAGAGATGCCGTGTGGGAAAGAAACTATACATCATATAAATAACCCACATAATCCTAAACTTATTAAAAAGTTTAGTAAAAGAGTTTTATCCGGAGACTGGTTTGGGTTTGCGGAGGTGGATATAGAAGTTCCACACAACTTAAAATATAAGTTTTCCGAAATGTCTCCACTTTTTATAAACAGAGAAGTAGAGGTTGATGAAGTTCCCGCGCACATGTTAAAATATTTAACAGATACTGGCCGAACTAGAGGAAACGGAAGAAAATTGGTGGGATCTATGTCGGCCAGTAAAGTATTGCTGAACGCGCCACTGTTAAAATGGTATTTAAAACACGGCCTAGAAATAACGGGAGTTCATCGTGTTATAGATTATATTAGTGGTAAACCCTTCGAATGGTTCGCTAAAGATGTTACAGCCGCAAGACGAACGGGGGATGTAGAACCGAATAAGAAACCGGTGGCCGACATAATGAAATTATTAGGAAAACTCGTGTTGCGGAAAAATGATAGAGGCAACGGAGAGACATTTAAATACACATATACGCGAGACGAAACCTGTGTTGACAAAGCATTAAGATCCGCGTATTTTGATTTTTTGGAAGAGATAGGAGATGCGTACGAAATATCTTCAAGAAAACCCCGGTGCTCAGTAAAGAGACCATTCAACTGCGGAATAGCGGTTATCAACTAGCTAAATTGAGAATGTTGGAATTTTACTACGAATTTCTAGACAAATACGTAAAAAGAGAAGACTTCGAATTAATACAGATGGACACGGATAGTATGTATATAGGAGTTAGTGGAAAAACGATAGAGGAATTGATTAGACCTAACTTACTAGACGAGTTTGAAAAAGAAAAAAAGAAATGGTTGGCTGGGATAAATGGAGTAATAGAGAACCAGGACTTTTCAAAATGGAATTTCGCGGAGATAGGGCGATAGCGTTATCTAGTAAGTGTTATTTCGTAGAAAAATTTAATTCAATTAATAAAAACTCCGCGAAAGGAATGTCCAAGAGAACTAACGATTTAAATTGGGATAGATATAAACAAGTACTAAGCGAAACTACTGAAGATGGAAAACACATTATAGATGTAACGCAAAATAGAGGATTTAAAATGAAAGACGGCGTTATGAAAACGTACTGTCAACGAAAATTAGGACTATCGGCGTACTACGATAAAAGACGCGTGTTATCGGACGGAATACATACGGAACCTCTCTAAAGACTCTGGACGATCCGGGGGTAACTGGGTGTCCAGAAAGGCACCCATAAGAAAAGTTCTTCGCGAACAAACCCTCGAGAGGGCCCATCATTCAAATAGTAGAGCACGGGCTCATCAGGTTTGGTAATAGATCGATCTAGATGATATACATTGAGAGACCATCGGGATCAGTCGCGCGGCGGCTGCCACCTTCGAGCTCTCCCGCTTGATAGAGGTACCGGACGTCAATATCCGATGGAAGCCGTTGCTCCTCTAAACCAACGGGTCGTCCGCGCGAGACGGCAGAGGGCTTGCTCGTCACCCTTTTAAACTTGATAGCATCTACGGGCTTCTTACCTATCAATCTGGTCACCTCTCCGTTCAGTGCGGAGACCACGGCGGGCAGTCTGGCCACCCACTCGGTCGATCGCGAATGAGGGTCTACAAGTTCTTTAGCGTATTGGTGTCCGAACAGTCTCTCAGCCAGGATTCGATTGAAGCGTTCCACGATCCCCTGGTCCCGGTGGATGTTGACGCGGCCGCGTCTGATAGAAACTTTGTGCTTAGACAATAGATGAGAGACCGCGCCCATGAACTCGCGGCCGGGATCGACCTGGAGAAGATTCAGCCATTTGAGAGGACTCCTCTTATATATTCGGGAAAGAGCCTCGGCCACCTCCTTAGACTCTTTAGTGACCAACGGCTCAGCCCCCTTATAACGACTCGCTACGTCAATGACTGTCAGTGCGTACTTGTACGTCTTGCGACCGACGCGATCGTGAGGGAGAAACAGGAGATCCGCTTGGTGAACTTGGTTCGGAACCGGCACGTCGAATTTCGGGCGCGGAATATTGTGAGGCGCGGGTAAATAGATCTGCCAGATGGCCTGCTTCTTGAGCCATTCCTTGACAGCGTTTTCGGAAACCTTGGTCGCCGCCGCGAGGTTCATGATGGACCGCGAGTCCTTCCAGTAGCCGCGTGGGCTATAATACGTATTCGCCAGCTTCCGCGTTAGTTTGGTATCAAGTTTGCACGTGTTCATCGTATGCGAAGTATTCTAATATATCGGACAATCTCAAACATGCACTCGTCAGCTCGTCCGGTAACTGCGTCGTTAATAATAAACCTTTGTTGGAAGTACAATCACATTTGGAGGTTAAGTTCTGAAGGAACTCGGAGGAATCGATTGGAGTTGAGGAGGATTCTAACATCCGCTTTGCGAAAAGGGTGGCCGCTTTTCGTCCTCGCGCCACGTCTCGAGAGAATCTTGGGCCAGACGAATCATACTCTTTGCACCAGCTATACGATGTTTTTGGGCAGTGTAGCCTACATCGATCATAGCGTAATAAAGTTCGTCAACTAACATCGTTCTATATATATATTTATAATTTTTTTTTTTTTAAATAATTATTAATTTTGTAAAAATTATTAATTTAAAATTTCAATTGAATATAGTAGCCGAAGAAACCCACCACACACATTCCCACGACGATGAACGCGATCTCGCGGTCTTTTTGGGCCTCTGACGGTACATAGAAATCTGAAAGTTGCGGCTCACGATCCAGCGGCGCGAGACTTCTCTGCGGATATGCCAGCATGTACTCGCGGTTGGCTTCTTCAACGTTCTGGAAAGTTTGCACGGCGTGATTCTCGCAGCGAAGCTCTTCGTTGACCCATTCCAGATGGGCGGTTCGTTTTTTCGACCATGCTTCCTTCGCGCTCTGGAGTTGTTCTACAGCTAAATCGTGACGCTTGCGCTCCTCATCCACGTTCGAGCTTCTCATTTTCGAGAATAGAAAGTTGCTACCGCTGAACGCCAATGCGTTTACGAGCGCACCACCTATCATTATTCCGATCAAAGCCATTTTATTTCCATATATTAACGGTAGAATTCCAGCTTTAATTAGATAATCTCGGGTCCAAACTGCGGCAGCTACATCTAAGGTCACGAACCCTACGTCTCTCGCAGTAAAGTCCAATTTGGGAGCGGACCCTCCTAGGGTCATCTTTGATAGTCGAGCGTACCCGATACTGAGACCCGATATCACCACGGCGTGATAAAGCGCATTCACTATCATTTTACCATCTTGTTCAGCCATTATTGCATATAAAAAGGATCGCGTTTAATGTTTAAATGGGGCGCATCCAACAGTGTTGGGGTTGTTTTTTCAATTTCAAACCTCGTTGATGACCTGTTGTTGAAACGGTAAAGCACATACAGGGTGCCCACAACCGACAGACCACCAACAACAACCCACGGGATCCAATCAGTATTGGGAGTTGGAGCAATCTGTTTCGATCCAATAGCGATTGGGGGAGAAACAGCTGCCACCGGGTGTTTTGTCGTCTCCGATTGCAACTCCAATCTCAATTTGAGTTTGACATCTCGAAGCTCGGCGAGTATTTTATCTTGTTTAACTTTTCGGGTGGCAGCCGCCGGCCGCCCAGCTGCCTGTCTTTTTGGGTTTTTATGTCGTGCTGTTGAGGGTTCATCCAACGTGCTCTGGTTCAACTCCAATTTCGATTGGGTTGAGTGTGGTTCCGTCACTCTCGCGGGTGTGTCTTGTGTCATCATTTATAATATTAGGGCTTATAGTTCGTGGGCATATATTTCCAAATTGACAGTGTTTACCCGTGGTCAACGCGGTTGTCAGCGGAGCTAAGTACATTCCAAACTTGTGATAAATTGAGCAGCATGCCGTTCTAAGAGTGTGTCCTATAAAAGGGTCAGTCTCTAGATCGCGAATCAACCCCGCGGTGTCTGGTATAGGGAGAAGTATACTAACGGCGGTAGCGTACAAATGAATAGCCGCCGATCCGAGAGTTTTTGTCATCTCCGCACCTAATTTGGATTCGTATCGCGCGTACATCGTATCGACCTCCGCATCTGACATCTTATCCACCTGACAAACTGAGAGACGCCTACCGAGATAATGCTCCGACTGTCCCCCAGCAACCAGCGCAGCTAGACGCTCGCGACGCGCCGCGTTTTCATTTTCTTTCGGGACCGTATCGGAAGTAGTGCTGACAGGTGTTCCTACAGTTTCAGTCGTGTCGGCAGTCGGAGCGACTGTTTCTTACATTAGCTGATTAGTTCGTCGCAGTTCATTTTTCTTAAAATTAATTTAATTATTCTTACAAGTCTCATAAGTCTAACATATTGCCAAGCGCACTAACATATTGCCAAGCGCACCACCAGATACTTATGATCACCGTTATGCTCGCAATAAAGCTCGCAGCGGAGCAACAAATTCTTAGCAATTGCTCAGCATTGTTAAGCATTTTCTCAGCATTGTTAAGTATTTGTTAAGCATTGTTCAACATTGTTCAGAAATTGCTTAGCATTGCTCAGCATTTGTTCAGTAATTGTTCAGTAATTGCTCAGCATTGTTCAGCATTTGCTCAGCATTGTTAAGCATTTACTCAGCAGCTACTAATTAATTACATTATAAGCAGTTGGCTGATCTGTCTTTAGCAGAAGCTTGGCGTGCTTAGTTTCCGAAAGTATCTGTCGAACCTCCAGGCGCTCCTCGCGCGTTGGGATAACGTCGTTCTCTCGAAGACATTCATCGAATGAGTCTCGGTCCTTGCAGTGGAAGAGGGCGACCCATTTCGTTTGCTCGCACAGATCCTTTAGGACGGCGTTGTACTTCTGAGTGGAGATCCATACGCTTTGCCTCGCATGGCGGCCAGAAAATGCGAGCTCGGAGAGCATGCCTTTCTTTTTGGTCATCGCCGCCTTGGCCGAGCAGTCAGTCGTCAATCACGTATAGGGTGGGCTCTCCCTGGAATATTTGATAGAAGACACGCAGCCAACCGTGAAGCCTGTCGCCGGGGTCAATAACGTATACCTCAGGGTCGGTCCATATCCACGGGCGCCGCTGATAAGTATCGTTGTGCCGCACAGTGGGACACAGGATCACGATGTGACGAAAGGCATCGCGGTAGGAGCCCTCGAGTAAGTCGAGGATGAAAACCGTTTTTCCGCATCCTGTCTGCCCACATATTATGGCAGAGTGGGCATCTCCAATCGTGAATTGGTATTGATATTTAATTTTCTTAAAATTAGTATAAAGCTAAGACGTATCGACCATCTTCTATATTGAGTTGCGCGTCCGTAATTATATATAATGTTACACGTTCAATTGGCACCCGGCTCCATCCGCCTCTTTGGTTATCTGGATCGTCACACCCTCACTAGCGTTCTCAACTTGACGTCCACTACCGTGCATTTGGTCGTCGTCGCTGGCTCGCATGTCTAGCCATAGAGCATATTTGGTAGTCAGAAAATCCGAGAGGGAGACGTCTGAGAGCTGCAGGTCTTTGGCAACCGCGGCAACAACCTCCGGGGAACGCTTAGAGCCGGAAGCAAAATGTTTCCTTACTTCGTCCCACTGCTGGTGCGCGTGAAGACCCGCGCTGTAGAGTTGATTGGGTACTCCCTCGATCGTCACCTCTACCTTCGTGATTTTGGGGTTATAAAATTTGTCGGATTTTCTAGCACCGAGCGCGAACCGACCATCCTCGAACAACATCAGTATACCTTTCATCGAGCGGGCGGGTACGTTGACGTTAATATTCCACAATGTGTCGCTTTTGTTTTTCGTCATCTTGCGGTGGCGAAGAACTCGGTCGTAAAGTATGGCAACGCGCCCGGTGTACTGGGATCTGATTAATCGCGCGAGTTCGGGCATCGTGACCATGTCGTACTCCAGCGAGCAAGACAAGACAAAGAACAGAGAAGGTGGCTAGCCGGGTGGGCCCAGAAGGGTTTTGCTGGCGCGGGTTCGAGTCCCACTCTAGGGGTTAATTTTTTTTTATTATTTGTTATAACCTATTAAATTTATATAAGAAATCTGCCCAGTCGCTGGGGGTGTGTGCACGAGTGGAGGCTTTTGCTATTTTTTAATTTTTTACAAATTATTAATAATTTTCAATATCGTAGAAATAAATTAGCTATAGTGGAGGAGGAAAATGCCGTGTTGAAAAATAAATATGAGGTATTTATCACAACGGGATGAAAATAAATCCTTTTTATTAGTATAGTTTTATCTGTTCAATTGGACGTTAAATGAACATGAGGTATTTATGACACCAATATGACAACGAGACGAAAACAAATCCTTTTTATTACTATAGTTTTATCTGTTCAATTGGACCTCTTTTCAACTTATGTATTTATGACACCGATTGTGACGATTTTGCTGTCGGGTGACAATTTCCTCGTTAACCAATTTTGGAGTTTTTCGGGGGGCGGTGGAGTAGTATATAGGGTGGAGAAATGATACCACCGTTAGGTGGTATCATTTTGACTCCCTATATACTACTGCTCATTTGAAAAACGTTACCACACCCACCCATTTCCTTACAATATACAGGATAGCATTTCAAGATGGACAACAGCTTGGGAAAATGCCATAGATAGGCTTAGTTTCGGGCTCGCTCAAACACCACAGGTTTCAAACTTTCTGCTGACTTACGCCTCTGGCAAATAATAAATGCCTTAGGCCCCCAAATATATTTAGTTTAAACATCTGTGTTTAGTATATTGTTAGGTACACATGTTTTAGATACCAACGTTACAGAGAAATATCTCCTTCCGAAAGAATCCCACACACACATCGCCACCTGATTGGCTGTTCTATTTGTAACGCTCCAGTTTAGGTTTTCCCGTGTCGTCATTATTGATCATTCTGCGAATATAACAACGGAAATCCGAAAGTAAAGTTCACGGAAGGTTATGTCGAAATTTTGGAACGCAAATCAAAATAAACGCACGTTTTAGATCATTCAAGGTTAGTAAATGGCACTTATTTGTCACAAAATGTAACATCAGATTTACTGATGTTTATTTCAGTGATTTACGTCAATATGTTGAGACTGTAATGGGATTTCAGCCAGATTGTACACGTAATTTATGCTTCCACAGCCCACGAAAATGAGTGACATTCTTTCATACACACACTTATCGCCTTGGTTGTGGTAGCTACTTTGCCCGTAACTAACGAAATGCTTAAAGTAGATGATTGACGTGAATATATTTGAAGTCCTAAGACATGTATGGATTACCAGAGACATTAGTGTTTGTGGGGGTGTTTGAGCGAGTCCGAAAGTACGACATTTTCCCAAGCTCTTTCCCACCTTGAAAACGCTATAGTGTCTATTGTACGGAAATTGGTGGGTGGGGTAACGGTTTACAAATGAGCCATTTATCAGGTCCTTGGTCCGAGTCTTCCACCTGTGTGACAGGGCTGCTGGATAGCCAGAATAGGTGTTTCTGTACTAACCTTATCTAGATATATGGTTTGTTACGTATCGTGCGTTATCAAGAGTATGGACTCATAAAACACACACATGAGACGGTGTATGCCAGATCCCCCTAATAAACTTAAGGCCAAAAGAAACTTTACAGTATGTAACTGGTTCGATATTTCGTAAACAAGTATGTTTAACAACCGGATGTAAACTATTTTTTATGCTGATTATAATATGCAACTATTCAGGCGCGGATACAGAAATAATTGCATGGTGGGGGGGGGGGGGGGGGGGGTTGGGGTTCTGTAATTGCAAGTCGGAAGTCGGCTACGCGAGCGTGAAATCGTAAAGTCTGAAGGTCCTCCCCCAGGAAATTTTTAAATGCTAGATCGCCGCAGATGCGATTTCCTGACACCTAGACCACGAAAAAAAGTCATCCAACTATTCGAGTATAGTAGATTTTTTGTTGGTTGCCGGGAGCAGGGCGGGGGGGGGGGGGGCGTTCCGGAGCCCCTGGACCCCCATCCCCTGTATACACCCCTGCTACTGCACCAACATATTAGATGCATGTTTTTTGTTATGGATAATCAATATTGTATCAATAGCTAGTACTTCTGGACCTGAACAAGGTTCCTATCTCCGATGTAATTTGTAAGTACATGTAGTAACCAAAATATCAGAATATGGGTTGGTAATAAGTCGATATTTGATAACAAATGTTTAACTGTGTCATGTCATTCCACAGATAACCCCGTCCCAGTTACCTGCATTGCTGCAGATACAACGTATAATATATGCTGACAGCTAATTGGAGACCAGTGTTGAAATAGCCATACTGGTACATGCATATGTTAGGATGCGGGAAATAAGGCTACACCCAAAAAGTGAATTTATTAACGGTATTTTCAGATCAGACTGCACATCCATACTGTTAAATGTGAACGTGCATACGAACCCGAGCTTATGCTGTTTGTATACTGCATTTTCACAGCCACTGTATCCAGTTTCTAGGCGACATATTTCTGTTGCTGGCCTATTAAACCATGGTTTTGTTTCATTCACTTTGTTATATACATATCAGACACGTATTTAATTTGAAATTACGGACACTGTCCAAAGTCAAAGTTGTGCGGCTGGCACACTGTCTGATGTTGACTATTTAAGCACCACACACCATGTACATGCACCGGGTATGGAAGGTGTTCGAGCCAATTCACACCCTTAAATATAAGCCGAATCGTACAATTTCATGCAGTTATAACTGTTGTAGCATTATTACTAAACAGGTGGGGTTGTTTACAATGTCAGGTCATGAACTTTGCTCTATGAATGAATTACATACGTAGCATTGTCACTAAAGACGTGGGGTTGTTTACAATGTCAGGTCATGAACTTGGCTCTATGAATGAATTACATACGTAGCATTATCACTAAAGACGTGGGGTTGTTTACAATGTCAGGTCATGAACTTGGCTCTATGAATGAATTACATACGTAGCATTATCACTAAAGACGTGGGGTTGTTTACAATGTCGGGTCATGAACTTGGCTCTATGAATGAATTACATACGTAGCATTATCATTAAGTACGTGGTGTTGTTTACAATGTCGGGTTATGAACTCGACTCTATGAACGAAGTACATACGTAACAGCTACGCTCCGGCTGGCAAGTTTAAATCAGTTGTCAGTTGAGTACATTTTATTACTTCAAAAGCACATTTACACGTATTTTCATCAATCCAAATTTTGCTAAAACATTTTATAGTTGTATTATCTATGTTTGTGTGAACTATTGTAATTATTTGTTCAGTGATATTTCTAAAATATCTGAAAATGTGTCCCTGAAGTGAAGCAGGCATACACTTATCAAAAAGCCTGCCCCAGCGCGTCGATTCGCTTCGGCTTATATTTAAGGGTGAGAATTGGCTCGAACACCTTCCATGGCACAGCGCCATCTGGTGGTTTTTATAACCCAGTTGCCCCTTTAAGAGTACAACATGTTCAATCTATGGTATGTGTTCTCTTCAATTAACCGATTCATACATGCGATTGAATAAAGGTATTTGGTTATAGAGAGATACAATTGGCTTCAATGATAATTGGTTCGTAAGATTGCTGTGATACATGAATGTAACATATGTGAATATTGTCGTGTTACTGTATACTATATGGAGCATTGAGTTGCCATCTCCGCCATCTTTGCATGTACAAGCCATCGTACAGTTTCAACACTTCGTACGTTTGACGCATACAGCAAATAATATGACAGCAAACCAAATATAATTTGGTACAATACATAACTGTGCATGAGATGTCGTTTCCACCATTTATCTTCCAAACCGATTAATATCTGTTGAAACGATTTGCCTCAAAATATTGTCATGTGAGTCGTTCTATACACACGTCTCTACGTCCAAGGTGAAGGTCACAAGTAGAGGTCAAATGTAAAAAATGGGCATGTAATCCAATTCCTACTTATAAAACAGTGTGATAGTAAACTTGTTCATGTGGCAAACGATGTTTATGGTGGTATTATGATCAGTCTCATGTGATAAGACGTGTGTTTATTACATTAAATATATCACAAGACAATATATGCAAATACATGTATATACCTTGCAGATGTGGCTTCTTGTCTATATGCGAGTTGACCATACCAGAGACATAACTATTATACTCGAAGTGAAATCCTTCACCATACATATTGGAGACATGTGTCCTATGTCACACGATGTCAATATAAGTTACATACGATTCCTTTCTTTTTCAGGTCACATACAGCCTGATGTGATGCCTGATGTGATGACCGCGTCCTATTATGTTTCACGTTACGACAAATATTTTCTTCAGGAGATAAACAAACATGCAACCGCCTGTTGATAACCGAAACTCTGAAAAGTGATGTTGTGTAGGATGGATCAAACCATGAAGCGACCACATAAATGCACCGCGTATGACAAGACATTCTTAAAATGTAGCAACCTCATGCTTCATATGCACAATCACACTCAGAAGGAGCTACATACTTGTAGTGTTTGTGACAAGACTCACACAGAGTGGTAGACTCAAAAGGCACACGTTCATACATACGGGGGATCGTCCCCATACATGTAGTGTTTGTGACAAGACATTCAGACACGGTGGCAATCTCAAAGGGCACATGCTCATACATACGTGGGATCGTGCCCATACATGTAGTGTTTGTGATCAGACATTCACACACTGTCACAATCTCAATCAGCACTTGCTCACACATATGGAGGATCGTCCCCATACATGTAGCGTTTGTGTCATGACATTCACACAGAGTGGCAGCCTCAAACAGCAAACGCTCATACATACGGAAGATCGTCCCCGTACATGTAGTGTTTGTGCCAAGACATTCACACAGAATGGCAGCCTCAAACAGCACATGCTCATACATACGGAGGATCGTCCACATATGTACTTTTTGTGACACGACATTCACACGCAGTGACAGCCTCAAACGGCACATTCTCATACATACGGGGGATCGTCCCCACACATGTAGTGTTTGTGACAAGACATTCACACAGAGTAGCAGCCTCGAACACCGTATGTTCATACATACGGGTGATCGCCCCCATACATGTAGTGTTTGCGACGAAACATTCACACACAGTGGATACCTCAAACAGCTCATGCTCATACATACGGGGGATCGTCCCCACACATGTAGTGTTTGTGACAAGACATTCACACACAGTGGCAACCTCAAACAGCACATGTTCATACGTACGGGGGATCGTCCCCACACATGTAGTGTTTGTGACAAGACATTCACACACATTAGCCACCTCAAACAGCACATGCTCATACATACGGGGGATCGTCCCCACACATGTAGTGTTTGTGATAAGACATTCACACAGAGTGGTAACCTCAAACAGCACATGTTCATACATACGGGGGATCGCCCCCATACATGTAGTGTTTGTGACAAGACATTCACACACAGTGGCAGCCTCAAACTGCACATGCTCATACATACGGGGGATCGTCCCCACACATGTAGTGTTTGTAACAAGACATTCACACACAGTGGCAGCCTCAAACAGCACATGCTCATACATACGGGGGATCGTCCCCACAGATGTAGTGTTTGTGACAAGACATTTACACGGAGTGGCCACCTCAAACAGCACATGCTCATACATACGGGGGATCGTCTCTCCACATGTAGTGTTTGTGATAAGACATTCACACAGAGTGGTAACCTCAAACAGCACATGCTCATACATACGATTGATCGTCCCCATACATGTATTGCTTGTGAAAAGACATTCACACACAGTTGGAAACTCAAACAGCATATGCTCATACATACGGGGGATCGTCCCCACACATGTAGTGTTTGTGACAAGACATTCACACAGAGTGGTAACCTCAAACAGCACATGTTCATACATACGGGGGATCGCCCCCATACATGTAGTGTTTGTGACAAGACATTCACACAGAGTGGTAACCTCAAACAGCACATGCTCATACATACGGGGGATCGCCCCCATACATGTAGTGTTTGTGACAAGACATTCACACACAGTAGCCACCTCAAACAGCACATGCTCATACATACGATTGATCGTCCCCATACATGTATTGTTTGTGACAAGACATTCACACAGAATGTTAACCTCAAACAGCACATGTTCATACATACTGGGGATCGCCCCCATACATGTAGTGTTTGTGACGAGACATTCACACAGAGTTGTAACCTGAAACAGCACATGTTCATACATACGGGGGATCGCCCCCATACATGTAGTGTTTGTGACAAGACATTCACAAACAGTGGCAGCCTCAAACAGCACATGTTCATACATACAGGGGATCGCCCCCATACATGTGGTGTTTGTGACAAGACATTCACACAGAGTGGTAACCTCAAACAGCACATGTTCATACATACGGGGGATCGCCCCCATATATGTAGAGTTTGTGACAAGATATTCACAAACAGTGGCAGCCTCAAACGGCACATGTTCGTACATACATAGGATCGTCGTCATACAGCCAGTGTTTGTGACGAGGTTCGCACACAAAGAAGCCACCTCAAATGACAGATGCTTACAAACACCGGGGATCTTCCTATGTAGGCAACTCGACACACATATGCATATTTACGCATGCGAGCAACCATTCACATGCTGTTTATGTGACTGTACCTTTAGATATCGTTGCAATATCAAACTGGGGACCAACCACATACGCGTTCTGTGTGCCACAAGATATTCTCACTGTGACTCAACTGAACACGTGCTCCTCCGGACTGGTGATCTCCACATACACGCGTTTGCAACCGGAGCGTCATACTCGTCACACATATGCATATTCGCACTAAGGAGCTGACATTAGATACATTGTGTGCGAGACAAGACTTCCAAGTCTAATAGTAATATTTACAGACATGTAGTGTCTGCGACCAGACTTTCACACAGAGTGGCAAGACATGCAGAGTAGTAGCTTGTTACACAATGCACTGTGTGGATCCGATCCATACTGGTTAGACATTCAGCGTAGTAACTTGGGATACCATGTGTCCTTCTACGGAGTGGATCAAATCCATACATTTTTGTGACAAGACATGCATAACAGTAGTTGGGGACACCATGGATCCGATCCAAACAAGTTTGTGTCAAGACATAGAGAGTAGTAACTTGGGACACCATGTCCTGCGTGGATCCTATCCATACTAGTTTGTGTCAAGACATACAGAGTAGTAACTTGGGACACCATGTGTCCTTCCACGGAGGGGATCCAATCCATACATTGTTGTGACGAGACCTGAATAACAGTAGCTTGAGACACCATATGTCCATCCACAGGGTAGATCCAATACATACATGTTAGTGTCAAGCCATCTAGTGTAATACCTTCAAACACCATGTGTCCATCCAGGGGAGTTTCAATACATACATGTTAGTGTCGAGCCATCCAGAGTAGTACCTTCAGACACCATATGTCCATCCACAGGGGAGTTCCAATCCATACATGTTTGTGTCAAGCCATCCAGAGTAGTAGTATATAGGGAGTGAAAATGATACCACCAACGATTGTGTCGTTATTGAGATGTATTTTAGCTCCCACCACCAACAAAAAGTGGTGGTATTGAATGATTAAGTGTTATTGTAGTCCCAATTATATTGGAGATTGACTTTTGAAAAAAAAGTCTAAATCATTAATGCAATTTCAATGCGTCCGCGCGTGATAGTTTATAAAATTTACCCCTTTTTATGCCACCGGGTTTCGAAGAAACGGGTGGCATATAGTGTTTGGACCGTCCGTCTGTCTGTCCGTCTGTCTGTCCGTCTGTCCGTCCGTCCGTCCGTCACACTTTTCGGTTAACCACTTTGTCACAGTTTCTCAAACTGGCCATAGCATCTACATACGTTGCTTAATCGCTTCAATACTTCAACACTTTATTCATTGGTATGTGTGCCACACCTGCCTTTTCATAATTTATATGACCTTCGCCTTTTGACCTTCACCAGGTTACTTAAATGACTTAACAATTTTGGTTAACCAGTTCGTCACAGTTTCTCAAACTGGCCATATCATCTACAGAAGTTGCTTAATCGCTTCAATACTTCAACACTTCATTCATTGGTATGTGTGCCACACCTGCCTTTTCATAATTTATGATGACCTTCGCCTTTTGACCTTCACCAGGTTACTTAAATGACTTAATATTTTGGTTACCAGTTCGTCACAGTTTCTCAAACTGGCCATATCATCTACATAAGTTGCTTAATCGCTTCAATACTTCATTCATTGGTATGTGTGCCACACCTGCCTTTTCATAATTTATATGACCTTCGCCTTTTGACCTTCACCAGGTTACTTAAATGACTTAACCACTTTGTCACAGTTTCTCAAATATGCTGCAGGTGGCATCCGCGTTCGACAGACGCATTTCTTGTTTTTTTTCCAACACCCCATTTTTATCCTCCAATATAGCTAATTTATTTCGCAGATCAGCAACTACCAGCTCTAGTCTACCACGTTCACCTTTAGCCACCTGACAGCGCAGTTGCTTATGTCTACAAAGAGTTTGGGCACTAACGAATTTACAAGGGCATTTGGGGCATTCAAATTGTGGGGCGACACAAGGATATTTCTTTGCTAGATGCCTTCGCAGGTTGACCGGTCGTGCAAAAGTTTACAACATGTAACACACTCCATTTATACTATGAGATGTAAATGTTCAATTGGTGTCATAAATACATAAGTAAAAGGGGGACCAATTGAACAGATAAATTTCATAGGTTATAACAAAAGTATATACAGAAAATATGATAACGCCAGAAACTAGAGCAGAAATCGAAAGTTTGAGAAGAGAAGCCGAATCTCTAGGGATTACTTATAGTAAACGGTTGAGAGTTAGGGGGTTGACAAAGCTGATAAACGCCACAAAGAATGAGGCGTTTATGAAGCGGTTTACCCGCGCCTATAAAAGAGGGGCATTTAATGATCTATCCAACCCCGTTGTAGCTGATGCAGTTAGTAGTAGAATTCAAAAAGAAAGTATTGCAGATCTAAGGGCTAGCTTAATAAAACCAAAAAAGAGAGTTGAGAAAAAATCTGCAGCTATCGTTCGCGCGATAGTGGAAGATGGTGAACAAATATTGGGGGCTCACGATGAAATGCTGGAAAAGGTAGAAAAGGGAAGACGGGTAGTTACATTATCCTTTCGTAAAAACATTGACATTAATGAGTCTGAACGCATGTCCGATAAACTCGCTCCGTATCTAACAACCAATTTTTATTTGAGATATTCATATTCTTACAAGATAGAACATATGGAGGAAACTAAAAATGGAAAACCTATAACTATAATATTTCACAAAAATCTCTGTGGTAGCGAACCACTATCATCAATGAAAACTGGTTGTTGGATAAGGAGCAAACGCGAACAATGTCTGATACAATAGACAAACCAAATACAAAGTGGAAGTTTGTTAGTTGGGTAGAGGTTTTTGTAAAGCTAATACAGGGCAATAGGGGAATAGATTTGGGACTACAATCCAAAGAAGCAGCAGGAGGAGAACTTCCAGAATGGTTGAAGAATAAAAAAGTATGTATTCTTTAGATAAGTATAATGACGACCTTTGTCTGTTCAGGTGTCTAGCTATGCATATAACAGGTGCAATACCTGACAGATGCACGGACAAGGCAAAATAACTTAGTAAACAATATACCGGTAGTAATGTGGTTTCACCAATTCCTTTTTCAGATCTGAAAAAGGTTGAAGAGTTTTTTAAAATCGGTATAGAAGTATATCAACCCACCGAATGTGACGTATGGTGGTTGAAAAGGGTACCAGCGCACTATAAGGCAATAGGTAATAAACCAATGACAATGGGACTGTTTAATAATCACGCATTTCTGATAAAAAAAATATTAAAAACCTATCTAAAATTTACATCTGCGATAATTGCAAACAGAAATTCACGAAAGCGAGTAATATGAAGATACACGGACCAAATTGCCGGAAAGGTGAGACAAAAATAGTATGTGACGGTAATTATTTAGAGCGCTCGCGTTCGTCGTTCGAGAAAGCGTTCTATCCAAACAGTTATGGGGCGATCGATTGGATGTACTATGTGGAAAAGCAGGAGGGAATTCACATTCACCACGAACAGTGAGGACACGGGGGTGAAATATGGATTTTAGGAGCTCCGGTAGATGGATACTGTCCAGAAACCAATACCGTGGGTGGAAGGTGGGTGCAAGCGATGGGTAATTTAACGATCGGGGTTCATCCTTACCGGAATTCAGACTGGAGACCTGGTTTGGCCCTCACATACGTCTTTGGCATTTTGTATGTGACAGATGAATCTGGTTATACCCCTTATGTGAGTATTACGATTATTCGTAATCCTATTTTAAGGGAATGGGCCAAGTGACTGGTGTGGTATGGACCTGCCACCAGGTCAGGTTATTCTAATTTCAGGGCTGAATATATTGTTTCTCGATGTAAATATTCAGTTCTGATTTTGGAATTTTTCCCCCAATGCAGCAGGTTATAACGGGTTCGAACCCGTTTGCCCGGCCTTACATGACCTTAGCTGTTGATAGGCCGTTAAACACCAATAAACAAACAAACAAACAGACAAACTATGAGAAGAGATACATTCATTAGAAGCAAAGAATTCAACCTATTAGTTATGTGGGAATGCGAATTCCAAAGAACGGGTAAAGACATAAAGATCGGTTGCGACACTACTCTTTATCCATATCAGATAGTATACGATTTTGAGGCATATCTCAACCCAGAATTTGAAACTCTCGGGAATAATCTAGAGTACGAAGCTGAGCACGTTCCGGTAAGCGTTTGTATAACAGATAATTTATCAGGAACAGTAACTCATATTTGTAATAAAGATCCTGCAAAACTTATAGAAAAATTCGTAGAAGATTTGAAAGTCAGGGGAAAAGCTATAAGAGAAGTAGTATGGTTAAGATATGGGTTTAATACAGAACATTTACGTAAAAACCAAATCGCCAAGATCGAACAGTGGATATATCAAGTACCGGTTATAGGTTTTAACAGCAGTACGTACGATATAAACTTAAAGACATATCTAGTAGGCGAACTGGCATCAACAGCAAATAAAGTAATGGTCGGAAAACGTGCAAACGCAACAATATTTCTATTTACTCCAGAGTTTAGATTTCATGATGTAATACTTTACCTAGGACCTGGTGTAAATTACGATAGTTGGATAAAAGCCTACGACTGCAAAAGACAGAAATCTTTCCTTCCTTACGAGTGGTTTGATTCTCCAGACAAACTGGATTACCCAGGACTACCAGATATATATGGTATTCCAAACTATCTGGGAAAATGTTAATAGATGAAACAGAATTAAGTAAATGTCGTAGAATTTTCGAAGAAAAGAATATGAAAACTTTCAGAGATTGGTTGAAATATTACAACGATTTAGATGGTAGCACCCGTTTCCTAGAATGCGGGTGGGGGAAAATGTGTGAATTTTATAAACACAGAGGTGTGGATATTTTCAAAGATGCGGTAACACTACCTGGAGATCGCTATACAATATTTATTGAGAGGAACCATTAAACCACCCACCACCAGTGCGGCTGATGTACATGCACATGCGCGGGATGCAACTATACGCGCCACAGAAAGAAACATACGAAATGATGAAAGGTGCTCTAGTCGGAGGCCCATCGATCGTATTTACAAGATATGCCGAAGCGGGTGTTTCAAAGATTAGAACACCAAGCACCCCCAATCCACGAATTGGAACAGGTTTCAACAGTGTTAGCACAGGTGTGGGTAAAACATGCCAGGCCGTTTTGGGTATGATCAAACGCATTATATTTATCTACGTTAAATAACAGATACCGTGTGGGAGAGAAACTACACCATATACCTACCCCACATACCCCTAAATTTATTAAAATTTTTTTGTTTTGAAAAGAGTTTTATCTGGAGACTGGTTTGGGTTTGCTGAGGTGGATATAGATGTTCCCAATAACTTAAAATATAAGTTTTCTGAAATGTCTCCACTTTTTATAAATCGTACTGTAGAGGTTGATGAAGTTCCCGCACACATGTTAAAATATTGAAAGATACTGGCCGAACAAGAGGAGATGGAAGAAAATTGGTGGGATCTATGACCGCCACTAAAGTATTGCTACAATACTACAATACTAAAGTATTGCTGTACGCACCACTATTGAAATGGTATTTAAAACACGTCCTAGAAATAACTGGAGTTCATCGTAAAAAGAGAAGACTTTGAATTAATACAGATGGACACGGATAGTATGTATATAGGAGTTAGTGGAAAAACAACAGAGGAATTGATTAGACCTAACTTACTAGACGAGTTTGAAAAAAAAAAAAATGGCTAGCTTGGAATAAGTGGAGTGAAAGAGAGCCAGGACTTTTCAAAATGGAATTTAGCGGAGATAGGGCGATAGCGTTATCTAGTAAGTGTTATTTTGTAGACAAATTTAATTCCATAAATAAAAACTCTGCGAAAGGAATGTCCAAGAGAACTAACAATTTAAATTGGGATAGATATAAACGAGCACTAAGTGAAACTACAGAAGATGGAAAACACATTATAGATGTAGCAGCAAATAGAGGATTCAAAATGAGAGACGGCGTTATGAAAACGTACTGTGAACACAAATTAGGACTCTCGGCGTACTACGATAAAAGACGCGTGTTACCAGACGGAATACATACATAACCTCTCTATGAGTACTAAAGACTCTGACGATCCGGGGGTAGCTGGGTGTCAGAAGGCACCACAATAAGTTCTTCGCGAACAAACCCGCGAGATGGACCATCATCCAAATAGTAGAGCACGGGCTCATCGGGTTTGGTAATATATCGATCTAGATGATATACATTGAGAGACCACACGGGATCAGTCACACGGCGGCGACCACCTTCGAGCTCTCCCGGTTGATAGAGGTACCAGACGGCAACATCGGATGGAAGTCGTTTCTCTGCTAAACCAACGGGGCGCCCGCGCGAGACGGCGGATGGTTTGTGCGAAACCGTTTTTGCCTTGATAGCATCTACGGGTTTCTTACCGATCAAGCTGGTCACCTCGCCGTTCAGTGCAGAGACCACGGAGGGTAGTCTGGTCACCCACTCGGTCGATCGCGTATGAGCGTCTACAAGCTCTTTGGCATATTGGTGACCGAACAGTCTCTCAGCCAGGGTTCGATTGAACCGCTCCACGATCCCCTGGTCTCGGTGGATGTTGACGCGGCCGCGTCTGATAGAAACGTCGTGTTTAGCCAATATATGAGAGACCGCGCACAATACTCGCGGCCGGGATCGACCTGGAGAAGATTCGGCCAATTGAGAGGACTCCTCTTATATATTCGGGAAAGAGCCTCGGCCACCTCCTTAGACTCTTTCGTAGCCAGTGGCTCAGCCCCCTTTTAGCGACTCGCTACGTTAACGACTGTCAGTGCGTACTTGTACGTTTTGCGACCGACGCGATCGTGAGGGAGAAACAGGAGATCTGCTTGGTGAACTTGGTTAGGCACCGGCACGTCGAATTTCGGGCGCGGAATATTGTGAGGCGCGGGTAAATAGATCTGCCAGAGGGCCTGCTTCTTGAGCCATTCCTTTGTGGAAACCTTGGTCGCCGCCGCGAGGTTCTGGATGGCCGCGAGTCCCTTCCAGTAGCCGCGGGGGCTGTAGTATGTGTTCGCTAGCTTGCGCGCGAGGCGAACCGATAGTTTGGTATCAAGTTTGCGTGTGTCCATCGTATGCGAGGTATTCTAATAGATCGGACAATCTCCAACATTCCCTCGCCAGATCGTCCGGTTACTGCGTCGTTAATAATAAACCTTTGTTGGAAGTTTCGCTGCAACCCCAATCACAATTGGAGGTTAAGTTCTGAAGGAACTCGGAGGAATCTAATTCAACAGTGTTGATGGAGGAATCTAACATCCGCTTTGCGAAAAGGGTGGCCGCTTTTTCGTCCTCGCGCCACGTCTCGAGAGAATCTCGGGCCAGACGGATCAGACCCTTTGCGCCCGCTAAACGATGTTTAAGCGCTGTGTAGCCTACATCGATCAGAGCAAAATAAAGCTCGTCAACTAACATCGTTCTATATATATATATATATATTTAAAAACAATTTTTTAAAATAGTTATTGCTTTTGCTTATTGCTTTTGCTTATTGCTTTTCCAATATAGTAGCTGACGAGACCCGTTGCAACCATCCCTACGACGATGAACGCGATCTCGCGGTCTTTTTGAGCCTCTGACTGTACATAGAAATCTGAAAGTTGGGGCTCGGGATCCAGCCCCAATTTTATTGGATTGAGACTTCTCTGTGGATATGCCAGTGCGTACTCGCGGTTGGCTTCTTCAACGTTCTGGAAAGTTTGCGATGCGTGATTCTCGCGGCGAAGCTCTTCGTTGACCCATTCCAGATGGGCGGTTCGTTTTTTAGACCATGCTGCGTCTGCGCTCTTGAGTTGTTCTTCAGCTAAATCGTGATCTTGCGCTCCTCATCCACGTCCGAGTTTTTAGGAATTAACGATAATAAATAGTTGCTACCGCTGAACGCCAATGCGCTCACGACTGCACCACCTACTATTACTGCGATCGAAGCAATTATTTCCATATATTAGAGGGTAGAATTCCAGCTTTAATTAGATAATCTCGAGTCCCAACTGCGGCCGCTACATCTAAGGTCACGAGCCATACGTCTCTCACAGTCATGTCCAATTTGGGAGCGGGCCCTCTTAAGGCCATCTTTGATAGTCGAGCAAACCCGATACTGAGACCTGATATCACCACGGCGTGATAAAGCGCATTCACTATCATTTTACCATCGTTTTCAGCCATTGTTGATAACTATAATTATTGCATATAAAAGGGATCGCGATCAACGTTTAAATGGGGCGCAATCGGTTTCGTAACTTTCTTCGGAACCGCCTCCAACTCCAATTCGTGAATTGATGGGGGTTGTTTTTTCAATCTGGACACACAGGGTGACCTGACCACAACTGCCAGACCACCAACAACCCACGGGATGATCCAGGTAGGAGCTACAGCAATCGGGGATTGCCTTCCAACTGCCTCTCCTGTTTCAATTCGTGGATTGGGGAAGAAACAGCTGCCTTCGGATGTGGAACCACCGGGTGTTTTGCTGTTTCAACAGCAGGTACAGCAATCGGGGATTGCAACGATCGTTTGGCCTCTCGAAGCTCGGCGAGTATTTTATCTTGTTTAACTTTTCGGGTGGCAGCCGCTGCCCGCCAAGCTGCCTGTCTTTTTGGGTTTTTATGTCGTGCAACCCCGAACGCCGTTGGAGGATGGGCTCGCCCTGGAATATTTGGTAGAAGACACGCAAGCAATCGTGAAGCCTGTCGCCGGTGTCAAAGACGTATATCTCTGGGTCGGCCCATATCCACGGGCACCGTTGATAAGTATCGTTGTGCCGCACAGTGGGACACAGGATCACAATGTGTCGAAAGGCATTGCGATAGGACCCCTCGAGCAAGTCCAGGATGAAAACCGTTTTTCCGCATTCTGTCTGCCCACATATTATGGCAGAGTGGGCATCTTTCGGTAGAGTTAAATCTCCAATCGTGAATTGGTGTTGATATTTTATTAACAAATCATTAGATGATTTTTTTTATTAAATCAGTAGAGTGCTGAGACGTATCGACCATCTTCGATGTTGAGTTGTGCGTCTGTAATTATATATAAGTACACGTTCAATGGCCCAGCTCCATCCGCCTCTTTGGTTATCTGGATCGTCAAACCCTCACTAGCGTTCTCAACTTGGCGTCCACTACCGTGCATTTGGTCGTCGTCGCTGGCTCGCATGTCTAGCCATAACGCGTATTGGTAGTCAGGAACTCCGCGAGGAGACGTCCGAGAGCTGCAGGTCTTTGGCAACCGCGGCAACCTCCGTGGAGCGCTTAGAGCCGGAAGCAAACTGCTTTCTGACTTCGTCCCACTGCTGGTAGTGCGCGAAGACCGCGCTGTAGAGTTGATTGGGACTCCCTCGATCGTCACCTCTACCTTTGTGATTTTGGGATTATAGAATTTGTCGGTTTTTCTAGCCCCGAGCGCGAACCGACCCTCCTCAAACAGCATCAGTATACCTTTCATCGATCGGGCGGGTACGTTGACATTAATATTCCACAATGTGTCGCTTTTGTCTTTCGTCATCTTGCGGTGGCGAAGAACTCGGTCGTAAAGTATGGCAACGCGCCCGGCATACTGGGATCTGATCAATCGCGAGAGTTCGGGCATCGTGACCATGTCGTACTCCAGCGACACATTGTCAATCGTATACTTCGATGCCATGTCGGTGGCTATGAGAGCTCGGCCGTAGTCGTTGAACGTTAGTTCTTATTCCAGGCAGTGCTCCAAAACACTCTGATAGTAGAGCATGTGACTCTCCAGCAACTCATAGTCGAGTGGGATGTAGAAGCGGTTGCCGTAAGCGGCCGCGATCGCGTTGTCGCTCGCGACGTTATCTGCCTTGTCACCAGCCCCGATTATAAGTCTGGTTACGTTCCTATTTCGGCTGGTGTCAATACCCTGATAGACCGCATTTTCGCGCTCTTGCACCGTCTTCCACAGGTCCTGGTAGCAATGGTAGACGTTGCTGTCGTCGATCGACATCACCTCATTACCAGAAATCTTTATCATGGTCTTCTTGACGATGGCGCAACCCAGGTTCTGAACGACGGTTCGGTCCGCGTCCGTCGACGTCAGCGAAATAGTGAAAGCGAGGCGAACAGTTCCCGGCACAATGACGTCGCTAGCTCCGAGGTTGGGGAAGCGGACTAAGAGCTGCTGGTTCTGGTCGATCGTCGATGGGTTGTTGGTAATAACAACACTCTGTCTCACGCCTTTTGCCCCTAGGGGCTCACGCAGTCTGCGGTATGGATTGAGTTTGCGACCGTATTGACTCGAAGACATATTTTCAGTGAAACTAAATACCTCTATTAAACCCGTATGGTTTTGTCTTTAATACATAATTATTATATAATTATAGTGATGGCTGATTACGATATTGACATGGATGAAATCGGCAGAGACGATTACCTCGATGGTGATGATGATGACTTCGAGGATTCCCTCGCAACCTTCGACGAAACACCCTTCATAGAGACTCCAGCCGTCGAGGAAATAGGTGGCGCTACCAACACCATTAGTCTAAGTCGGGAATTACTCGAGTCAGCTGTAGACGACTACTACAACAATTTGGTAGAAAAGGGTGCGGTCCCATCTGTAGGCCGCGACTACTCCAAGTTCGAATTGGATCTGAGCGGTAGGTTGCGACTAAAAGCATCAAATGTCCAGATCGTCAACATGAGGACCGGGAAACCCCTAGCGCTGAGCATCATTGCCGGAAGTCGGGGTGGTGGTCAAATCATAAGGAGCGAACTAGGATTCGTGGATTGGAAGCCTGGTAAAACAATTATGTCCGACCGCGCTGTAGAGGCCCTACATTCTACCGTCGAAACGATGGCGAAGACGGCCGCCGCGATAGAAACTGTTGAGCTCAGCGAGGTCCCTAGAGTAGCCACCGGCGCTATTCGCACGGTGGAGACCACGTTCAGCGAAATAGACGGAATACTCAACCTCGACCAAGGGTCTATCGATGACCCACCGTTACCTCTTCGGGAACTCCGGGGACTCGATAAGGCTCTGCAAACGGTCCGGGGCGAACTGGTCCTTAACCTCTCCAAACTCTCGGCGCTGGATGAACATATCGCGCTAGCAGTGACGATAGAGAATCTACCGAGCTGATCACCGAACGACTGCGGTCTTTGCAGGATGAAAGAGAAGCTCGCTTAGAGGCTGCATCGGCTTGCCGTGAGGCTCTCCGCACCCAAATCAGTCGGATCCGCGAAACAATCTCGAGGGTTCTGCACGAGGACACGACACTCGGTGAGCGTCTTCGCACTCTGTTCAGAGAGCAGGGCGTCACGATAGTAAGCATCCTCGCAGCTGTCGGCATGACTATATCAACCATAGTTCTAGCTTTCACTGGCGGTGCGACTGCACCCACGCCAGCACCCGCGCCAGCACCCGCGCCAGCACCCGCGCCATCATCCGGTGGAGATAAGGAGTGGGTAAAGAAACAACTAAAAGCCCTCGCCTGTCTCCTGACTAAATTAGCCGAAAAGGCTGCTGCCGCACTACCTGGACTGATCGGAAGTATCGTTTCCTACTTGTTATCTACATTATCAAAAACGGCCGGATGGCTCGCCGAGAATGCTTGGGCTCTAATCGTGGCGATCGCCGGTCTCCTACTGTTCTTCGCCCGATAGTTCCTAAAACCAAAGCGCGAGTAATCCTATCACCATGAGGGCAGCGACGAGCCCTAATTTCTCCTCCTCGTGGGTTGTGGCACTACTTCCCGCTCCTGTTCAAATTCTTCCAATTTCACCCAATCTGCGATTGGTGTTGATGATTGGATTGGTGGAACTTGATGGTGCGTCCAATTCTTCCAATCGCGATTGGATTGGGGGTACTAGGGTGGGTGCTTGCGGTTTTATGAAATCTTTTTCAAAATTATTTGAATTTCCAACCTCAACTCCCAATCGAGATTGGATGAACCCGGGCCTCTTGGGGGTGGGGGGTGGGGAGTTTGATGATACCCGTGTTCACGTTCCCGTTGTGGCCTATTTTTTGATTGGCGGTGGCGACTGCGATCTGATTATTGTAACCGTCAACCGGGTCGTCTCGTAGTATCATATTGCTCGGCGCCACATAAAGACCTATTCCAAATTCGTAGTCTACTGGGGTGCGGGCAGTCTGCAAAACGTCTTGATAATTCTGGATCGCCTTCTGGAGGTCCACCTTAGCTGAGATGACTTCCTCGACAAGTGCCAATAATTGTTTTTGTACATCAAACGCCGTTCCCGTGCCCAGTATAGCACTGCGCGTTTGCTTCTGTGAGGCGAGGATTGCCCAGACGTGTACGCGAATGGAGTCGTTGAGGCGAATAACCCCGCCCTGTGTAAATCCAGTGCTTTTATCTAACATAAATGTGGTCCACGCATTTCGCATCTGTGGAGTATCACCCTCGTCTAGGTATTCCACGTGGGCTATTTTAGTTGGTAGCCAATGACAATAAACGTCTTTACACGCAAGCCCTCCAAGCACTTCATCACCGAACGTCATCGTATTCAACTTATAATTATATTTAGTCCATGTTGTCATTTGTCTAACTGGTGGTGGGGTAGCTCCGCTATCACTCCACAACCCTGAGAAATATACAGGGACTTTATCAAGATGCCCACCACTAACTAAGCCTTTAAGGTGAACTAACCCTAAACTGTTGGTTGAGATGTATACTTTCTGTCTCCAGTCCGCGTCTTTTGGTACCCCAAATTCGTTACACAATCTTTCGAACGCCTTACGGTCGTATGTGCTGGAAATGGGATCCCAGCCGTCGTCTTGAGGTAGTGGAATATCTAGTTCTTTGATAATCCTCCTAATAGTATAATACACATGAAAGTTGTAGACACTTCGGAGCATGACATTCTTAGATGTCAGATGGTCTTTATGTGAAACTCCACATCCGGTTGTTGCGCACCATACAGCGAAATGTAGCTGGTTCTGCCAGAAGTTCATATGGGAAAAATCCCAGCTTAGTATTACATCTTGACTAGTAGTCTTTGGAACTACATATTTCTCAAACATGTTGGTGGTAAAGCCACTGTCCGGTCTAACTGTTACAGTTGGGTGTACAAGGGGGTTAACAACGTCTTTGTGTGTGTATACACCTCCGACCAGGTACTTTGCATTATAATTAAAGCTAAATGCTTTGGTATCCATTGAAAGATATTATTATGTTTGCTACTATCACTAATGTTAAACAAGAGAGTTGTGAACTTCAGAAGTCAATCGAGAACTGCTGCGAAAAACGGCGGGTTGGTCTCAGATCAATCACGTTAACGGTTGGGTGGAAAAACATCGAAACGGTCCAGGCTATCCTATCCGGAGATAATGTAGATATAGAGGGCTTCGGTCGTGCAGAAGCAGAGAGACGCCTTCAGGAATCAAATGTCGCATTACTTCCTGGCCTTTGGGGTTTCGGAGACCTCCAAGATTTGATCGCGGCAAGGATTTCTGGTATGGCCACTCTCGCAATCTCAAAAGCCACGGGGCTTGCGACATTGTCTGTTGATAAAAGATTAACGATCTCCCCGGGGTTGGCCTCAATGTTAGGATTTAAAATATCACCCCCTTACAACGACGCTGAAGGGTTTGAGATGGGCGAGCACCGCGGCGAGACCCCGATGAACTTTGCCTTCACAAAAAGACTCCGGGTGCACCTGGGTCAGCTGAACACATCGTGTAACACGTTAGACGGCGCTCCCAGCACATTACTATAAACTGTGCCCGCCAGCGACTGTTTCTTTGAGGAGACTGTGACCTTAGACTTCCCACACCCCGAGATGAAAGTTTTGGAATCGGGACATGTCCATGAATTTACGGTCTCTATTCTTGATGATCAAGCGTGAAAGTTGAATAACTATTACCCGATTTCGGTCGTCCTAGAAATGTCAAATTAATTAATTTTAAGAAAATTAGAATTAAACGCATGTTCGTAATAGAATTATCAACAGTATTGAAAATCAGTATATACGGACCAGGTAGTTCTTCCAATTCAAATAATCCGAGTAACAACCCAATCGAGATTGGACCTCCCGACGGATCCAACCCCACAGGCGATTTTTTAACTACCGGAAAAATATAGAACTATATCGGCGGCCACGGACGAGATTCACAAGAGTCTACTATCACAGCTTAAAGTATATGCCCTGGCTGTGACTACACAAAGTCGTGAAGAAACACATACAGAACTAAACGAACTAGGTGGAAAAATAGCCGAATTTCGGGAAGAGGCCCGGTTGGGGATTGAGGCAGTCCGAACGGGTATTGAGAAAGCACGAGACGACCACAAGGCGGCCCTTACGGAGGCTTATGGGGTGTTGCGCTCAGAGGTTCATGCAGTACTTACTGAACTAGGCGGGAAAATAACCAAAGTTTCCGATAAACTGAAACGTGTTCGTAGAGCCGCGAACAAAGCACTCGAGGACACCTCTGAAAAGGTTCGTGCTGAGGCCCATACCGCTACCGTCAATCTCCAATATAATTGGGACTACAATAACACTTTTTATCATTCAATACCACCACGTTTTGTTGGTGGTGGGAGTTACAATCCATCTCAATAACGACACAATCGTTGGTGGTATCATTTTGACTCCCTATATACTACTAGAGTAGTACCACCTTCAGACACCTGTGTACATCCACAGTGGAGTTCCAATCCATACATGTTTCTGTCAAGCCACCCAGAGTAGTACCTTCAGACACCATATTTCCATCCACAGGGGAGTTTCAATACATACATGTTAGTGTCGAGCCATCCAGTGTAGTACCTTTAGACACCATATTTCCATCCACAGGGGAGTTCCTATCCATACATGTTTGTGTCAAGCCATCCAGAGTAGTACCAAGAAAACACATATATACATTTGTATGTACAGCTTCACCGCCAGAGCAGATATCGACATTGATAAATAAACACCAGCATAAACAGACTGGACACAATTCGAGTGTATTACTGGCACAGTCTGATTCACTTAAGATAATGGCGAGGTACATTATCAACGATATAGGTATGATCATGGATTATACGAGGTGGATGAGAATCGACGCGAAATATAAAATGCGATATCTAAAAAATATGTATTGTAAGTCGATATAATGTCTAATAATATCACTTCATTATATTGTCACTTGATTACTTCTTTATATTATCAGTGACAACCAAAAGTTTCATCTCAATTTGTGCAAGGTCTGTCACAAATATGCATGGAGTCGATCAATGCTCTAAATTGCAATAATGTTTGTTTGTTTGTTGGGGTTTAACGGCCTATCAACAGCTAAAGTCATTTAAGGCGCGATCAATGGGTTTAACACTAAATCCAATATATTACCTGTGCATGTACATGTTCAAGTACGTGTACAAATGGGGGAAAATCCCAAAATCAGAAGTGAATATTTACAATAAAGAACTATATAGTCAACTTTGAAATCAGAATAATCCTGATCTGATGCCATGTCCTCGCCACATCAGAATCACTTGGCCCCCTCCCAAAAGCAGTAGGATCAGTAATATGTGTATTGGCCACAAACATGCTTGAAGTCGATCCCCAATATTTGTATGACCATATAATCAAGGTGCATGATCACGTGGTTACAACGGCAACAACAATGGCTGAAAATGTTGAAAGCGCGCCCACTCCAAAGTAATTATTATTTGATATTTTCCTAAATATGTTGATGAAATATGGCACAGCAAACGCGTCTTCATGAGCTGCATTTGGTGGTCCGAGAGTGCGGCGCATACTTCTGTCGTTTTTGCGAAGAATCGATTTCCGTGTCTGTAGACAGAAGATTGGGCCGTGACCACCAAATGCAGCTCAACAAGACGCGTTTTATGCGCCATATTTCCTAAAAATCCGTTACATTATAAGGACAAAATAAAATAATACGTTCTTTGAATCGGAGGGCTTCTGGAAGTTTCAGTACTTGTTGTTGTTGTTGTAACCACGTGATCATACACATTGATTATGCTGTTTGAAATTGCTATTTTTCTGGAAATTACTTGCCATAAATGCTACACACATGGGACGGTCTCCGGCGTGGCTGTGCTTGTGCTGGTTGAAGCTGCCATTTTCTGTGAATGTCCGGTCACACACACTTCATGTATGGGGACGATCCCGGGAGTGGGTAAGAATGTGCCGATTGAGGTTGCCGGTATGTGTGAAGGTTTTGTCACAAACACTACATGCATAGGTCCGATCCCCGGTATGGATGAACATGTCCCGTTTGAGGTCGCCATTTTGTGTGAAATCTTTGTCACAAATATTACATGTATGGCGACAATCCCCGGTATGGATGAACATGTGCCGTTTGAGGTCGCCATTTTGTGTGAAATCCTTGTCACAAATACTACATGTATGGCGACGATCCCCGGTATGGATGAACATGTGCCGTTTGAGGTCGCCATTTAAAATGTTCATGGACACTACTATTTATTATATATATTTATTTTTTGATGTGCAATTATCATACTTTATAATCTGTCGAAAATATTTATTCAGGTGACACATGTAATTAGTATAAATAATTAAAAATAGCATGCCTCATTTGCATATGAAAATAGTGTGATACCAGCGCGAGTCACTATCAGTAAAATACATATTACTAAATGGTTATATCTGTATAGCGCACCCGTCCGGTGATTCTAGCGTGTCTTGGATGGCCAATTATTGTTTTTAAAATGCGACCGGGTGTAATAATAATAGTACTTAGAAAGGTATAAAACAAACCCATCGCCACGATTGTTGGAGCGAGCACACGATGTAGTCTTTGGGAACTCGCCTATGCAACGCATTACAGCGTGTCGAAACCGCTGCTTGGGGTGGGTTTTCGGCATAGATTTTACAGTTGCTAAAATCCCCTTTACACAGAGGTGGCGTCCGTTGAGAGAACGTTGAGCGATGAAAAAATGGCTAGATCTTTCAATGTCAATGAGCGCCCAGCAATCGCCATGGTCTCTCAATGATTTCTCAATGATCTAAATGATCTTCCAGTGATCTCCACGGTCGCCACGGTCTCCTCAAAGTTTTGACTTGGTCCAAAACAATCTCAACGATCGCCGAGGGAAGCAATCTCACAACGGTCTCTCAATGAGCTCCCAAGGAGGGCTCAACGGTCTCATCGGTCTCCCAATGATCTCTCAGGGATCTTTCAATGGACGCCAATTCTCTCAGGGATC
This sequence comes from Conchocele bisecta, assembly GCA_029237695.1. NCBI lineage: Eukaryota > Metazoa > Mollusca > Bivalvia > Lucinida > Thyasiridae > Conchocele > Conchocele bisecta. The sequence continues at coordinate 60,886,117 of CM055279.1, read as the reverse complement.
TTTTAATGGAAGCCAATTTTTTCCACCCCGAAGTTAGAGATGTCTGAGAGATCAGTGAGGGATCGTGAGCCTCCGATGAAAGTCCAATGGAGTTCATTGAAAGACCTCTATGGAGACCGCTGAGAGACCATTGGTAGATCAATTTCCACTTGAGAGATTGTTGAGCGTCCATTGAGAGATTCGAGCGCCAAGGTCGCTCCAAGATCTCTATAGATCTCCCAAGCATTTACACAGAAACATCCTTTTCGGGGCTTTGAGGGATCGTCGAGAGATCGGGCCAATTTTGGATCGCTCAATGGTCGCTCAATGGTCGCCCAACGATCTCCGTGTGTGTAAATGGGCCTTAATACATTAACATAAATCTCAAAGATTTCGAGTGTAAACTGCACTGAAAACGCGTCTCACTAACCTAAATTCGCTTTTTAAAATCAAATGGAGACTGACGTCATTTCCCATTAGCCAACCAAGTCGGTGCGTTTGCAAAATGAAAAGAAGCCCATACTGCGACACTTCCTGGGTCACGGTGATCATGACGTGGGTGTCGCTGTGCTCCAGAAGCTGTACGGCGAAGGACGCATATTTCGTCTTCTCACGGAAGAAAATTGGATAAAAGACTGGGAACGAACTTCCCACATGGGTGTAATGTGAAGTGTAACATGTGAATTGGTGTTTTGATCCGGACGTATTCAACCTGTTCAACATGATACTAGAAACGAGAACAATCCCGTTACTGGTGTCAGGTTGGAGGCTTTTTGTTTGTACTACATATGATAGCGGCGTCAATCACACTCTTGGTTTACCATATGCGGCCCGATGCTAGGAACGCGAATATTTTTAATATTCGTCTTTCTGGTATCGGGTGTCATGTGATGGGTTTGACATCGTACCGGCCTAGGCTGTGCGTCGGATCGCGGGATCATGATACATAAGTGGTGGGCTCACGCGACGTCATGACGTCCGGCTCATAACATCCGGTTTACTGCTACACTATGGACGTCACTTAGGACTGCCAATACATGTTCACACTGTTTTGATAAAGACCGTGTGGTCGACCATTTAATAAAAAATAGTGACTTTAAAACAATGTGTATTTTAATATAGTTTACATGTACAATGGCGATGTGAAGAGTATGGCGTCGTTCTGCGTACGCATATAACATACACAATAGTGCAGCCGATAAGTACTGAAATAGAACAATTCAGTATGCTACATACAAGTATTATGTTCTACACTATTGCCTAACTACATGTACGACTACACTATAAGTACGCTTAAGGCAGATGACACTGGGTATAGATTGGATGGGAATACACATAACAAACACACAGGTTTTTGTAATATTTATTTTCATACAATAATTTCAACTGCCACAATTGCTACATTTAGTGAACAACGTTGCTGTTCGCCATATTCCTCGATACATATATTTAGTGAATAATCACGCCGAACAAATGTTCGCCGTGATTATTCACTAAACTTCAGCTACATAATGCACCATTTCAATGGCTATTAGTACTTTACGGAACGGAACGGAACGGAACGGAACACGGTTTGGGGTACCAAGTGGGCAGTAGTATATAGGGAGTTAAAATGATGCCACCAACAGACATAGTGTCCCTACGCTCCATCTACGGTCCCACACCCCTCGAATTTGTGTATGAACTGAATAAACAAAAAATGCGGACCACCTATAGAATACAGAGCCAAGTTAGACAACTGTGTACTTTCTAAAGCGGGTCGTCCTTGTCAGAGTTGTCTCTCTTATACCATACAGTCGTTTGGTCAGATTAATTAATTAATTATTTAAAAAAGTATATTTGCTAACATATAGGAAGTATGAAAATATTTAATTAATAAATTATTATATAGGGGTATAATAATTAATTAATTAATTAATTATTTAAAACTGAAAACCCCTATTATTATATAGAAAATATAATAATTAAATAATTAAATAATTAATAATTAAAAAAAGTATATTTGCTAACATATAGGAAGTATGAAAATATTTAATTAATTAATTAATTATTTAATTAATATTTCAAAAAAATTATATTTGCTAACATATAGGAAGTATAAAAATATGCCTGCGAGAAATTTCTTCGGATGAAGAAAAATGAGAAAAGTTATGGATGAGAAAAATATTCAGCCTCAACTGATTAGCGGTGTAGAAAATCTTCATATAACTAGAGATCAACTGCGAAAACAAGCGGACGATCTCAACATACTGTAACCAACACCCCGGCCCTGGTTGGCAGCACGGTAGTGTTATTACTGTCTATCTGGATTTCAAGGTAACAACAACGAGCGTCTGAACTCATACTTATTTATTAATGCAAGAGCTAGCCTCGTGTCAGGATGGCTCAAATGAACTTAACTAATACTACTATGTGACAGAGTACTAAGTTATTCAGCGTGACGGGAACTAACTGGTTATCTGAGTCGACAATAGGTCACTAGCGGTTACTGACAATATGAGTGGGTCAGTCGACTGACAAGTTAGTTAATGATTTGCGCAGCTCGCCTCCTTTATATAGACGAGATGCGAGCAGCAGCCGTGCGAGCCCCAATCAAATTTCCCGCTGCAAATATATCGTTAACCAATCAGCGCTCGGTAACTAAAGACGCTAAATGAAAAATGTCTACCATCTCAAAGAAACAAAATACAGCCATCAAAATCACACAAATAAACATGTCCCCTAGACTAGTGATCAAATAATCGATGCGGGCGCTAATGTGGCCGATCTCTATAGATCAGACTATTGTAGTGATACATAACTTATTGGTTGAAACCCCTTACAATAGGCTGCTCGCACGAAAATAGGTACGAAAATACGCAGTGAATTCTGTGGAAAATCATAACACCCGGCTCCCCAAACTCGTCTCTAGTACACCCAATACGAACAAATAGCGTGCGAGTCATTACTTTCCAGCATCAGAAATGAATAAGCAACAAGATGATATAAGATTAAGGCAGTCATTGTCTGCTTCAATGTCGAAATGTCTAGTGTCAATTTGACATACAGTACCAGTACTCGTGATGACCAATAGTCGGCAACACACATAATAATATGCGACCGTCCCCTGGTTCATACAGTCTCCGGGATGGCACACTACAATTATGATCCTTTACAACACTGCCGTGTACTAATAATAAAGGATATATGATTATATGACATGCTGGAGCCTGTTGTGTAAATAGTGAATATCTGTGTCTGACCATGATGACCGAATCTACTTAAATGGAACTGATGGTTCCATTACAATACCATACAGTAAACACCCAAGAGTTCCTGGGTTGACAAAACTAATAAAATTTCAAGCTAAAGAAACGAAAACTAGTAGTTATTCAAACATTGAGTTAAACCACGGTTTAAACCAAGGCTTAAAACAAGATTTGAAAATGTTGCCACAAGTTGAAAAACTAGGGTTGACATAAAGTAAACGCCTAAGAGTTCCAGGGTTGACAAAACTCTTGAACGAGGCTGAAAACACAGCTTTCATGACTAGGTTTGCCAGGGTCTACAAGCGAGGTGCCTTCAATAATATAGACAATGCTGATAAAGTTGGGCATAGACTTGCGGAAGAGAGTATTATGAGTCTGCGCGCCAATGCTATCGCGAGAAAGATCCTACAGAAAGTGGTGTCTAAGTTGAACCGAAAGTTGGTGAACGCAATAGCCGACGAAGGTGAGAAGATATTAGGCAGCCACGACGAAAGTAAGGAACGGGTGGTGAAAGGTAGGAGAAACATAGAGCTTTATTTTCGTAAGGGCATAGACGGGACAATATCTGAAAGGATAGTTGACAAGTTCGCTCTGATGCTGACGAGCAACTTCTATCTGAGATACTCTTTTTCTTACAACCTGGATAAGATAGACAGACCAAACACGAAATGGACGTTTGTCCGATGGGTAGACGTATTCGTAAAACTAGTTTTAGGTGATAGGAGGGAAGACACAGGGTTAGCCTCAACAGTAGCATTCGGAGGACCTCTTCCGGATTGGTTGAGGAACAAGAAGGGTATGTACGCGTTAGATAAATACAACGACGATTTGTGTCTTTTCAGATGTCTAGCTATTCATTTGGAAGATCTTCGAGCGAACAGGTGTTGTGATAAGGCACGAAGCATGGCTAACGAGTATTTCGCGAAAAACAAGAACACTGCGAGAGGACCGGTTCCTTTTGAGGACATGAAGAAAGTGGAGAAATGTTTCAGTGTATGAATAGAAGTGTACGAGCCAACGGAGGAAGGAGTGTGTTATTTGAGAAAGACACCAGCACACTACGAGGAGGTAGGAGAGAAGAAGATGACGATAGGATTGTTAAAAAACCACGCGTTCCTCGTGACAAACATAAATAATCTAACAAAAATCTACTGTTGCTACGACTGCAGACAGAGATTCACCAACGCCAGCAACATGAAGAGGCACGCAGCAACATGCATGAGGGGAGAGACCGTAGTCGTGTGCAAAGGTAAGATGATAGACATACCAATGTCCGCGTTTGAAAAAGCCTTCTACCCAAGATCGCACGCCAGCAAAATGTCGACAGACTGGATAAAATCTTTAGAAGTCAATCACATACACACCGCCAGGTGCGGACACGGAGGACAAAGGTGGGTTGCAGGGGCTCCGGTCGACGGATACTGCAGGGAGACAAATACCGTGTACCAATTCCACGGCTGTGACTGGCACGGATGTCCACTCCACACAAGGCGCATGGGCAAAAAGTATCAACAAACTCTCGATAGGGACGCGGCAATAATCTCAGCCGGATACACACTCGTAGTTATTTGGGAGTGCGACTATAATTCACGAAATCATCCACAAGTAGAACAGACGATCCCGGAGACAGTGTTGTACCCGCACCATATAGTGTACGACTTTGAAGCTTACCTAGACGTCAACGGAGGGGAGGTAAAAACTCGAGACCTATAGTACGAGGTTGCCCACGTTCCGATAAGTGTTTCAGTAGCCGACAGTCTCTCAGGATCGACAACACACATTTGCGAGACAGATCCTGAAGTTTTGGTATCAAAGTGCTTGAGTGAGTTGAAAAGCAGAGGTAAAAATATCAAAAACGATGTGCACCGCAAGTACATGCCGACTGATATGGACAAACTCCCGGAAACACAAATCAAAACTATAAATAGGTGGATAGAACAGGTTCACGTGGTAGGATTCAACTCTAGTAGATACGACATAAACCTGATAAAGAAACATCTCGTTGGAAAACTGGCTGACACAACCGATAAAGTTATGGTAGGTAAGAAGACAAACACGACGATATTTCTGTTCAATCCGGAATTCAGGTTTCTAGACATTGCTCTGTACATGGGACCCGGAACTAGTTACGACAAGTGGATCAAGACATACGACTGTTCGATGCACAAGTCTTGCTTTCCCTACGAGTGGTTCGACCCCCCAGAAAAGTTGGACTACGATGGTTTACCACCCATCGAACACTGGTATTCCAAAGTGCTAGGCGGATACCTTATTACAGAGAGTGAGCTAGAAGCGTGCAACGCAATCTACAAAGAGAAAAACATGAAAACTTTCGAGGACTGGCTGCGATACTACAACGACCTGGACGTAGCACCGTTCTTGGAAGCGGTGGAAAAAATGTGTAACTTTTACAAAGACAGAGGAGTGGATATTCTTAAAGACGCAATAACGCTACCCGGTGTCGCTCTGCAATATTTGTTGCGAGGAACCATCAAGGAGGATGTGAAAAGCTACATAACAAAGGAAAACACCGCCGCATACGGAAAATTTCCACCACTGTACGCACCCGAAAAGGAAACTTACGACATGCTGCAGAGAAGTCTTGTCGGAAGACCGTCTATAGTGTTTTCGAGATACGCAGAAGCCGGAGTATCTAACATCCGCACGGATAAAAATAAGAAATGCGGAGCGGTGCTCGGTTATGACGCTAACGTACTGTACCTGTCGACTCTGAAGAAAGTGATGCCTTGGGGTAAAGAGATCATCCAACACGTTGGAGAACCTACAAACCAGATGGTCGTGGACAGATTCTCGCCAATAATTTTGAAGTCCGAGTGGTTCGGATTTGCCGAGGTGGATATCGAGGTGCCGAACAATTTACGAAAACACTTTTCGGAGATGTCGCCGCTGTTCACAAACAGGGTTGTTAAAGAAGAAAAGGTTCCAGAGCATATGTTGGATTACCTAGAGAATACAGGTAGGAACAGGGGAGACGGTAAGAAACTAGTGGGAACTTCAGAGAAGACGTTGCTGTACGCGCCGCTACTGAAGTGGTATCTGCGACACGGATTAGAGATAACTGCTGTGTACAGAACTTTGGATTACCAAGAAAGAAAGCCGTTCGAATGGTTCGTAGACGAAGTAACCGCATCACGTAGAACAGGAGATGTCGACAGTAGCAAGGCCGTTGTGGGCGAGATATTCAAGTTGGTGGGCAATTCTTGTTGCGGAAAGATGATCGAATGTTCCGAGCGCCATCTAAGCACAACATATACTATCAAAGAGAGCTGCGTTGACAAAGCATTGAGATCCGCATTCTTCGAAGATATCGAGGAGATTGGAGACGCTTACGAGATATCTAGCAGGAAACCGAGAGTAGTAATGACTAGACCGTTTCACTGTGGGAGAGCAGTTTATCAGTTGGCAAAGTTGAGGATGTTGGAGTTCTACTACGACTTTCTAAATAAATACGTTGACCGAAGCGATTTCGTGTTGATAAAGATTGATACAGACAGTATGTATATAGGAATTTCCAGCAACTGCCTGGATTCTATAATAAAGTCGGATATGATCTACTCTTTCGAAAGAGAGAAACGAGATTGGATAGCTTGGGATAAGTGGAGCAACCGCGAGCCAGGACTCGTCAAGATGGAGTTCCGCGGAAACCGAGCGATTGCCTTGTCTAGCAAGTGTTATGGGAAGAAGAAGACAAAAACATTAAACCGGACGATTTTATGAAACATTCCGCCAAAGGTATGTCCAAGAGAACACATAGTCTGAACTGGGATAGATACAAGAAAGCGTTGGAGGGTGGTCTAGACATTGTAAAAAACAGGGGTTTCAGAATGAACAGTGGAGTCATGAAGACTTACTCGCAGACAAAGTTGGGACTATCCGCGTACTACGATAAGAGGAGGTGTTACCCGACGGTATCCACACGGAACCGTTGATGTAATAAAATGAATCAAGATTTAAATTACTATATAAGAAATACAGACTACACCCGTTATTGCACAACGAGGTTAGGTTTATATGCGAGAAATCAACACCATTTCATTGCTGGGACGAAAATGTCCTTGTACACACAAAGCTTTAGTGGTATGGTGGCAAATGGGTGCATAAACGCGGGTGGTGCGTAAGGGGGGCGGGGGGGGGGGGGGGGGGGGTGGGGGCAAAAATGTTTATGTTCCGTACGGCGGGGCCGTCGGAACAGCTGGACTGTATGGTGGAGGATATCCTGCTGCCGATGCAAATACGCGAATACGAATATCACAATTCCCTCCAATTGGCCAACCCAAATTCATCAACACCCCAATCGAGATTGGAGAAATTGGATGGTATTGGGTTCAACGGAGTTGAGGGAGGTGGTGTTGTAACATTTTCCCCCACTTTATCTCCCAGTTTTAAATTAAATTTATCCCAATCAGTATTCTCAATCTTGGGAAGGGTGGCGTGCGCCTTAGTTGTTTTAAATCCTCATATCGAGACATCTCCTCCACCACCGACTCAAATTCAGCGTCTGATATATTGTTATCGGCCAACGCTTTGGACACGATAACGTCGATGCTATTTTTCTTAGACCTTGCGAGAACCGATATTCTGTCGTGCTTTCTACTTTTATTTTCGAATTTTCTCCCCACTACTCTAAACGCCATACACAACAACCCCGCCCCAGCGACTACCCTGCTCAAACCCCCCGCAATGGGAATTGCCACGACTGTAGACAATAATGCGGCTGTTCCGGCCCCACCCATTATATAAATTACTGCCAGCACGGCGCTCGCCCCCTCCACTATGTTTGCCGCACGTCTTTATTTACTAGCATTCATTTTCCGAGTTTCCCCCTTTTGTTTTAGAATATCCTGCATCTCTACGATATTTTCCAACCTAAAATCTGAACTTCTTTCGCCAAAACCAATCGAGATTGGAAGCGTGCTCAGGAGCGGTGATTCGTTCATATTTAAATTTTACAAATCAAGTTCAATTAACAATGTCACAATAGTGGAAGTACTCGCTGGGTCAGCGATTTTTGTAACAAAGTTAATAACACTACCTTCGGAAAGTCTAATTGGATCGTCACCGGCGAACAAAATCACCGCGGAACTATCTCCAGCGAGTTTATTGACTCCAATCGCCCGTTCTTCCCCATTCAGTACGAGATTCACGGCGACCACGCCCACATATTTACCATTATAATTAACCGAGCAGACCGCCATTCGGAGAAGTGTATCTGGAGCTGTCATGGCGTATCCCCCATATTTATTGCTCGCTTTGGCACCAAATGAATATTCATAGAGACCCTCATTCAATGGGCCCCGCTTCTCAGCACTAACTGAGATGACACGTTTTTGTGCTTGCAATAACTTAAACTGCTCTACAATTGTGTCCAACAATGCGGCAAGCTGCGCGTTACCGGTATGGGACTCAACACGAACCTTTTCAGAGGTCTCCTCAAGTGCTTTGTTAATGGCTCTACGAACACGTTTCGGTTTATCGGAAAATTCGGTTATTTTCCGGCCTAGTTCAGTAAGTGCTGCATGATCCTCTTCCCCAACTTGGATTATTTTTCCGTCGAGATCTTTAAGTCCTGTATGTGCCTCTTCGCGAACTTGTGCAGTCGCCGTCAGGACGTCTACTCTAAGCTGTGCTATACTCCTGTGAATTGCGTTTGTGGCCCCCGATATAGTCGTATTGATCAAGGCCTTTGTTTCTCCGGTAGTTAAAAAATCCCCTGTGGGGTTGGATCCGTCGGGAGCTCCAATCTCGATTGGGTTGTTAACCCAAACGCGATTGGAATTGGAAGAACTACCTGGTCCGTATATACTCATAATGTTGGTTGTTATAAATTCTATTACGAACATGCGTTTAATTCTTTGAATTAATTTGAAATTTCTAAGACGACCGAAATCGGGTAATAGTTATTCAACTTTCTCGCTTGATCATCAAGCATAGAGACCGTAAATTCGTGGATATGTCCCGATTCCAAAATTTTCATCACGGGGTGTGGGAAGTCTAAGGTCACAGTCACCCCAAAGAAACAATCACTGGCTTGCACGATTTTCAGTAATGTGCTGGGGGATCCGTCTACCATGTTGTACGATGCGTTCACCCGATCCAGGTGCACCCTGAGAGATTTCGTGAAGGCGAAGTCCACCGGGTTATCACCGATGTAAAACCGAGTCGAATACCCAACGTCGGGGAGATCCTTACCCGGCTGTCTGGGCCGATGGTCATTGTTGCGAGCCCGGTAGCCTTCGATACTATGAGGTTGGCTTTACCGTCAAGCTCTGAGGTGACAAAATCTTTGACCTGTCTAAAACTCCACAGTCCGGGAGGCAGCTTTACACCTACTGAGCGTCCATCCTTCACATAGCCAAACCCTTCGCTCTTCCCCACATTCCCCCACCCAACCGTGAAGGTGATTGCTCTAAGGCCTACCCGGCGTTTTCCGCAGCAGTTGTCGATTGACTTTTGAAGTTCACAACTCTCTTTTTGAACATTAGTGATAGTAGCAAACATAATAATATCTTTCAATGGATACCAAACCATTTCGCTTTAATTCTAATGCAAAGTACCTGGTTGGAGGTGTATACACTCAAAAGAACACCATTGGTGGGTTTGTGCACACCACTGTCCAAGTTCGCGGCGGAAAAGGCTTTCAAACCAACTTCCCCGACATCTTTGAACAATATAGGCTGCCCAAGATTACAACAATGGAGGCCGTGAACGGGTGGAAAGCAACACCGATGCAGTGTTGGCAGAATCAGCTCAACTTCGCCGTATGGTGCGCAACAGCCGGATGTGGGGTTTCTTATGAGGACCATCTGGTTGCGGAGTATCCCTTATTGAGGGCCGTTTATAACTTTCACACGTACTACACTATACTGAGGATTATCAAATAACTAGGTATTCCATTACCTCAAGACGACGCCTGGAATCCCATTTCCAACGCATACGACCGTAGGGCGTTCGAAAGACTCACTGTGTAACGAATTTAACGTTTCAAAAGACGCGGACTGGAGACAGAAAGCATTTCCTACCAGCACTGGCCTCGGGGACGTTCTCATTCGGGGCCAGTCCGGGAATTGGACGCAGACTGATTTTAGACACGATCACTCCGGCGACTAGATTGTCAGTCGGAACGCCGGGAATTTTGACCCCGCGACGATGACCTTCGGGCCGGAATTGTCTGGAGGTCGGCACTGCGGCATCTCATCCTGCAATTGGTTACCTCCGAAACGAGCTCACGGCGATTACATACAGCAGGCTGCTGAGGTCCAGGACGCGTGGGGTACATTTATGTTAGATAAGGGTCTGGGGTTCACGCAGGCTGGGGTTATTCGCCTCAACGACTCCATTCGCGTATACGTCTGGGCCATCCTCGCCTCACGGAAGCAAGCGCGTAGTGCTATACTGGGCACGGAAACGGCGTTTGACGCGCAAAAACAGTTCTTAGCACTTGTCGAGGACGTCATCTCAGCTAAGGTGGACCTCCAGAAGGCGATCCAGGAATTATCAAGACGTTTTGCAGACTGCCCGCATCCCAGTAGACTACGCATTTGGAATAGGTTTTTGTATGGCGCCGAGCAATATGATACTACGAGACGACCCGGTTGACGGTTACAATAATCAGATCGTAGTCGCCACCGCCAATCAAAAAATCGGCCACAACGGGAACTTGAACACGGGTTTCATCAAGCTCCCCCCCCCACCCCCAAGAGGCCCGGGTTCATCCAATCTCGATTGGGTGTTGAGGTTGGAAATTCAAATAAATTTGAAAAAGATTTCATAAAACCACAAACACCCACCCCAGTACCCCCAATTCAATCATCAACACACCAATCGCGTTCAACAGTGTTGAGGGAAGAATTGGATGCACCATCAAGTTCCACCAGTTCCCCCAATCCAATCGCGTTCAACAGTGTTGAGGGAGAATTGGAACAGGAGCGGGAACTAGTGTCACAACTCACGAGCAGGAGAAATTAGGGCTCGTCATCACCCTCATGGCGATCGGACTATTTGTGCTTTGGTTTTAGGAACTCTCGGGCGGAGAATAGTAGGAGACAGATTAGAGCCCAAGCATTCTCGGCGAGCCATCCGGCCGTTTTTGATAATATAGATAACAAGTAGGAGACGATACCCCCGATCAGCCCAGGCAGCGCGGCGGCCGCCTTTTCGGCTAATTTAGCCAGGAAACTGGCGAGGGCTTTTGGATGTTTTATTACCCACTCCTTGGCCCCACACCGCCAGTGAAAGCTAGAAATATCTTTCAAATAGTCATGCCGACAGCAGTGAGGATGCTTACTATTGTGACGCCCTGCTCTCTGAACAGAGTGCGAATACGCTCACCGAGTGTCGTCTCCTCGTGCAGAACTCTCGAGATTGTTTCGCGGATCCGACTTATTAGGGTGCAGAGAGCCTCACGGTAAGCCGATGCAGCCTCCAAGCGAGCTGCTCTTTCATCCCGCAACGACTGCAGGCATTCGGTGATCCGCTCGGTAGATTCTCTATCATCACGGACTTCCCCAAGTTTTCTTTCGTCTAGTGCATTATGTTCATCCAGCGCCGTCAGTTTGGAGAGGTTATGGACCAATTCACCCAGGACTGTTTGCATAGCCCTATCGAGGTAACGGTGGGTCATCCATCGTGCTGAGTATTCCATCTATCTCTCTTTCTCTGAGCTCCATTGTGTGAATAGTGTCGGTGGCTACTCGAGGGACCTTGCTGAGCTCGACAGATTCAATCGCGGCGGCCGTCTTCGCCATCGTTTCGTCGGTAGAATTTAGGGTCTCTACAGCGCTGGCCGGCATAATTGTTTTACCACGATTCCAATCTACGAATCCTAGTTCGTCCCTTACGATTTGGACACGCCCCGACCTCCAGCAATAGTGCTCAGCGATAGGGGTTTTCCGGTGCTCATGTTGATGATCGGGACATTTTATGCTTTTAGTCGCAACCTACCGCACTGATCCAATTCGAACTTGGAGTAGTCGCGGCCAACAGATGGGACCATACCTTTTTCTGACAGATGGTTATAGTAGTCGTCTACAGCAGACTTGACTAATTCCTGACTTAGACTACTGGTGTTGGTAGCGCCACCTATTTCCCCCAATTCATCCAATCGCGATTGGATTGGAACTGGAGTCTCCATGACGGGTGTTTCGTTATCGTTATCCATGTCATCATCATCATCGAGGTAATCGGCTCGGCCGAATTCGTCCATGTCAATATCGTAATCAGCCATCTTTAACGATGTATTAAAGACAAAACCATACAGGTTTAATAGAGTATTTAGTTTCACTGAAAATGCGTGAGACAGAGCGTCGTTATTACGAACAACCCATCGACGATCGACCAGAACCAGCAGCTCTTAGTCCGCTTCCCCAACCTCGGAGCTAGCGACGTCATTGTGCCGGGGACTGTTCGCCTCGCTTTCATTATTTCGCTGACGTCGACGGACGCGGACCGAACCGTCGTTCAGAACCTGGGTTGCGCCATCGTCAAGAAGACCATGATAACGATTTCTCGTAATGAGGTGATGTCGATCGACGACAGCGACGTCTACCATTGCTATCAGGACCTGTGGAAGACGGCACAAGAGCGCGAAAATGCGGTCTATCAGGGTATTGACACCAGCCGAAACAAGAACGTAACCAGTCTTAGAATCGGGGCTGGTAACAAGGCAGATAACGTCGCGAGCGACAACGCGATCGCGGCCGCTTACGGCAACAGCTTCTACATCCCGCTCGACTTTGAGTTGCTGGAGAGTCACATGCCCTACTATCAGAGTGCTTTGGCGGACCGCCTCGAATACGAACTAACGTTCAACGACTACGGCCGAGCTCTCATAGCCACTGACATGGCATCGACGTATACGATCAACAATGTTTCGCTGGAGTACGAACTCGCGCGATTGATCAGATCCCAGTACACCTGGCGCGTTGCCATACTTTACGACCGAGTTCTTCGCCACCGCAAGATGACGAAAGACAAAAGCGACACATTGTGGAATATTAACGTCAACGTACCCACCCGCTCGATGAAAGGTATACTGATGCTGTTCGAGGAGGGTCGGTTCGCGCTCGGGGTTAGAAAAACCGACAAATTATATAACCCCAAAATCATAAAGGTCGAGGTGACGATCGAGGGAGTCCCCAATCAACTCTACAGCGCGGGTCTTCGCGCACACCAGCAGTGGGACGAAGTCAGAAAGCAGTTTGCTGCCGGCTCTAAGCGCTCCCCGTAGGTTGCCGCCGTTGCCAAAGACCTACAGCTCTCGGACGTCTCCCTCGCGGAGTTCCTGACTACATACGCGTTATGGCTAGACATGCGAGCCAGCGACGACGACCAAATGCACGGTAGTGGACGCCAAGTTGAGAACGCTAGTGAGGGTGTGACGATCCAAATAACCAAAGAGGCGGATGGAGCTGGGCCATTGAACGTGTACTTATATATAATTACAGACGCACAACTCAATATCGAAGATGGCCGATACGTCTCAGCGCTCTACTGATTTAATAAATCAATCTAAAGATGTAACTCTACCGAAAGATGCCCACTCTGCCATAATATGTGGGCAGACAGGATGCGGAAAAACGGTTTTCATCCTCGACTTGCTCGAGGGGTCCTACCGTGATGTCTTTCGACACATTGTGATCATGTGTCCCACTGTGCCGCTCAACGATACTTATCAGCGGCGCCCGTGGATATGGGACAACCCCGAGGTATACGTTATTGACCCCGGTGAAAGGCTTCACGATTGGCTGCGTGGTTGATACCAAAGATCCCAGGGCGAGCCCACCCTATACGTGATTGACGACTACTCGGCCAAGGCGGCGATAACCAAAAAGAAGGACATGCTTTCCGAGCTCGCATTTTCGTACAAGTACAACGCCGTCCTCCAGGATCTGCGCGAGCAAACGAAATGGGTCGCCCTCTTTCACTGCAAGGACCGAGACTCATTCGATGACTGTCTTCGAGAGAACGACGTTATCCCAACGCGCGAGGAGCGCCTGGAGGTTCGACAGATGCTTTCGGAAACTAAGCACGCCAAGCTACTGCTAAAGACTGATCAACCAACTGCTTACAAAGTCATCAATTAATTACTGAGCAATTGCTTAACGTTCGTTAGTAACTGCTGAGCAATGCTTAACAATGCTGAGCAATTGCTGAACAATGCTTAACAAATACTTAACAAATGCTGAGCAAATGATTAACAATGCTGAACAATGCTGAGCAATGCTGAATAATGCTTAACAATGCTGAACAAATGCTGAACAAATGTTGAACAATGTGGGAATCAATTAGTTGCTCCGCTTAATAATTATTCAGCAAGTATTGCTTTGTTGCGAGCATAACGGTGATCATCAGTATCGGGTGGTGCACTTGGCAATATGTTAAACTAAACTTATGAGGCTTGTCAGAATAGTACACCCAACACTGTTGGAATAAATAAAATAATGAACTGCGACGAACTTCTCGATCAGCTAATGGAAGAAACACTCGTGCCGACTGTCGGTACGACTGTCGACACGACTGAAACTGTAGGAACACCTGTTGACACGACTGCCGATACGGTATCTGCCCAACCGCACCAGCTCAGGAGCGGCAGTGGGATGAAAGAAAATGAAAACGCTGCACGACGCGAGCGGCTAGCTGCGCTGGTTGCTGGGGGACAATCGGAGCATTATCTCGGTAGGCGTCTCTCAGTTTGTCAGGTGGATAAGATGTCAGATGCGGAGATTGATAAAATGTATGCGCGATTGAATCTAGGTTATGTGCTGAGATGACGAAAACTTTTGGGGCGGCGGCTATTCATTTGTACGCTACCGCTGTCAGTGCAATTCTCCCTATACCAAACACCACGGGGTTGATTGGTGATCTAGAGACTGACCCTTTTGTAGGACACACTCTTAGAACAGCCTGCTGCTCAATTTATCTCAAGTTTGGAATGTACTTAGCTCCGCTGACAACCGCGTTGACCACGGCTAAGCACTGTCAATTTGGACATATATGCCCACGAACTATAAGCTCAGAAAATGATGACACAAGACGCACCTGCGAGAGTCACGGAACCGCAATCCCCGATTGCTCCACACTGTTGAACCCGATTGCAGCGCTTCCAACTCTGATTGATCCTCCAACGTTGGGGGAGCTAGCTCCACAGGAACAAACTCCACAGGAGCAAGCTCCGGTTGCACGACATAAAAAAAAAAAAAAGACAGGCAGCTGGGAGAGCAGCGGCTGCCACCCGAAAAGTTAAACAAGATAAAATACTCGCCAAGCTTCGAGAGGCCAAACAGTCGTTGAGGGCTGTTCCAGCCACTCCCGAGCTGGAGCCCCAATCGAAATTGGAGTTGGGGGTTCAATCTCCGCAGGAACAGCCCTCAACACTGTTGAACCCGATTGCTGTAGCTCCTACCTGGATCATCCCGTGGGTTGTTGGTGGTGGTCTGGCAGATGTGGGCACCCTGTGTGTGCTGAACTACCTTTCGAAACATCCCCCAACTCCAATTTCGATTGGGGCTCCTGTGCAGTTGGAGGCGGTTCCTAAATAAATTACGAAACCGATTGAGCCCGATTTAAACATTGATCGCGATCCCTTTTATATGCAATAATTATAGTTATCAACAATGGCTGAAAACGATGGTAAAATGATAGTGAATGCGCTTTATCACGCCGTGGTCATATCGGGTCTCAGTATCGGGTTTGCTCGACTATCAAAGATGGCCTTCGGAGGGCCCGCTCCCAAATTGGACATGACTGTGAGAGACGTAGGGCTCGTGACCTTGAATGTAGCGGCTGCAGTTGGGACTCGAGATTATCTAGTTAAAGCTGGAATTCATTCCTCTAATATATGGAAATAATGGCTTCGATCGGACTAATGATAGGTGGTGCAGTCGTGAGCGCTGTGTCGTTCGGCGGTAGCAACTATTTATTCTCGCAAATAGGAAAATCGGACGCGGATGAGGAGCGCAAGCGTCACGATTTAGCTGAAGAACATCTCAAGAGCGCAGACGCAGCATGGTCGAAAAAAACGAACCGCCCATGTGGACTGGGTCAACGAAGAGCTTCGCCGCGAGAATCACGCCACGCAATCTTTCCAGAACGTTGAAGAAGCCAACCGCGAGTACGCGCTGGCATATCCGCAGAGAAGTCTCACGCCGTTGGATCCCTAGCCCCAACTTTCAGATTCCTATGTACCGTGAGAGGCCCAAAAAGACCGCGAGATCGCGTTCATCGTCGTGGGAATGGGTGTGGTGGGTCTCGTCAGCTACTATATTTGAAAAGCAATAAGCAAAAGCAATAAGCAAAAGCAATAATTATTTAAAAACAAAATTTTAAATAATATATATACATATATATAGAACGATGTTAGTTGGCGAACTTTACTTTGCTATGATTCGATGTAGGCTACACTGCCCTTAAACACCGTTTAGCTGGCGCAAAGGGTCTGATTCATCTGGCCCAAGATTCTCTCGAGACGTGGCGCGAGGACGAAAAAGCGGCCACCCTTTTCGCAAAGCGGATGGTAGATTCCTCCGAGTTAGATTCCTCCGAGTTAGATTCCCCCGAGTTCCTTCAGAACTTAACCGGCAGCTGCAGCGAAACTTCCAACAAAGGCTTATTATTAACGACGCAGTTACCGGACGATCTGGCGAGGGCATGTTGGAGATTGTCCGATCTATTAGAACACCTCGCATACGATGGACACGCGCAAGCTTGATACCAAACTATCGGTTCGCCTAGCGCGCAAGCTAGCGAACACATACTACAGCCCCCGCGGCTACTGGAAGGGACTCGCGGCCATCAAGAACCTCGCCGCGGCGACCAAGGTTTCCGAAAACGCTGCCAAGGAATGGCTCAAGAAGCAGGCCATCTGGCAGATCTATTTACCCGCACCTCACAATATTCCGCGGCCGAAATTTGACGTGCCGGTGCCTAACGAAGTCCACCAAGCTGACC
The DNA here is from genome assembly GCA_029237695.1 of Conchocele bisecta. Classification (NCBI taxonomy): domain Eukaryota; kingdom Metazoa; phylum Mollusca; class Bivalvia; order Lucinida; family Thyasiridae; genus Conchocele; species Conchocele bisecta. The sequence goes on along the minus strand of CM055279.1, from coordinate 60,868,925 downwards.
TCCTGTTTCTCCCTCACGATCGCGTCGGTCGCAAGACGTACAAGTACGCACTGACAATCGTTGACGTAGCGAGTCGTTATAAGGGGGCTGAGCCGTTGGCCACTAAAATGGCCGAATATTCTCCAGGTCGATCCCGGCCGCGAGTACATGGGCGCGGTCTCTCAGCTGTTGGCTAAACACGATGTTTCTGTCAGACGCGGCCGCGTCAACATTCAACGGGACCAGGGGATCATGGAGCGGTTCAATCGAACCCTGGCTGAGAGGTTGTTCGGACACCAATATGCCAAAGAGCTTGTAGACCCTCATACGCGATCGACCGAGTGGGTTACCAGGCTGCCCTCCGTGGTCTCCGCACTGAACGGCGAGGTGACCAGATTGATCGATAAAAAGCCTGTAGATGCCATGAAGTCTAAAAAGGTGTCGCACAAACCATCCGCCGTCTCGCGCGGGCGACCCGTTGGCGGAGAAATGACTTCCCTCGGATGTTGACGTCCGATACCTCTATCAACCGGGAGAGCTCGAAGGTGGCCGACGCGCGACTGATCCTGTGTGGTCTTTCAATGTATATCATCTGGATCGATCTATTACCAAACCCGATCAGCCCGTGCTCTACTATTTGGATGATGGTCCATCACGCGGGTTTGTTCGCGAAGAACTTCTTGCGGTGCCGTCTGACACCCAGCTACCTCCAAACCGCCCGTCGTTACAGTCGGTGATTTCTACACTCCCAGCGCCAATCAGACCAATATAGTTGATGTTTATATGTGATGGGTTGGTGGTGGTTGTTCTAGTTAAATTCTCAAAATTTAAATTACATTAATTAATTAAGTATTATACCCTATATAATAATAGGGTTTTAAAAGTACACAGTTGTCTAACTTGGCTCTGTATTCTATAGGTGGTCCGCATTTTTTGTTTATTCAGTTCATACACAAATTCGAGGGGTGTGGGACCGTAGATGGAGCGTAGGGACACTATGTATGTTGTTGGCATCATGTTAACTCCCTATATACTACTTGGAGCAATTGTCGAAATTGAAAAACTTATGCAGTTAATTAACGATGTGACTAATTCCATTGTGCATCAAAATCGAAGTAAGTATCATGCGTTGGGAACCTAAAAATGCAATATCAATACGTTGAACGTGTTACTAATAAGACCATTAATTAAAAGATGCTTGTTCCGTTTCGTTCCGTTCCGTAAAGTACTAATCACCTAGGGTAATTGGTACTTTAGTGCACCATTAGTTAACAAGATGCTTGTTCCGTTCCGTACCGTACCGTTCCGTTCCGTTCTGTTCCGTTCCGTTCCGTTCCGTTCCGTTCCGTTCCGTTCCTTTCCGTTCCGTTCCGTAAAGTAGTAATCATCTAGGGTAATTGGTACTTTACGGAACGGAACGGAACGAGATTTTATATTTACCAAAACAGACACAAATGCCACTTCTGAATCGTGTCAGAGGCAGTCCTTTGGAATATGTAGTATAATACTTTCTCGCGACTGTATTGTTTCAAGAAAGTCACCCCCTCCCACATCTACCTATCCGGAACAGTACTTGTCCTAATTTGGTGCATTAATTAACTTATGCAGTTAATTAACGATGTGACTAATTCAAATGTGCATTATAATTGAAGTAATTACATGCGTTGGGAACCTAATAATGCAAGATTAATACGTTGAACGTGTTGCTAATAACACCATTAGTTAACAAGATGCTTGTTCCGTTCCGTTCCGTAAAGTACTAATCACCTAGGGTAATTGGTACTTTACGGAACGGAACGGAACGGAACGGAACGGAACGAGATTTTTTATTTACCAAAACAGACACAAACATCATTTCTGAATCGTGTCAGAGGCAATACTTTGGAATATATAGTCTAAATCTTCACCCGCCACTGTGTATGTTTTCAAGAAAGTCACCAATTATATACCCCCATGCACCCCTATGCCCGCTGGACTGAAAAACGCTAACAGTGGCATATACATAATACAATGATGCAATAGTGTAGTGCTCATAATTGTTCTACATCATGCCCTGTATCCGGGTCAGTTCTTGTCCAATTTGGTGTAAAAATTGTCTCGTTCCGTTCCGTTCCATAAAGTACTAATCACCTAGGGTAATTGGTACTTTAAGGAACGGAACGGAACAATATTTCTATTTACCAAAACAGACACAACTGCCACTTCTGCATCGTGTCAGAGGTAATCCTTTGGAATATGTAGTACAATACTTCCCACGCCACAATGTATGTTGTCAAGAAATCCCGCCCCCCCCCCCCCCACCCCCACCCCCGACCCCTTGCCCGCTGGATTGAAAAACGTTAACAGTGCCATACAGAATCCATGATTTCACAGTGTAGTTTTATTAATTGTTCCACACCATGCGCTCTCTCCGGACAACTACTTGTGCTAATTTGGTGTAAACAAATAGCTCGTTCCGTTCCGTAAAGTACTAATCCACTAGGGTAATTGGTACTTTACGGAACGGAACGGAACGAGATTTTTGTTTACACAAACAGACACAAACGCCATGGAGAGGCCCAACGAGTTCAGTGTGGTATTTACACCCTGCACAACATCATCACCGACACCACAACATCATCACCGACGAAATTTTGCCATACAATCCCTGAACAGTATGAATACGATGTTTTACTTCGTGGTTATGATTGTCAAATGGAACAGAAAATGCCGTAACATAATTTATGTCATTTTTGACGATATGTCGACGATTATAGGTTGCACAAACATCCGAAACGTACCGATATTCGTACAAATATCCGTGTTGCTGTAACCTAGTAACCATACAGTGAATACTATCTCCAGGAGAAAATCACAAAATGAATATGGGAAAATGGAAAAATGGTCAGTTATGTGTTGATAGATCCTCGTAACATTACTTATCGTACGGTGTTTCTTGCGGAAAGAAAAACTCATACCATTATATAATAAGAGTTGAACATATACATACCAATTAGGACATACAACGTCTCCAAGTTGATTACAATTTGTGGAAAATAAATCACGTAGCCCTGCTATTCTTATCATGCTAACTCCGCAGCACCGGTGTCAAACTCCGTCGCTTTATGAAAATAATTAATTGCGAAATAATAGCAGATTACTTATGCCCCGTTTATATGACCAAGAGGTGGGGCAAAAATTTGCCCCTATTGGTATTTTCTACGGGGCGCCAAGTGGGACATGGCTCAATTTTGTCAACAAAATTCATTTTTGTGCCACAAAATTCAATTCTGTGTCACAAAATTCACTGCCACAAAACTCAATCTGTGTCAAAATTCAATTCTGTGTCACAAAATTCACTTTTGTGCCACAAAATTCACTGTAACATTACTTTTGTGTAACAAATTCAATTCTGTGTCACACAATTCAATTCTGTGTAACAAAATTCAATTCTGTGTCACAAAATTCAATTCTGTCAATTCTGTGTAACAAAATTCAATTCTGTGTCACAAAATTCAATTCTGCACACGCATGTAAGAAGGACTACCATTGGTCAGAAACTGCACTGGAGAAAATGGGTCACGGTCGCCGATCTTACACATTCAATGTCGATGATTCATTTCTCATTCTGCACTGCCATTTGCTTCAACTATCTCCAAACAGTCAAACGTTGACAAACCCATTCGTATTTAAACTCATTTGCGTTATAATTGTACACATAATTCATGTACATGTAGATCTCCCGCGAGTACTGACGTCATTTATTGTGTATCGCAAGGTACATTTGCCCCAGTTAAATCAATAATACACGCGCTGTGGCCTGTGTTCTGACTGCTGTCTGTGTTTATAAACAGAATGTGTGTATTGGGCCATTTGAGGAAACCATTTGTAGTATTTGTGTAGATACCACGGATACTAAGATGGTGTATGCTGTAAATAATGCATGTAGACACATAGTTGCGAACACGTAGCTTCGCAACTAGTAGACACAGATCCAATACCATTTGTTTCACAAGGTTAGATCTACTGTTAGAATACGACGTCATCTAATGTCATTTTCGAGCCATAAAACGTTACCTGATAAATAGAATACCAGGCTAGTGTATTTTAATATCAAGTTTATCAGGCTCGGCTCGGAAACGGTAGGAATTCCTCGGCAAGCCTCGGAATTCCTACGCGTTTCCTAGCCTTGCCTGATAAACTTGATATCAAAATACACTAGCCTGGTATTCTCTATATATGGGCATGCTCTCAGGTCTAGCTATGTCCCGGCTACTTTATGTTTGACCCTGTTTACATAATTGAGGGAAAATTCTGAATATTTTTCTTATTTCTCCTTCAAAGTATTTATGCTTATATGGTGTGACCACTCATTTGTAATCATAATATAACCAAAATAACTGTCCATAAAGAAGTATACTATTGATATATTGGGTTATATTTTCGCATTGAAATATTTAAACCCCTGCAAGTGTACTCCACCATCTAGCAAAATGGACTAAGACCGATCTCAACCAATCAACGTAGAGATGACATAGACTATCCTACGCAAACTAATTTTTGTGGACAAAAATGAATTCTGTCCCACAAAACGGAATTTTCTTCACAAAACTCCAATTCTGTCTTACAAAATTGAATCCTTTATAACAAAAATGAATTTTGTATACGAAACGTATGCAGAATTGAATTTTGTGACACAGAATTGAATTTTGTGACACAGAATTGACAGAATTGAATTTTGTGACACAGAATTGAATTTTGTGATTTTTAGTGTTGCAAAACTCAATTTTGTACACATAATTAACCTGTCCTGCATGGCGCCCCGTAATTTTCGTCATATAAACGGTACATTAAGTTCACCCAAGGGAAACATTTTTTGTTGTCGTCCAATATGTATAGTTGTCATACGGGATGATGGTGGGTTGCATTTAGTAATACGCGCGTCCATCTGTTCATGTGTCCGTCTGTGATTTCGGTGAATTTATTTTATATCCTGTCACAGTTAGATACTATTTTAAACAGGGGCGGTCGTGATCTCTGGATATTTACGAAATAACCAATGTAATACTATTTCATCAAATTCATTTAATTGACTACATCCTCGGATACGCAGGTCTGATAATAGACATTGTCGGTTTTGCCGGAGTACAGAGATCGGACATCGACTTTTGTCCAGGCAACGTTCAATCTGAAAACGTTTGTCTGCGTCAACAACCAGCTAAAGCTCGTGGATTATATCACGTACAGGCGGACAAATCGTGTTCAACACAATATACTTGATCATAATTTGACCTCCACTTTTTAAATGTCATATAAACGGTACATTAGAAATACACCTAGGGGCAAATTTTCGTCATATAAACGGAACAGGGGTATTTTACCCGTAGGGGCAAATTTTCGTCAAACGCTACATTAGTCATAAAAATCTCATTCAAGTTGTTCTTTAAGTGACATATAACATTCAGTGTTCCCACATGAGTTTATCGCAAATTCATCCACAACAAACTTATATTCCACGTAGTAATATTTTCAACAATTATACTGAAATCGTTTGTTTAATTAATATAAACATATTCTATCAATACTACAGAAAGTTGATAGTAACCCATTCTAAATCAATCTGTTTACCATGGCAATACATAGTATTGTGTGCCATTTATTTTACAGCTGGGTGAACTGGAGCAGTGTGGATAAAGTGTATTGCTCAAGGACACAACCCACGACCCTTGGATCAGTAATCCGACACACTAACCATTACGCCACGGCGCTCCACTCCAACTACACTGTATCGCTTGGTTTCATTAATAACAATATAATCAAGTAATGGTGATCGTAGAAGTTTCTGTTAAAACAGTACTGTAGTATACACACCGTTCTTTTGTGTCTTTTGATTATGATTTATAATAATGTGTTTTCAGTTTACATGTAGATCTATGTTAGTATTAATTTGGTGAACATTGAATAGCTGTCAGATTCACTTGTTTTATAAGGGGCGGTAATTCAGTTTTGACTCGGTATGTAGGCTGCGGTTTACGTTGATCATAATGTGTGGCCGTGACTGGAGAAATGGAGCTTATGGGTTATGCGACCAGTGTAGCCCCAGATCAGCCTGCGCATCCGCATCAGCGCAGTCTGATCAGGGACTACACTGTTCGCCATTCAGTCAGTTAAACATCCACCATGCTTCTAACAATCTTGAAGAATGCGAACATTGGTGGGTTGCATTTGCAGATGAATGAATATCGGATATAGATCTATTAGTGATCATTTTAAAACAATTTATTTATTTTTTAGCAATTTCCTTTGAAATCATTAGGTCACACGGTTATGCCTACATTCAACTCACTCACTCATAGTATTTTATATTTTGGGAAAAAATGAAAACAAAGTTTTTGGTGCGCGTCCGGGATTCGGGACGTGTTTTTGGTAAACAAACACCCTGAGAATCTCGACTGGCAAATTTCGGCAAATTCTAAGTCACAGGGTAAATACCAATTCACCAAAATTAGGACAAGTACTGTTCCGGATAGGTAGATGGGGTGGGGGGGGGGGGGTGGTGGTGGGGGGTGATTGTGACTTTCTTGAAAATATGAAGTATTATACTACATATTCCAAAGGACTGCCTCTGACACGATTCAGAAGTGGCATTTGTGTCTGTTTTGATAAATAAAAAATCTCGTTCCGTTCCGTTCCGTAAAGTACCAATTACCCTAGATGATTAGTACTTTACGGAACGGAACGGAACAAGCATCTTGTTAACTAATGGTGTTATTAGCAACACGTTCAACGTATTGATATTGCAGTATTAGGTTCCCAACGCATAATACTTACTTCAATTATGATGCACATTTGAATTAGTCACATCGTTAATTAGCTGCATACGTTTTTCAATTTCGATAATTGCCCCACATGGTACCCCAAGCCGTGTTCCGTTCCGTTCCGTAAAGTACCAATAGCCATTTCAATTACAACACGGCTTAGCGTAATCCCAAATGTTAACTACACGAGTTATTTTGATCAGTCTCTACATTGTTCACGAAGTCGTATGTGGCTTACTGTCACGGTAATTACATCATTTAGCAAAATTATTTGCTCCTCGACGTATTTATCAAATTAATTGAGGTCTCGTGACGTTGTCTTGTTAATTTTTAACTTTGAAGTTCATTGCTATGTGCCGGCTCTAGTGAGTTTGACTGTGCGTTCTTCCAATTATGTTATTATTTCCCAACGACTTTGTGTTTTTGAGCACGACTGTCGTTTTGACTGTTTGTCTATTCTGGTACGTAGTGATCGCGTATACCGGTGCTAGGAGACGTTTGTGTCATGGACTGTGCCAACGCTTGCACAGTCCTTGATACATTTGAGCAAGTGCAATAACATTATATATATTATATTTAATAAAACCATTTGTTTTATAGTTTGATGATGTGAACTATCACAAGGTGTATTATCACGTGGTACTAACAACAACAACAAGTACCGATTCAAAGTACGTATTCTTTTATAGTGTCCTTATTACGTAACGGATTTTGATATCACGAACATGGCGCATCAAACGCGTCTTGTTAAGCTGCATTTGGTGGTCTCTTTATTTTCGCCCAAACTTCTGTCGTTTTGCGATGAATCGTTTTCCTTGTCTCCGAAATCGATTCTTCGCAAAAACGACATAAGTCTGTGTCAAACTCCCTAGACCACCAAATGCAGCTCATGAAGACGCGTTTGCTGCACAATATTCCATCAAAATCCGTTGCATATTAAGGAAATTAAATAATACCTACTTTGAAGTGGACGACGTTGTGCAAGTTGTTGTTGTAACCACGTGATCATGCACCTTGTATCATGTCATGTCACAAACGTGCAGAAAATTTATTGCGTTAACAAGAGCACGAGCGTTATTGGATAAATACAGGATGGACGACGCTACTTTCGAACAGGGCATTAAGTCATAACGCATGACTGCACCGTAACCGCAGTTCCGATAGAGCCCGCGTGTGTTCCTGCTACAATAACTTGTGAATTGGCAAGACAATTCTGCCCACAGCCGTAAACTGATACTTACCCAATGTAATCTGGTAAAGTGGTCTCGTCTGTCAGGCCCGTAGCCAGACCTGCTTGAAGGGGGGGGGGGGGTTGTTTCGAAGGCCCAAGGGGCCTGAGGTATCTAGGTTAGGGGGTCTAAAAAAGTGAACCTCGAGGCTAAAAAAGTGGACATCGAGGCTGGGCGGGGCGGGGGGGGGGGGGGGGGGTCGTACGACCGCTGCGACCCCCCCCCCTGGCTACGGGCCTGTCTGTTAAGAGAATGGAATCATTGCCTGTTAAGTAAAGCGTATTCCCTGGGACGCTATAAAAGGATTAACTGATGGGCGGGATCACGCACGGAACGCACCAAATGTCACGTGTCCTAGCCGGCGGAGTGACGCCCTCTGGCATTGAATCTTTGTAGAACCACATACTGTCTGTTTCACGAAAGCTGCCCAAATGTTACGGTTATATAAACAATGCAAAAACAATAAAAAAAAATGAAAATGCTAAATACTATCAAAATTTAAGAATGAGACTTCTTTCTATTTGTTGAAATTTGGTCCAATATTGATTTTATTACGAAAAGACCCATGTTTTCACAGAGTGTAGATTTAACATGGGAATTTTTTTCCTAATTTCCGAAATAGTGGACCGATTTTCAAAATGTAACTTTTGTTTTCTTAGATCATTTCCAAACTATCTAGCCAGGTGTCTGAGTCATTTAAATATTTCTTTTTGTTATTTTGACTCCTCCCACAGCTCTTCTAACTCCTTTTCCCCCATATTAAATTCCCATTGACAAATAAATTTCTGATCAATCAAATTTCACGAAATAAAAAGAAGGCTCATTCTTAAATTTTGATAAAATTTAACATTATAGAAAAAAATATTGTTTTTGCAGTGTTTATATGGCCGCAAACTTTCGGCAGGTTTCGTGAAACAGACATTAGTATTCAACATCCGGATTGTGAAAACTAGGGGTTCTACGGGGCATTGTAAACGCGGTCGATGTGAGAAGCTAGACTATTTACAAACGGCGACATGCGCACTTTCGAAATCAAGACACGAAATTATTGGCGTCGAAACTGTTCACACCGCCAAACAATCTCACGCTCGGCAAAGCAAAATATATACCATCGGACTTCCATTAGCAAATGTGTCGGTGCTCATGCCTGATGTCTAATCCACATGTTCCCGTCGACCTACTTTTGTCCATTAAATACATTACACTTACTTTTAGAAACATAACATGACAACAGACAAGTCTCCTACAAGTGTTTAATATAAGGTTCGACAATGTCCAGCCGTGGGTAAACGTTTGCCGTGGCACGAGGGAACTGTTTGAACCCCAAGGCCGTAGGCCGCGTGTTCAAACAGTTCCCGAGTGCCACGGAAAACGTTTACCCACGGCTGGACATGGTCGAACGTTATTAACGTTTAATTTGAGCATATATGCAGTACTTCGGTACTTTGCTCCATTTAAACAGCTGATTTACACATACCCATTCCGGGGCAGCAGTACACGTCGCGTGATGCAGACGCGCCAATTTCAAAAGTTCAGTGTGGCCGTTGTTAACTGGTCTGATGATGTAATGGGGCATTCTAATAACGTCACAATACCCATGCATTACGTAGGTGTTGGCGTGAGCCCGGAATGAGCATTGTCTACAGCCATGGTCAAACAGCACGCGCTGTACGTTTGAACACGGCTGTGAGCGGTGTTGAACAACGGCAGTCGCGTAACAATATAAATTTTGTCAGTATTGATGTTTTTCTGACTGTAGGAGTATAACACAGAAGTTAACCTTTAGACCGCTATCTTATTTTTTGTCGTCTGTTGTTTATTTTCTATTTTCCATTTTTATCATCAAAAACATGCTTTGGCAGCACTTTATAATAGTTTACAACATGCTTTTACAGCGCTTCAGAATCATTTCCATTGGAAATGATTCTGAAGTGCTGTCAACCATTGGAAATGATTCTGAAGTGCTGTCAAACCATGTTTTTATTGAGAAATAAGGCAAGATATAAAAGCAACAGCAGACGACTATTGTTGTGAGTAGCAGTCTAAGCGTTAAAGTATAAGTTTACAAATAGTCATAAAATGTGTTAACCGATTCTGAAAATCTTACGATTGTTGTGTTATGTTGCTTTAATTGGCCATATCCAAGCTAAGTGTACAAGTATATTCATCCCGGTAGGTTTCAATGTAAATTATTTCTTATCAACATTAATCTTTATCAGAATGGATATACTGAAAACAAATGGCGAGGGCTTCAATATAGGAATATATAGGAATTCTAGATAACGCATATTGCAGTTAAGGTATTATGTCGTAGATAGATAGACTTCACTTCAATGATAATTGCTTCATAAGAATGATGTGATATATTGATATAACATATGTGAATATTGTTTTGTGACTGTATACTATATGGAGCATTGAGTTGCCATCTCCGCCAACTTTGTATACATGTACAAGCCATCGTACAGTTTCACCACTTCATGCGTTTGACACATACAGCAAATAATATGACAGTAAGCCAACTAAAATTTGGCGCAATACATAATATACAGATATGATAACGGCAAGCTATACATTTTTACGAAGCAATTGTCTTTGAATCAAACGATGATCAGGTATAGAACGGGTCTTTAACATTACCACTTCTGTATGTTTTTGTAGAAAACTACTTTTCCTAGTCATCTTGTTTATACTTTAGACAACTCTTTTTTTTATAGGAGATGGAGACTGATGACAATACACACAATCAAATGTGGCTTCACTGAAGAAATGGGGCTTATGGGATTTGTGACCAATGTAGCTCCGGATGAAATAGAACTCTTATGTAGCCTGATAACGATCTACATATTGCTTGTTAGAAACATGACGGGTGTTTCATTGATGGAATGGCTAACCGTGCAGATCCTGATCAGACTGTGCGGATGCACAGGCTGATCTGGATCTACACTGGTTGCGAATCCAATAAGCCCCATTTCTCCGTCACAGCTACACATACAATTGATGATAAATCCATATATGCGATAAGATTTAATCACGTGGAAAATACTTGTTATTGACATGAGTCGGTCACGGTATCCTGTCCAAAGTATGGTGGCCGGTTGTCGCATCACGAGTTCAGGGTGTGGGATCATGCGTTTCCGAAAGGCGTGACGCCATGTTTTTTAGATGTGTTTACAATAGATTTTCTTTAATATATTTATAATTGACTGACATATTTGTTTATGAAATATACCGCGGTAAAGGCGGTACACGTTGCTCTTTAGTGTATAGGCTGCTTTAAGCTCATAATTCTTTAGTTTTGACGAATAATCGGTTACCTTAAATGTACATAAAAACTAGATCACGTGAATGTAAGAAATAAACGTTACTCGATTCCAGTGCAAGCTATAGGTTATTGTAAATATCTTTCAGAACACCCGTGAAACACATATGCCGTCGTATTTGGTCGTATCCGTCCGTTTGTTTTAAAGGAAATCTACTGTAAAAATGACGTCACAGATTACGTCACGTCGGAAAATCGGGTTCGGAAACCATGTGATTCCACACCATGGAGTTCACCTTTGGAAAGTCGAAAAGCGAAAGGGAAAAGCACGAAACTTCGTCCTGCAACTAATTTCGCCTTCCCACACAACTACAAATATTTACTTACATGTACAGTCGAACCTGTGCTAAAGACCACCTCAGAATAACAATCACCTGACTGTAAAGGCTACACGTTTGTTGTCCCAATGGCACAATTACTACATATAAAGTATTACTGTATATATATGACACTGCGAATAAAGACCACCTGTGAACAAAGGCCAGATTTGTCACTTCCCATGGCTGAACTTTATTCACAGGTTTGACTGTATTTCGCATTACGACGTTTCGCGTTCTCTCAGACACGTGTTTAGTTTCAAAGTTCGAATTGTAAGCGTGAACAGTTTAAAAGTGGAAAACAGAAAAAAACAACGCGAAATTTCGACCGGGGATTTCATGTAATTGTTATTTCGCATTCCACAAAGTCGCAAGAAACCACTCGAAAACACGCTATTTCGTGCTTGTCAATACACCATGTCTACAACTGGTTGTAAATCATGTATGGTTCATTCATCCACTACTTATTCTATCACGTCACGTCAGACTAAAATAACACTTGGCTAATGTTCAGTTTTAATGAGTAACAAACAGAGTATACCCAGATCAGATATATATTCGTGTCTACGTTGGTCTCGCTCTACACTGGTTGTAAGTCATGTAAGGTTCATTCATCCACTACTTGGTTGATGTTCCGTTTTAAGGGGAAACAAGCAGAGTATACCCAGATCAGATTATACATTTTTGTCTAAGCTGGTCTCGGTCTACACTGGTTGTAAATCATGTAAGGTTCATTCATCCACTACTTGTTCTGTCATGTCACACCATACTCTAATAAACATGCATGCTATTCCCTTTTAAGAAGTAACAAGCAGAGTATACCCATATCAGATTATACATTTGTGTCGAAGCTGGTCTCGGTCTACACTGGTTGTAAATCATGTATGGTTAATTCATCCACTACTTGTTCTGTCATGTCACGTCATACTAAGATAAAACTTGGCTGGTGTTCCCTTTTAAGGAGTAACAAGCAGAGTATACCCAGATCAGATTATACATTTGTGTCTAAGCTGGTCTCGGTCTACACTGATTGTAAATCATGTATGATAGATTCATCCACTACTTGTTCTATCATGTCACGTCATACTAAGATAAAACTTGGCTGGTGTTCCCTTTTAAGGAGTAACAAGCAGAGTATACCCAGATCAGATTATACATTCGTATACACTGGTTGTAAATCATGTATGGTTCATTCATCCACTACTTGTTCTGTCATGATACGCCATACTCTAATAAACTTGGCTGATGTTCCTTTTTAAGAAGTAACAAGCAGAGTATACCCATATCAGATTATACATTCGTGTCTAAACTGGTCTCGGTCTACACTGGTTGTAAATCATGTATGGTTCATTTATTCACTACTTGGCAGATGTTACATTTCTCAGGAGTAACGCACGGAGCACAGAGTATACACTGATTAGACTATACATTTGTGTGTAGACTTGTCTGTGCCTGTAGGTGATGTACGATTCAATCATACTTTTACAATTTCAAGCTGTACTCAGATGATTCAAGTCTATTACGTTTGATAAACCAAGTATATCCTGCTCAGCATATACTTCGATGTAGGCTGGTCTATGCCTACGTTGGTTATATTCTGAGCGGTTATTAAAATCAGTCGATATGGTTTCGCACATCACGTCATCGTAACGTACAAGAACCTGATCCGACATTATCACATAGTAACTAATGCAGTATACACTGATCAGAATATACGTTCGTGTGCAGGCTGGTTTGTATATACATTGATTGTAGAACTGTGCTGTTCACACATCCAGTTGATACATTCTACCTTGGCAGGGTAAACTTATTTATAATAGGAGGATTCTACATGTTTGCGTAGTGGAAAACTGAGTAAACCCTGATCGTACTATATACTTCTGCCTAGGCTGGTCCGGATCTGCTCGGGTTGTACATTATGTAATGGTCACTCATGTAATCGATATCCTACCGTGTCATTTCATACTCTCGAGTTGCATATAAGTTTATTTTTTATAGCGGAATGTGAATCTTCTTCATAATACTGTGACATAACTGTGGTCAATAAATTAACGTAGATCGCTTTTCCCAGTGACACGTGTGAGTGTTATTTAGGTATTTATTATTATAACAATAAAGAAAGCATTATGTCACTGGATTAAATGCATGACCCGTTTGGCTAGACATGCGATCTGATCGAGATCTACAGTGTTCGTTAAATGATTTGTAACTGACACACGATACTTTGCAGTATATATTTAATATGAGAATAGTTCACTGGACTATCCATCCCGCCACAAAAACCTGAACACCGTTCTGCATCACATTTTAGGAAGATGTATTTGTATGTTGCATGTACGTGTTCCTACCAGCTTCAATATCATCTTGTTGTTTTTCTACTATTCCTTTTGCTTTTTACTCGTTATACATTCTTTATCTCAGTCAAACGTCCTTGCTGTTTGAATGTCACTATTATAGGTACATGCACTATGTTGAGAAGATTTGTGAACATACATGTTATCTGGTGTTGTTGGGTGAGGTTGTCATTGTTGATACCTATGGCAGCTCTTCACCTCGCTGATTTAATTAATAAGCCGAATGGGTAATGATTTAACTTCCTGGAGGGCTGCTATAGGTAATTTTAATTGTAGCACACAGCCGATATTGCTTGCGTTTACAATATATACTAACATTTTATATATAATACTGAATGTGTTAGCGGATATAGGTAATTGTTTGACCAATATATTTAAATGTAGAGGATCTGGATTACTATTTAACCTCAACATTTTTCTAGCAATATATCTTTGATTTTGTTACTGCTGGCTGGTGATGTTGAAAGAAATCCAGGGCCTGAAAATGAGATTGGATCTTTTTCAATTTTACATTTAAATATTAGAAGTATTCGCAATAAGGTCAGTTATACCGAGGACACTTTTACAGACTTCGATATTCTATGTTTTACAGAAACGCATTTATCATGCGCTATAGAAACGAGCAGTTTACTAATGAATGGATATGGCTTACCATTCCGAAAGGACAAATCGCCACATTCTGGGGGTATATTAGTATATGTCGCAGACCACTTATTAGCAGAAAGAATGCAACATTTAGAAACATTTTGGGATGAAACCATCTGGATTCAAGTTAAGACAAACCGTAAAACGTTCTTGATTGGCACGATTTACCGACCCCCGTCGTCAAATATCGAATTTTGGGAATTACTTAATCGCAATCTAGAACTGGTATCAGATATAACAAATAATATCATTATTGTTGGCGATGTAAATGAAGATCAATTAAATGTACAAAACCACAAGTTAAAAGACGTAATGATTATGAATTCATTGAGAAACATATTTACATCCGCAACTCGGGAAACAGCTACTACTTCAACCTTACTGGATCCAATTATTGTTAACCAAGATCAGATCATTCTCAAAAGAGATGTATTATCTGTTTCGCCAAACATAAGTAATCATAAGGCTACATGTGTCATCATACCAGCTGAAAGTTCATACAATAATTCATATAAACGAACTGTATGGAACTATAAAAGAGCAGACTTTGCTAAATTTAACGAGCTGATGCTTAATATTGATTGGACAATTTTAAATAATGGTAGTGTAGATGATGCATCTAATATATTTACATCTAAGTTCTTTGAGCTAGCCAAGCAATGCATTCCATGCAGTCAAGTTACAGTGCGGCCTAACGATAAACCATGGTATGATTCCGAAATTCGCCAAACAAGCAAGCTAAGGGACAAGTTGCGAAAGAAAGCAATACAATTTGGACGGGTGGACGATTGGAATAGATAAAAAACAACTCGGAATAAAGTTAATAATATGAAAAAACATGCAAGAAAAGCATTTTATAACGACATAGAGTTTAACCTAACAGAATCATTTTCGAATAACAAAAGATATTTCTGGAAGCTAGTCCGACACTTTGTGAAAGACAGCAAGTCAAGTGGTACTATTCCTCCATTAAAAACCAATGACGGCAACAGCGAAAATTTATATTTGTCTGGTGCCGAAAAAGCAAACTGTCTAAACAACTTCTTCGTTTCAATATCAACTGTTGATGATAATAACTCTACTTTGCCATCGTTTGCATTAAAAACTAACCAAGTTCTTGATACGATTAATATAAATGAATCTGAGGTTAGAGATATAATACGAATTTTGCAAACTAATAAAGCTTGTGGATACGATCTAATTAGTCATAGAATGTTAAAAGGAACTATTACATCTATCTCAAAACCTCTGGCGATCCTCTTTAATAGATCTGTTAATGAATATCAATTTCCGATGGCGTGGAAATTAGCAAGTGTAATTCCTCTATTTAAAAAGGGGTGTCGACAGACCCCTTCGAATTATCGCCCGATATCGTTATTAAGCTGTCTAGGTAAGGTAATGGAGAGAATAATGTTTAAACATATTTATTATCACTTGCACTCACAAAAATTGATTTACAACAGGCAATCTGGTTTTTTACCAGGCCACTCAACGGTATATCAACTTATATACATTCACCATCAAATATGTCAGGCATTTGATGAACGACAATCTACATGTATAGTGTTTTGTGATAGTTCTAAAGCCTTTGATAGAGTATGGCATAAGGGATTAATATTTAAGCTAAGGCAAAATGGATTAAATGGTTGTATTTTACACTGGATCGAAAACTACTTGTCGAACAGGAAACAGTCCGTATCAATACGGTCCACAACCTCAGATACCAAATTAGTTACTGCTGGTGTACCACAAGGTTCGGTACTCGGCCCATTACTATTTCCAATATATGTCAATGACATAACTGACCATCTATTAAGTATTGTTCGATTATTTGCTGACGACAGCTCTCTGTCCTTTTCTTCAACAAATGTTGATGATCTAGAAGGCATAATAAATCATGACCTGCTAATGATTTCTGATTGGGCTAAACAATGGTTGGTTAGTTTCAATCCGAACAAGACTGAAGCGATGCTTCTAACATTAAGACAACTTGATCGACCCTTAAACTTAATATTTCAGAACACGTCCATAACCTTTGTTGACGATCATAAGCATTTTGGTTTAACATTGAGCAATAACGGAAAATGGCATACACACATACAACATATAATTAATTCGACTACGAGAGTATTGGGAATAATGCGTAACCTAAAATTTAAGATAAGCAGACAGTCTTTAAACCAAATATATATATATCTTACACGAGACCTATACTAGAATATGCTTCATCTGTCTGGGATGGGTGTACAGAATATGAAAAGGATTCGTTGGCAAAAAATCAGAATGAAGCCGCTAAAATAGTAACAGGATTAACACGGTCAGTATCACTCGACAACTTAAGGCAAAGAAGTTGGATGGCAACTTCTATCTGTTCGACGTAGTATTCAAAAGCTTTCGATCATGTACAAAGCCAACAATAATCAAGTACCTAGTTATATTTCTAACCTGATTCCACCCACTGTTAATAATATATCTCGTTACAATCTTAGAAATCAATTTGATTTAAATGTCCCCAATACACGACTGGAAGTATACAAATAATCGTTTATACCATCTTCGGTACAACTCTGGAATGAAACTGACCCGTTGCTGAGAAATATAGATAGTCTTGGACACTTCAAAACATCATGAGCCCAACAACTATATACTCAATATAATATACCACCATACTATTTAGAGGGAGATCGATTGTTTTCAGTTATGCATGCAAGAATTCGAAATAAATGTAGCAGTCTTAATTGTGATCTTTGCAATAACCATATAAGAGAAACTCCCTACTGCGAATGTAGTGAAGTTGTAGAGGATGCTGAACATTACTTCTTTGAATGTATTAAATATCATGCGCAACGTCTAATTTTATGCCATTCACTACGACAATTTTATCCCCTAAACGCACATATACTTTTGCATGGCATACCTGAAGAAAGTAATGAGTGCAATACTGTTATTTTTAAAGCTGTACAAGATTATATTAAAGCTACGAAAAGATTTGAGTAACACACTTGGTGGATGCATGAGACGCAAGCTCTATCGGATGCTTTCCATTTGTCAACATCATCCAGTACCACCTGATAACAAAGAACACTGAAATCAACTGCAGTGCACATCTATCTATGCATTAGGTTATATATTATATGTACATTGTGACACATAGCTCTTTCACTCTTTCTCCCAATTTCCTCTCTCACTTTCTTTACTCTCTCTTTTTATCCGATTTTTCTTTTCGTACATTGTGCAAATATATATATATATATATATACCGCAAGATTATTGGTATGTACCCATGTACATATACCTGTATACTTATCGCCTTTGCTGTTAAATTGATGTATTGTTGAAATACTTGGGTAAGGGCTGTAATTAATGTTGTGAGAACTTGTAGCCCAAGCCCATTGTACGTATATGCAATAAACTATGTTTAAACTATGTATATTACGTCATGAATCAGACGAGGATCTTCATCATGTCCTACTTCCCTGGGGGCCGTTTCACTAAACTTCATACGACTAAAATGTTCGTAAGTGCGACATTATGATAGTCTCTAAATTTCATATTAACAATGTTTTCTTGTAGACAGTTATTGGATTTACATTTGCATATGCAGCCTATGCTCAATAAATGTAAATCCATCAATTTAATTTTCCAGACGATTCTAAATTTGCGCTTACGAACATTTTAGTCGTAGAAAGTTTAGTGAAACGGGCCCCAGTTACTTATGAGCGAACAAAAAGTGCACAAAGAACACAAAGTGCAATAATCCTGTTTTCATTTACATCAAAGCAGTTGAAGAAAAAAAAATAGTCCGTAAATTTCACATTAACAAATTGACAATGTTTTCTTGCAAACAATTACTTGATTTACATTTATTGAGCATAGACTGATTTTTTTCAGTGATAGTAGCTGTATGTGTCAAACGCACCAAGTGGTGAAACTGTCGGATAGCATGCACAAACTAAAATGGCACGGATAGCAACTCAGAGCTCTGTATAATATACACTAAGAAGAACAGGGTCAGATATACTTTCTATAGACATTCTATCATATGTATGATTTTACTAAATTTGAAACAAAAGGTCTTATTCTATAAAGTCAGTCCATAACATAGTGTGCATATCAATATATTAACAAGAGCACTATGGCAGCAAGTATCCACCATATCAGTGATATGCAAACCTCCCATTATAGCCAGTGTTGTTGCTTCCACCCAGCACGATAACGCATCCTCACTGCGTGACAAAGGTAATCAAATGCTTGTTTATTCAAGATAAAACAAACAAGACATGTTGGTGGAATAAACATATTTACCCCGTCAACTCAGTGCGTTTGTGCCATGAAACACTTAGAAACAAAATTGCTACCCCGCTCTGTACCTCTAACGAGGGTAGCAATTTAACCCCATCTCTTTAATGTATAACATGGTAGAGTGCTTTTTGCAATCGGTTATCCGGCGTGTTTGATATGTTAGCGATATAAAACTGTCAAAGCTGTATCAATAAATTATTAATAAAGAACATACACATGCAGAAACTGGATATTTTACCATGTCAAGGTGTTTATCTGACATTTACATGTATGTCTTGTAAATTTGAAAGCTTCAGTTCGTTATGTTGAATGTTGAGCAACAACAGGAGAAACAATGTCATTATTATGGCTTTCATGGGAAAATGATTTCCCTGTTCTATTATTTTTGGCAATTTACTAGTTCTACATCAAAGATTATTTGTTTAAATGTTTAAAATATACAGTTTACTAAATGTTGACCTACATACAACAGGTTTGAGCATGCACTTTGGTTGCTCACATTTTTTAAATGGATCAAATTGTAGCCGTAGATAACATATTGGAGGCGAATTATTGTAGCTATGAAAAACTGTGCCATGAATCTTTGTTGATATCCTGTCAATACGACATAATCACTGCGTATGAATATGCGCGGCTGTCATACTAGTCGATTCTCTGATTTTGAGGATGCGGCTGGAGTTATTTTCTTTTTAATTTTAAAGCTGTTTGTAGCGTTGATGGGATAAATAGAATAGTAGGTTAGTGCCGTGAATGTGAAAACATATCTGGCGCGGCACTGAAACGGGATGTGTTCCGCAGAGCCTCGCCCATCCCGTTTCCTGAGCCTTGCCAGATATTTTCCCATTCACGGCACTATTCTCTATAAACATGACGAAACGAATGTGGAAAAGTACGCTCCTACATGTACACATGACTGCTGTCTGTCTGTCTCACTCACGATAGTGGAAAGTGAGACTTACGACTGTCAGTGATTGGTCAGTGCCTTTCAATGAGTGCGTCGCTCATACCACTGCCATCGCAAGAGTACCTTTAAGTTAGCAAAGTGAAACATTCCCAACATTGGACAAAGGTTATCGAAAGTGTACGGCTCACTCATGACTATATCAACAACAATGTGATACACAACCTCATCAGAAACTATGGCCATAGTGTCTTGATTCAACTGGCGCCGAAATGCCTGGAAATTGGTCAGTGCCTTGCGGACGGTGGCATATTCTGTCAAAGGGGACTCGCCAGGAGCAGCAGCTGAGCATGGGAACCCACAGCGAATAAGTGATATGAGGAATTCGGTATTGGCTGACGGCTCTACAGCTTCCTCAGCATCAGATAACATGTTCACTTCGATGTTTTCTACAAGCCTAAAGTTAGGTGGTAATGTAGGTTTCACCACGGGTTTGTGGCAAGGAAGTTTGGCAAGGAAGTTTTTCTTTTGACGGATTCGTGCTTGATACGGAAGATTTTGACTAAGCTGGCGAAGTGGTTTCCTGGTAGAGTGCCTGCGCTGTATAATGTTTGCCTTGGATACCGGAAATGGAGGAATTATCTTCGAAATATTCACTGTCAAAGCCACCAAATGCCCAGCCATCATCAGAAAAATGGCTTGGAATGGACACCCCAGTGACCTCTGATGACTGTATTGTGTAATCACACATGATACACCGTGATCGATTCACTCCCTTGTAGCTGGCAGAGGTCCCTACTCTATTTAGTGTTGTGAGTATATCCCTGCTGCGTGAATGTTGAGCAACAACAGGAGCAAAAAATGGCGTTCATGGGAAAATTATTTCCCTGTTCTATTATGTTTGGCAATTTACTAGTTCTACATCAAAGAGTATTTGTTTAAATGTTTAAAATATACAGTTTACTAAATTTTGACCTACATACAACAGGTTTGGGTGTGCACTTTGGTTGCTCACATTTTTTAAATGGATCAAATTGTAGCCGTAGATAACATATCGGAAGCGAATTATTATGAAAAACTGTGCCATGAATTTTTGTTGATATTCTGTCAATACGACCTAATCACTGCGTATGAATATGCGCGGTTGTCATACTAATCGATTCTCAGATTTTGAGGATGCGGCTGGCTTTTTTGTGTGCAGTTTAATGCTGTTTGTAGCGTTGACGGGATAAATAGAATAGTAGGTTAGTGCCGTGAATGGGAAAACATATCTGGCGCGGCACGGAAACGAGATGTGCTCGGCAGAGCCTTGCCCATCCCGTTTTCTGAGCTTTGCCAGATATATTCCCATTCACGGCACTAATTACCTACTTTTCTCTATAAACATGAGGAAACGAAGGTGGAAACGTACGCTCCTACATGTACACATGACTGCTGTCTGTCTCACTACCGTTAGTGGAAAGTGAGACTTACGACTGTATTCCCAACAGCCACTCACACTAGTTGCGAACGGTAACTCTTGCAATTACTCCCGTACCGTCCGTAGCTAGAGTTACGATTCCACTCATAGGATTCCTCTGCAGAATAGCGAATCAGATCCGATTCGCTATTCTGTAGAGGAATCCTATGAGTGGAATCGTAACTCTAGCTACGGACGGTACGGGAGTAGATTGCAAGAGTTGCCTTGAGTTCGCAAATACACTCACATTTGACTGAATGAATTTAACTCAGTTAACTCATCGTTAAAGGTACATGCCCACTCAGTAGGCACAACATGTTCTTTTTAGGAATTAAATAAGTGCATAATTGTGTCACTATTTCACAAGTTCTAAAAATTACGAGTGCCCGCTATATAGATATAATCATTTAGTAATATTTATTTTACTGATATTGACTCGCGGTGGTATCAAGCTAGTTTCATTTGCAAATAAGGCATGATACTTTTTTTTATTATTTATACTAATTAAAATCATATGTTCGATATGTTATAAAGTATAATCATTGCATATCAAAACATAAATACAGAAAATAAATAGTAATGTCCGTTAACATTTTAAGGAAACACGGTTATCGCCCATGATATAAGTGTGGAAATTTTCGTCTGATATAAAATGTATAACAATGGCAATCAATACGTGGGATAATGGTGTATAGCGGGCAGTATTTTCTGGAAAATGACATACAAAATTGACACAATATTCAGAGCCCATGGGCGACAGATATTGCTACAAGTCATGTTATTTTCACACTGTATATTTCTTTATACGCATTTGTTCTGCCATTCTTAAAGCAATCACATATTTTTATTGGCCACAATACAGTGTATATCGTCGATAGCAAAACAGCGATGCAATCAAATAATTAAATCTATATATTAATTAGTCAAGATCCAGAGGAGAATAAGTGGAGGTTATTGGAAAATAGCTCCCACAACATCCGTAAGAAAAATGAAAGTAGCAGAGAATAGCAAACTGTGTGGTAACTGGTTAGTGTTTTAGGGAAAATCAATGGTGGTGGGCCACCTTAGTCTGATCCCTGACGGTTATTGGTTTGCATACAAATATTTATTCAGCATTTAGTTGATATAAATAATTTAAAAATACTGCATCATTTGCATATGAAACTACCTTGATACCAACGCCAGTCCCTATGAGTACATTAAAGATTACTAAGTAATTATATCTGTGTAGCTGGCACTCGTACTTTTTAAAAGTGGTGGACGAGTTGCAATTATACACTTATTTAATTTCCATAAAGAAAATTTGTAAGGCAATTGCGTTAAAGTTATTGTTTTTTTCACAACACGGTCAAATGCCTCGGCATGCGCGATACCGCTTCAGTGACGGAATTCTTGTTAGTTTCAAAAACTGATGTTGACTCAAAAAGGGGGGTTCGTACGAAGCCTCTGAACCTCCACCCTTCCTGACGATGCCCTTGCGATGTATCCGTTACAGTAGCTTCGATAACATTCAGTCACACGTGACCGCAAGTGTCGAATGTATCAACGCCGGTTGCTTAGCAACGAATATTGCGGCACGGCCACAACGGGAATATTGTATGTTAGACCCCACGAGAGACTACCCTGACGGAATGTAGAACGATAAGTGTAGTTTTAGATATACTTTCAAACTTATGTATCATGTGACACTATTTATTGACCCACCCTCGTATCAGATCCTCTTTGTATAATCTGCGACATGGGTCCGTTTTGACCAGGGGTCGTATTGAGTGGTTCACCTTGGCCGCGCTGGTTGCGTCCCTTGTAATTGTTTTACGCCATTTGCTTTATTTACTTGAGAGTCGTTCAAGATCACGTTCTTCCAGATTGTCCGTGTATGCTTGTTTCTGCTCCTGTTGTATACAGGCCTCCTTCAACGAACTGAAGATGTTCCCCGGTAGTTAAAGGTACATGCCCATTCAGTAGGCAAACAATATTCTTTATACGAATTAAATAAGTGTATAATTGTGTCATAGTTAGATATGGCAAGAAATCATACCACTTTCCCTGATGGGCGTGTTTGTGTACTAGTCTACATGCATTCAAAGTATTACTACAACTGTCTACAGTGACAAGTACTGGGACAGTACAATCTTCTACGGGGTACACACTGGTATACAGCATCTACATAGTACTACATAGTACTACAAAGTTATACAGGGGTATACAGGGGCACACACTGGTATACATACAGCATCTACATAGTACTACATAGTACTACAAGGTTATACAAGGGTCTACAGGGGCACACACTGGTATACAGCATCTACATAGTACTACATAGTACTACAAGGGTATACAGGGGCACACACTGGTATACAGCATCTACATAGTACTACATAGTACTACAAAGTTATACAAGGGTCTACGGGGGCACACACTGGTATACAGCATCTACATAGTACTACATAGTACTACATAGTACTACAAGGGTAACAGGGGACACACTGTATACAGCGATCTACATAGTACTACATAGTACTACAAGGGTCACACGGGGGCACACAATGGTAATACAGCATTCTACAATAGTACTACATAGTACTACAAGGTTCTACGGGGGCACAGACTGGTATACAGCATCTACATAGTACTACAAGGTTCTACAAGGGTCTACGGGGGCACAGACTGGTATACAGCATCTACATAGTACTACATAGTACTACAAGGTTCTACAAGGGTCTACTGGGGCACACACTGGTATACAGCATCTACATAGTACTACAAGGTTCTACAAGGGTATACAGGGGCACACACTGATATACAGCATCTACATATACTACAATGTTCTACAAGGGATACAAGGGCACACACTGGTGTACATCATCTACATAAGTACTACAAAGGGCTACGGGGCACACACTGTATACAGCATCTACATAGTACTACACGTCTACAAGGGTCTACATGGGGCATACACTGGTATACAGCATCTACATAGTACTACATAGTACCACAAGGTTCTACAAGGGCACACACTGGTATACAGCATCTACATAGTACTACAAGGTTCTACAAGGGATTACAGGGGCACACACTGGTATACAGCATCTACATAGTACTAACATAGTACTACAAGGGCACACAATGGTATACATCCAGGCGCGGATACAGAGGGGGTCCGGACCCTCCCCCTGCTCCCGGCAAAAAAAAAAAAAAATCTACAATACTCGAATAGTTGGATTTCGTGCTCGCGGAGGTCGGCTATACCGAATTGTAATTACAGACCACCCCCCCCACCCCTGCAATTATTTCTGTATCCGCCCCTGACATCATCCAGTGTGTAGCTGACGTAACTGGTATCAAAGTATAGCCAATAGTAAATTAATAAAAATAAACAACACAGTAGTTGTTTACTTCAATGTTGTTGTTGTCTGTTATTCAGGCGCTTATTTTTCGCCACAATCTCTTTACAGCCACAAAGACTGCAAGAGCTTTGTTTCGACTGCACGACTTGATTGTATGTAATTTAGCAACACATGGAGAAATAAGAACTGTAACAGTGAGGCGGTGCAAATGATCGTCACAATATGTGGAGAAATAAGAACTGTAACAGCGAGACGGTTCAAATGGTCATCACAATATGTGGAGAATATATGGTGGTCACAATATGTGGAGAAATAAGAACTGCTGTAACAGTGAGACGGTTCAAATGATCGCAATATATGCAAAATAGTCTACAGGTATACAAAATAGTCTACAGCATCTACAATAAGGTACAATGGGTTACATAGGGTACAAGGGCACAAACTAGTCTACATCATCTACAAGTAGACTAACAAGTGTTTACAAGTTCTGCATACCAATTAAATGTGTCCATTTCCTGCGTCAAATCTGTGGCCAGATATCTCTGTTCTAAGTAAGAAGTGTGTATTTTCCTGACTGTGATTTATGGCCCCACAGACTCCCTGCGGTATGTATGAGAAAACAGGTATTGTTTCATTTGTGAGCATGAAGCATGACTGGTGTTTTATTGATGGAATGACTAACAGTGCAGATCCTGATCAGACTGTGCAGATGCACAGCCTGATCTGGATCTACTATGGCCGCAAAACCCATAAACTCCAGTTCTGCATACACAGCCACTTTTATCAAAAACATTGGTAGTTTATGAGACAAGAAACTTTCAGCTGAATGAATGTTCATTTCTGTAAGTTGTCTATTTTTCCCATTGTTTTTTTCTGACTGATTTATGGCTCCCACTGATTCCCTGTGCAGTGGTGTGTATGAGAAAACAGGTATTGTTAAATTAGTGAGCTTAGTTTGTTTGTTTATTAGTGTTTAACGGCCTGTCAACACTAAGATCATGTAAGGCCGGGCAAATGGGTTCAATCCCATTTTAACCTGCTGCTTTGGGGGAAATCCCAAAATCAGAACGGAATATTTACATCGAGAAAAATATATACAGCCCTGAAATTCGAATAACTTGACCTGGTGACAGTTCCATACCACACCAAAGTCACTTGGCCCCTTCCCCTAAAATAGAATTACGAATAATCATAATACTCATATAAGGGGTATAACCAGATTCAACTGTCACATACAAAATGCCAAAGACGTACATGTATGAAGGCCAAACCAGGTATCCAGTCGGAATTCCGGTAAGGATGAACGCCGATCGTTGAATTACCCGTCGCATGCTCCCGACCAACCCTAGTGAGCTTTGTAGACCCAATATAAGACTACATCTGGAATCAGTAGAACTGATGAGTGAAGATAGATCTACACTCAGTCTGGCAATTGGTTAGTATATTTGTGTAGCACCTGATCTATTTACCATTTGTTGCTGCGTCTGGAGAAAACAGGTTTATTTTATTTGTCACCAGTGTATATCCTGATCAAATAGCACATTATATCATGTCTATAACACAGTCAAGTCTGTGACAGATATCTCTTACCTACTTTCTAATTAAGAAGCGTGTATTTGTCTGACTGATTTATGGCCTCCACTGACTCTCTGGGTATGTATGAGAAAATGGGTATTTTTACATTTGTGAGCGTGAAGCATGACGGGTGTTTCAGTGATGGAATGGCGAAGAGTGCTGATGCACATGCTGATCTGGATCTACACTGGCCGCAAAACCGATAATCTCAATGTCTCCCATCACATCCGCATTTACCAAAAACATTGTTATGTTATAAGACAAGGTATTTCGTCATCCCGCGTCTGTCCGTTCGTAAGGTTTGCGTTAAAGGTTTTATTTGTCGGTCCAGGTGGCGGCTGAGGGCATCCATGAGCCTCTGCTCACTTGCTCTATTTTCTTATGATGCAAGGCAATTGGGGTCCGGTCATAAATCACAGGAAAATATAAGTAGGTTGAACCTGATGGGAAAAATAGACAACTTATAGAAATGGACATTCAACTCAAAGTATATTGTCTCATAAACTACCAACGGTTTTGGTAAATGGTAAATAGATCATCTATACTATCCAATAGCCAGACTGAGTGTAGACCTGTCTTCACTCATCTTCTGATTCCAGATGTAGTCTTATTATTATATTGGGTCTACAACGCTCACACATGTAAAAACAATACCGGTGTCACAAAAACAATACCGGTATCCCGGTAGGATATCCAGGCTCGACCCTAGGAAATTCTCCCACCACCCTGGAAATTCTCCCCCCCACCCAAAAGTTTGTGTTTGAATGCTACAAAGCAGAATTATTTCCCACCAAACATGTGCAGGCACAATGTATGTCATTTGGTAGTATAAGAAAGGGGAACATAAAAAATCACCTCCCTCACACCCCACCCCAATCTACCATATGCATAGTGTAAGTCCCTTGATAGACAAGAATATCACAAGATTGGGGGAAGATTTCTGATAAAATGAAAATGTTTGTGTAGAACAGTTAGCATGTGACGCATATTGCCCCCCCCCCCCCCCCCGCCTGGAAATTCTCTCTCCCCCCCCCCCCCATCACCACCTTCACAGACACTGTCCACAAAACTTTTAATGTATTTTCATATACATTGTTGATATTGTGCTCAGGAGCATACAAAATGCACATGCTAGAACCAGTCTGTTGGTAACAGAGGACGTAATATCCCTACATGTATACCCAACTAACATAGTCCTAATGTATGTCTGCTTGTGGAGAAGTATGTGAATAGGCGAGGCCCACCAAAGTATCTTGTCTCATAAACTACCAACAGTTTTCAGTAAATGTGGCTGTGACTGCAGAAATGGAGCTTAAGGGTTTTGCGGTCAGTGTAAATCCAGATCAGCTTGTGCATCCACATGGTCTGATCAGAATTCGCACTATTCGCAATCCTATCAATAAAATGACCGTCATGCTTCACGCTCCCAAATGTAACAATACGTGTTTTCTCATACATACCACAGAGAGTCTGTGGGGCCATAAATCACAGCCAGGAAAATACACACTTCATAATTAGATCTGCCACAGATTTGACACAGAAAATGAACCTTTAATCGGTAAGATGAACTTGTAAACACTTGGTAGTCTACCATATAGACCTTGTTATTTTCTAGGCAAGGCTATCATGATCATGTACGATGATGAGGATATACACTGTTTGATACCTTGTATCAACAAGATGGCCATGGCCTGTATATCACGCGCGCCGAAGCCAGTATGTATGTATAGATGAACAGCATGTGCCCGTCTTGTATAGACCAGCATAGCTCTGTACAACGTATAGATGTACATGTACAGCATGTGCCCATCTTGTACAGACCAGCCTAGCTCTGTACAACGTATACATGTACAGCATGTGCCCGTCTAGTATAGACCAGCATAGTCTTGTACAACGTATACATGTACAGTATGTGCCCGTCTAGTATAGACCAGCATAGTTTTGTTCAACATATACATGTACAGCATGTGCCCGTCTTGTATAGACCAGCATAGCTCTGTACAACGTATAGATGTACATGTACAGCATGTGCACATCTTGTACAGACCAGCATAGCTCTGTACAACGTATACATGTACAGCATGTGCCCGTCTAGTATAGACCAGCATAGTCTTGTACAACGTATACATGTACAGTATGTGCCCGTCTAGTATAGACCAGCATAAATTGGCTGTGATAATGTAATAAATTCAGTATAATAAAAATTAATAAATTTATCATTAAGTGTATGTGAAAATGTGAAGTGGCTATACCATCATATGATCACTTAACAATATAAATGTTCATAACATAATCACGTTATTACTACCAATCCATTCAAAATAGATTTTTAAATTATTGTGGTGTTGTTTTAGAACGTTATAATCTAATGAGTTTGGTGTGAAGTTTAGGGTGGAAACCACTTATCTACCCTGGTTGGTCAGATTACCGGCAATACCGATATGTAAACCAGTGTAGTCCCTGATATTTACCCAGGATGATCAGACCATATGTAGACCAGTTAGTCCCTGATGATAATGGATATCTACCCGGGATGGTGAGACGACCGGCAATATGTAGACCAGAGTAGTCCCTGACACTAATGGATGTCTACGTAGGATGGTCGGACTATCGAAATATGTAGACCATTGTAGTCCTTGTTCATAATGGACATCTACCCAGGATGGTCTGACTATCGGCAATATGTAGACCATTGTAGTCCCGGATCATAATGGACATCTACTCAGGATGGTCGGACTAACGACAATATTTTGACCATTGTAGTTTCTGATCATAATGGATATCTACCCAGGATGATTGGACTAACGACAATATGTAGATCATTGTAGTTCCTGATCATAATGGATATCTACCCAGGATGATTGGAGTAATGGCAATATGTAGATCATTGTAGTTCCTGATCATAATGGATATCTACCCAGGATGCTCGGACTAATGGCAATATGTAGACCATTGTAGTTCCCGATCATAATCATTAATGGACATCTACCCAGGATGGTCGGATTATCGGCAATATGTAGACCATTGTAGTTCCTGATCATAATGGATATCTACCCATAATGGACATCTACCCAGGATGGTCGGACTATCGGCAATATGTAGACCAGTGTAGTTCCTAATCATAATGGATATCTACCCAGGATGATTGGACTAACGACAATATGTTGACCATTGTAGTTCCTGATCATAATGGATATCTACCCAGGATGGTCGGACAATCGGCAATATGTAGACCAGTGTAGTTCCTGATCATACTGGATATCTACCCAGGATGGTCGGACTATCGGCAATATGTAGACCAGTGTAGTTCCTGATCATAATGGATATCTACCCAGGATGATTGGACTAACGACAATATGTTGACCATTGTAGTTCCTGATCAAAATGGATATCTACCCAGGATGGTCGGACTATCGGCAATATGTAGACCAGTGTAGTTCCTGATCATAATGGACATCTACCCAGGATGGTCGGACAATCGGCAATAGGTAGACCAGTGTAGTTCCTGATCGTAATGGATATCTACCCAGGATGATTGGACTAACAACAATATGTTGACCATTGTAGTTCCTGATCATAATGGATATCTACCCAGGATGGTCGGACAATCGGCAATATGTAGACCAGTATGTAGAACTTCCAACTTGTATGCATACAGAAATAAAATTTGAAAATCAGTTACAACACTTATCAAGAACAATGTGGTAATGTATACATGTGACAATTATTGTTCACTGTTGCACAAAAGCAATACCCGTGTTGACTGAATAAAACACAACATCCAAATACGAAACTTTCAAAATACGTATGCAAGTTTAAGGTTAGCTTAGAATACTCAGCTAAGTGGATGACTTTTACTATTTCATCTGTCTTTTATATTATCTGTATCCTTATAGCCGAGACCCGGCCATTATAAAATATGGTCAGAATAACAGCCCGTTCTGTTCTCGCGTTTTGCGAATGAAAGGAAATAAAAAGATAATCCAGGTCAAAGTAGGTACCGGTATATTTATTTATATGTTTATTATTGGTATGTGCAAGTTTTTTAACAGAACTGTAAAGGATTAAACCGCTCGCTCGTCACTAAATGCCAGGACAGAATGGCTGCTATTATGACCATATTTTATAATGGCCGGGTCTCAGCTGTAAAGATACAGATAATATAAAAGACAGATGAAATAGTAAAAGTCATCCATATAGCCGAGATTATCTAAGCTAGTTGACGTCAAAGAGCCAGGTTACTATAAACACACAATATGTACATACCATATATTATTATCTTGCTTTCTCCGAAATATTAATTCCTAAAAACACATTTCATTATCCCACAAATTATTTACTACACATCCTAAAGTCCCACTCCTTAATTTAGCCCTATTAAACATGTTCGCAATTTAATTTGTTTTATTGCACACAACAAATTTAACATAATTTGGAAATTTTATTTTTAGAATTCCTTTTCAAGGGACAAGTATTGAAATTTATGATGCATTATAACAGTTTTCTTCATATTGTATATCCCTACATACATGTATTCTTAAATTTACTGAAATATTATTATGTTACATGTATCCAAAATCTGATTATAACTTCATAGAACACAAGAATATACCAGTCAGTTGACAATAATTGCATTAAGAGAAAACAGACTTTGTTGTATATTTAACAACACCATTGTTGGTCTTTTGATCGGTATACACCCATGGTAGCATGATAAACATACAATGTTTTGTTAAGATGCATCTTGAACTACCAAAAAATGATGAATTGCCTGTGTAGACCAGTGTGTGTGCAAACTGATCACACCTCTAATCTAATCTAAGTTTACAGCTCTGACAAATTTAACACTCCCTGTTTTATTATTGTGTTCCAGTCATAAATCACAGGAAAACATACACAGCACAGGGAGTCTGTGGGGACCATAAATCACACATAGTCAGAAACAAATACTTGTATACACTTCTCAGTTAGAACAATGGGAAAATAGACAACTTACAGAAATGGACATTCAGCTCTAAATTTCTTGTCTCATAAACTACCAAAGTTTTTGGTAAATGTGGCTGTAGCTGGAGACATCGGCATTATCAGTTTTGCGGCCAATGTAGATCCAAATTAGCCTGTGCATCTGTAGTCTGATCAATACTGTTCGCCATTCCATCAATGAAACACCCACAATGCTTCTAACACGCAATATATATCATAAATATATATATACTGCATAAATGGAGCTTAATGGTTTTGCAGCCAGTGTAGATCTAGATCAGCCTGTGCGTCCTCGCAGTCTGATCAGGTTCTGAACTGTTCGTCATTCCATCAATGAAACACCTGTCATGCATCACGCTCACAAATGTAACAATACCAGTTTTCTCATACATACCACAGGGATTCTGTGGGGCTATAAATCACAGTCAAGAAAATACACACTTCTTAATTAGAACGGAATGGTCTGCCACAGAATGATTTGACATGAGAATTGACATTTAATCTGTATGATGAACTTGTAAACACATGTAAACACACTATAGTCTATCATATAGACTTTGTCACTATCATAATGCAAGACTCATACACAGGCTCATACACACGTCGTCTGATGAATGTATAAACTGTTGACTAGTTTTTAGGACAGAAAAAAAGAATCACCGTGATCATGATGAGGATATACACTGTTTGATGCCTGGTTACACTACAAACACCCGATTATCATCCTGCATCTGACTTTGTTACACTTGTTACACCGTAACATGAGAAAATAACTTCACACTGTGTCTTTTTATTAAAGTTGTTACTGTAACATGGGGGAAGGTACCTTCGTTACACTTGTTACACTGTTACACCGTAACAAAATGGGCACCTCCGGCCAGTTGGTATCTTTTTGTGCAATATATGCGAGGGATACAGAAGTTATGACATAATTGAGCAACTCCGGCGAACTGTGAAAAAGTTTAATTTTGTGAAGGTCAAAAGGTCAATGTCATATTAAGGGCAGCATGGATGTGTGGTATTTGTCACCAAGTATGACGTATTGAAATATTAAAGGTACATGCCCACTCAGTAGGCACAACATGTTCTTTATAGGAATTATTAAATAAGTGTATACTTGTGTCACTGTTCCACCAGTTCTAAAAAATACAAATGCCCGCTATTCAGATATAATCATTTAGTAATATTTATTTTACTGATAGTGACTCGCGGTGGTATCAGGCTAGTTTTATTTGCAAATGAGTCATGATATTTTTTAAATATTTATACTAATTAAATGTGTCACCTGAACAAATAATATTTTCGACAGATTATAAAGTATGATCATTGCACATCAAAAAATATATACAGAGAACAAATAATAATGTCAGTAAACATTTTAAGGAAACACGGTTATCGCCCCTGATATCAGTGTGGAAATTTACGTCTGATATAAAATGTATAATATTTCCAATCAATACATGGGTAATGGTGAACAAATGTTTATTTTGCCAGAAAATGTCTCAGATGATGTCTCTGATATAAAGAACATTTTGTGCCTACTGAGCATGCACCTGTAAAGTACATGTAATTGACAAAGGGATATAGAAGTTGTGACAGAATTGAGAAACTATGCGAATTAAAAGTTCAAAGTTGTGAAGGTCAAAAGGTCAAGGTCATATTAAGGGCAACATGGATGTGTGGCATCTTGTCCACAAGTATGATGTATTGAAATAATGAATTAATCTGTCAAGGGATATAGAAGTTATGACAGAATTGAGAAACTCCGGCGAACTTCCTAATGTGTGAAAAAGTTCAAAGTTGTGTAGGTCAAAAGGTCAAGGTCATATTAATGACATCATGGATGTGTGGCATTTGTCCACAGGTATGCTGTGTTGGTATATAAAAGTTATCACATAATTGAGAAAATCTGACGAACTTCTTAATGTACCGGACACACAGTCCAAACACTATATATGCATAAAAAATGCCATTTGCATTACTGGTCTTAGTATGTTATATTATTTCACAATCGGTCGCGGTGGCGTAAATTAAACGGTAGGGGTTCCTCCTTATAGGAATTACCATTTGCCTGGTTTGGCCCTTAGGTACGTTTTTATCTTTGGCCCTTTTGTTAATACCTGGGAGTTGAATTCAGTTATTACCCATTATAAAAGTGTAGGCACAATATGTTCCTTATAGGAATTAAATAAATGTATGATTGTGTCACTATTCCACCAGTTCTAAAAATTACGAGTGCCCGCTATAGACATATAATCATTTAGTAATGTTTATTTTACTGATAGTGACGTGCGGTGGTATCAGGCTATTTTTATATTCAAATGAGGCATGATATCTTTTAATTATTTATACTAATTAAATGCGTCGCCTGAAAAAATAATATTTTCGACAGATTATAAAGTATGATCATTGCACATCAAACAATAAATACAGAGAATAAATAGTAATGTCCGTTAACATTTTAAGGAAACACGGTTATCGCCCCTGATATCTGTGTGAAAATGTTCGTCTGATATAAAATGTATACTAATTCCAATCAATACGTGGGGTAATGGTGAACGAATGTTTACTTTGCCAGAAAATGTCTCGGATGATGTCTCGGATATAAAGAACATTTTGTGTCTACTGAGTGGGCATGTACCTTTAATGCGTCAAACAACTAAATTCCCATCACTAAATTAAACTGAACTGCAGATTTATAATGTTAAATAATCATTTTAAAATATTCTTATGACCATTTAGTATTTTCGTAGTTCTAAATGTAAACTATTCTAGCATGAAAATTATGTATTTTAGAGCAAAATGTATCGGTAAAGAAGTTATAGCAGCATGGGAAACGTGACGGACAGATGGACAGACGTCTTGCATCTCTATATCACATTTTCGCTACGCAATGGGATAAATATGCAAGTGAAATGCCAGCCAGGTCAATTTAAACACACAATACATACCTTGTGTATTATTTCTCTAAAAAGTTAATTCCTAGAAATATTTTTACCGTACTACCACAAATTATTTATTACACATCCATGAAATAGGTTCACTAATCAAATTTTTCACAGCTGTCAATCATTCGGTCATTATACTGCATCTGGGTGACAACCTCAGTGTAAAATGAAGAATATGCTCAGAAGACACAGACTAATGCATTTCAGCTCATAGTCTATAAATTTAAATTTAATGAAGCCTAACCCATTTTCTCCTAAAGTGACCTAACACAACCAATAATAGTCATAAATCACACATCACCTGACCCAGGTCCTGTTGCCATGGCAGCAGACCAAAAATTACAAGATAACCTGCAGTTTTAAGACAAAACCACCAACTGCAGAATAAATGCTACTAAATTGCATCCAGCACAACTCCAGGACACTCTAGAGAATAGACTTGTAGACCCTGATCAGTTTGTGTAGGCTGGTTATGATGTACACTATCATTGCATTGTCACCAGACAAGCATGTGGACTTAAATCTCACAAAACAACTTAAAATATTACTTTTCTATGCTGGTATAAAAGAAAAGAGTGCAGGCTTTTGGAAATGGGTAGTTTTAAGCCATAAATCACACTGACCACCCTCAAATATACAGAAATATGGCAGTGAAATATGGCAGTGACTGGTAGGAATGGGGCTTATGTGATTTGTGACCAGTGTACGTAGCACTTGCTCAAATAGCTCACTCCGGTAGCCTGATAACGATCTATAATACTTGTTAGAAGCACAACGGGCATTTCATTGACGAAATGGCAAACAGCACAGATTCTGATCAGACTGTGTGAATGCGACAGTTTGACCTTGATCTACATTGGTGGGAAAAAAAAAAAAAAAAAAAAAAAAAAAAAAAAAAAAAAAAGGTGGAAAAACCCATAAGCCCAACCCCATTTCTCCAGTACCCCCATTTCTCCAGTACCATCCATAATTTATGACAATGAACATAAATTTTCTAGTTCATAGCCTATTTTACTTTTGCCCATACATTAGTGATACTTAATTGTGTTGCACTGTCAATATAGGTGCATATCTAAGTCAGAAATTTAAATTTATATTAATTAAATTCACCTGCTGATATAAAATAATTCTATCTCATAGTTGTTGTTTAAACATAAACATAATACAAATAATGTCTACACTCTATGCTGCAGTAATATTGGATACTTTGTGATCTGCTATGAGGATTTGTATTGTAGATAGTTGTAGTACCTGTATACTAGTACACAAACGAGCCCATTAGGGAAAGTGGTATGATTTCATATGCACTATTCCACCAGTTCTAAAAATTACGAATGCACCTATTCAGATATAATAATTTAGTAATATGAAATGGGCACAACCTATGACGGGCGACGTTAGTGTATGAAACTAAATTTACCAATTGATAGCTTTACCATGATGTTAGTATGCTATAAACGGTACCGTAGTATATTGTAGTATTTACGGTAAATTGTGGGGTAATAATGATAACAGTCAGCAAGGGCAATAATACAATACAATATCAATCGACATATTACCTTGTTTGCTATTACTATAACCTGGTAGTTCTCCGGTACACCGCATACGACTTGGTCGCACTACCAGAGAACTTGGAATGGCCGTGTTAGCTCACTCCAGTCTGGATCTCGTCTGCCGGTTCCACGGGATTCGTATCACTTGACCCATCAGGTGGTATTTCCCCGTCAATCACTCGTCTAGCCAATCATCAAGTTCCTTTTGGCTATGACGTACGATAGAGCTATATTGCTGAGATACCCGGTCACAGGAGTCTGTAACAAACTCGCGCCGTCCGGGTAACGCCCCGCTGGTTTAGCCAGCTGACGGGAAAACACAACTGACTGATTCCACATATTGTAGAGCTACTTCCCGCAACTGGTGTTATTGTCGCCCTTCTCTTATTTGAACCAGTGATACAATTTAGATATTTCCTTTTCATATCACATATATCATGTATATAGTACATTAATAGCCTAGGCATAGAGGAGCACGTGGTCGAGCGGTCTGAGGCGTCGCACTGCTGATCTTACAGTCGTGGGTTCGAGCCTCACCGGAGGCATGCGTTGTGTCCTTGAGCAAGACACTTTATCCTGCTTCAGTCCACCCAGCTGTAAATGGTACCGGCTAAATACCGGGAACATCGACTGTATTTGATTGTATGTACATGTACTTATGAATAAAAATATGATCCCCTGGTGATAAGCCTCAGTATTGAGGGTACATCGGTATACTGGCAAAAGCAAAGCATTATAGAAACTGTATTTAATACAGTTTCTATAATGCTTTGCTTTTGCCAGTATACCGATGTACCTTATTGTGGGAAATTTCCTACGTTCAATTCAAGTGATGTACATTTGGATCTTGTCAAAGTTGTATATTTTGAATTTCAGTGTTGAAATTTATTAACTTCGAGAACTTCGGCAATATATCCTTGACAAATGTAAATCACTTGAATCGAACGTAGGAAATTTCCTACAATCGGTTTCTGTTGTTTCTGTAAAATAAATACGACTGATCACAGTTTTGTGAAAGTTTTATGTTTTGAATCTCGATGTTGAAAGGTACATGTACATGTATTTGACAATATATCCTGCACAAAAGTAAGTCACTTGCATGGAACGTAGGAAATTTCCTACGATCGGTTTCTGATTTTTGTGTAAATGAGGTTTAATTGTGGGAAATTTCCTACGTTCAATTAAATTGATGTACATTTGGATATTGTCAAAGTTGTATGTTTTGAATTTCAGTGTTGAAATTTATTTAGAGAAGTTTAACAATATTTCCTAGACAAAAGTAAAACACCTAAATCGAACGTAGGAAATTTCCTACAATGAAAACCGATTAATCATCAAGTTTAGTTCATTGTATTCGGATATTGTCGGAGTTGTATTTTTTGGCATTTCAGTGTCCAATTTGTAATTATTTTGTTAAATTGTACATTCTGTATTTCAATTGTGGGAAATTTCCCACAATCGAGTTTATATTATTAAATTCATTTATTAAATAACACTGCCCATATTCCGTTGTTTGTTTTGCTGTCAATAACTACGAAAACCTGCAAATGGAGAGTTTCTAATGTAGGAAATTTCCTACAATGCCAACCAAAACTGCTCAAACCTGGAAATGATCAGTTTTAGAGGCGAATTTGATGAGCTTCCAATTTGCGAGTTTGACCACATTTCGACCCCAAAACTGCTCAAACGTGGAAATCAGTCGTGGCGAGAGAGAGCAAAAAAGTGAGCGAAAAAGGGATATGCTTGGGAAAATCCCTTTCTATTTGGTACTCTGTTATTAGTACATTTACGATCATTTTAAGGAATAACAAGGCTAAGAATCTTTAGTGATATTATTCCCAATGTTCGCAATCTCAGTCGTCATTGAGCATGACTGTCACTTCGAGAGTTATACACATTTTGCCCATTTTTGGTATGAATTGTGTTAAGTTTTACATTTACATTTTGGTTAACCCAATGCTGTGTCAGATGTGTTTGTATCCTGGACTACAGCAACAGGTGCACTAGACGCACACTTGCAATGTATACTTTGTTCTGGTAGTCGTGTTCCCCAATTATCCCGGATCGCTTGACTATGTCTTGTATTTTCATAGAACGCCTATATTCTCGTGAATAGTTACAGGCGTTCTATATTTACAATCGGTCGATGGGCCGAATGGGGTTCGCTGCGGGAAACTTCGTAAAATGAAAGTGTGCCAATACCAACAAGATATATGTTAGTTCAATATTGAAACATGCTAACACCTGTAGACATTGATAGGTTATATTAAAATAATAATACGCATGTAATTTGCAAAAAAATAGCTTCCCAATGAAATTTAGTTTAAATAGATTATCCCGTATGGAGCCTCATTTAGAACCTCTGGTACATTTAGAGTCAATATTTGAACCGTTTTACTAAACGCCATAGTGTCATGTGTCCAATTTATTGGACACAGGACACTTTTTTTTAATGTAATATACCAACCAATAACAAATTTACGTTTAAAAAGTCAGCTATTTGTTGTTAAATGCAATTGTATTTTCATTGTGACGTCATACTATATTTCGTGTCCTGCCAAACGCGTAATAATACAATGATTGGTCATATTGCCATTACACGTACTGCCATCGTGATTGCTGTCTTCGTTGTTGATAAGCTCTAAATACGGAAATACAGATACTCATTGTGTACTCAACGATTTGTGAATGCTACAGACGTACATTTCTGCAAATTTGCTAAAGTTGAGAGGACAATACGGCGACAGCCAAGAGACATCAATAATTGACCTACATTTTACATAAGTCTACTACTACTAGCTGCCAGACACGAAACATTTGTTTCAGGTAGGAATTATTTCTTTATTACTGTTGACCAATATTTGAATCGTGCTGACTTCGACAGCACTTTTAACCACAGGGCTACTAAAATAATAATTCCATTGTATTCAATCTAACATGAATTCATGTGGTGGGGGATATTCAACATTGCCTGTGCATGTGCCGAGTCATTGGTTTTCGCGACCAATGTTGTTTCTACAATTGTTGTTTAAATAGCTAATTTCTAATTTATGGTGCATCTCGGACTCTGTGTGTTTGTGGCACCTCGATACTTGTAGATTCACTTTGAATATATGTTTTCAGTCCAACAAGTCGATTCATTATCTATTTAGGCTATTATCTGTTATCTATTGTCTATATAGGCTTTTAGCCACTTAAAACAGACACTACTTTCACCCCCCCCCCGCCAGTCAAATGTGTTTATAAAAACTGTAACAACAGTGATGAAAAAAGTAAAAAATTGAGGTGTGCGAATCCAGGTACACTGCATTTGCACAGCGGTGAATTTTCCCCGAAATATGAATATAGGCCGGTGCAGTATTTCTATTAAGTAAGTGTACCTGGCTTCGCACCGTGTATGTGGCTTTGCACACACCAATATTTTACATGTCTGATTATTCATGTTGTTTCTTAAGACAAGTGTTTTCAGAAAGTCACGTGTTTACACGATTTAGAAAACTATAACAACAGTGACCAAACAAGTAAAAAAATTGAAGTGCAGTATTTGTATTAAGTATTTGTATTGCAGTGGGTGGGCTTCCTAAAATTTATTTGTACACAGGGTACCCATGTTTGGTCTGGGGTGGTGATGAGGGACTTTTTTGCTTCATTGGGGTGACCTCACGAAATATGGGCGGGGTGGAGACTGTATGTTTGTTGGGATTACAATCATGTCTGTTAATTCTGCGCACCTAATAATAATTTTCGTGAAAATGTCCATATTCAGTCAAAATTCACTGAACATTCAAGGCAGTTCTTAGCCAAGATAATCACGGCTAAGCAGATGGCTTTTACTATTTCATCTGTCGTCTATTATCTGTATCCGCCTAGCGGAGACCCAGCCAAATTTGATCAAAATATCAGTCATTTTGTCCTTGAGTTTTGCGAATAATACGGAATAAAATGATAACCAATGTCGGTATATTTGCATGTGTATTATTGGTTTATGAAGCAGATCTGTTGTTGATCTATTCATTTAGTAAGCAGGACCACTAATCATTTTGACCATGTTCTGAATAACTTTTTACCAAACTATTGGAATGGGATAAAATTGTGACTTAGTATACCGTTAATCAGCTGATTTATTCCAAAATCAACATAATTTATTCTGACGTAAGCTGGGCAAAACATTACGTGAATTGTGCATTAGCCGGTGCGCAGAATTAGCCGAAATGACATTTTTTAAATATATGTTGTTGGGTTACCATAAATGAGAAATTCCACGACTTGCTACTAAATTTCTCTGTTTCGCACTAATACAATTAGCTTACCATATTCTTGACACTTTTCTAAATAGATGCCCTTCAGTTGTATGTTTTATGCCGTTGAAAAGAAAAAAATGTAAATGTAAAGCTATATTTACGTCATGTAAATGTATGTAACGGAAATTACATTTCTGAGACCCCTGGTCCCTTGAAGTGGAAATAAAATTAAAAAATGACGAGAACAATTGGCTATACTATTATAAATGTAACAACTGGACTGTCACCCAATGGAATAAACACAGTTTAATGAATTATTGGTTCTACATCGAAACTAGAAAAACGACACAAATATGTACATAAAATATAGAATCACTGATGTCTCATTATTATTGAACCATGTTATTGTAGTTGCGAACAATAACTCTTGCAATCTACTCCTGTACCGTCTGTAGCAGAGTTACTATTCCATTCATACATGTAGGCTTCCTCTACATAATAGCTAATCAGATCTGATTTACACTTTAGTTGTTAATTGTGACACAATTTGTATATTTTCCATCTGAAAAAAAAATATTATAAAAGTAATACGTATGGATCACGATTTGCCTGGTTTGGCCCTCAGGTACGTTTTCATCTTTCGCTCTTTCTGTTACCTGGGAGTTGAATTGGGTTATTGCCCATTATAGAAGTAGTAAGATTATTACTGATCCTACTGCTTTTGGGAGGGGCCATGTGATTCTGGTGTGGCGAGGACCTCGCATCAGATCAGGATCATCCTGATTTAAGGGTTGAGTATATAGTTCTTTTATTGTAAATATTCATTTCTGATTTTAGGATTTTCCCCCATTTGTACATGTACTTGAACATGTACTTGTACAGGTAATATATGGGATTTATTACTAAACCCATTGACCCGGCCTTAAATGACCGCATCTGTTGATAACTTGATAGGCCGTTAGACCCCAACAAACAAATAAATGATATACGTAGGCTTCCTCTACAGAATAGCTTATCAGATCTGATTTACGCTTTAGTTGTTAATTGTGACCTAATTTGTATATTTTCCATTGGAAAAAAAAACTATTATAAAAGTAATAACAAAACATTTACGTGGGTGGATCCCACGTCGGGAGAACGAGACGACGTAAATTAACGGTAGTAGTTCCTCCATATAGGAATCACTATTTGCCTGGTTTGACCCTTCAGTACATTTTTATCTTTGGCTCTTTTGTTACCTGGGAGTTGAATTGGGTTATTGCCCATTATAAAAGTACATTGTAGTAAGATTATTACTTATCCTACTGCTTTTGGGAGAGGCCAAGTGATTCTGGTGTGGCGAGGACCTGGTATCGGACCAGGATTATTCTGATTTCAGCGCTGAATATATAGTTGTGTTATTGTAAATATTCAGTTCTGATTTTGGGATTTTCCCCCCATTTGTACATGTACGTGAAAATATTATGTACTTTTTCTTTTTATGAAACGTGAATTTCGATCACTGATAATCAGGGTCGATACGTGTACTTTTTCTTTTTATGAAACGTGAATTTCGTCACTGATATCAGGGGCGATAACCGTGTTTCCGTTAAAGGTTAATGGAAACTATATTCTGTCTGCTTAGTTTTGTTATGTGCACTATGATCGTACTTTATAATGTGTCAATAAAAATATTTGTTCGGGTGACACATTTAATTGGTATAAATAATTTAAAAATGTCATGTCTCATTTGCATATCAAAATAGCCTGATACCACCACGAGTCACTATCAGTAAAATCAATATTACTAAATGATTATATATGTATAGTGGACCTGCACTCGTAATTTTTAAAACTGGCGGAATACATGTACCGTAGTTACACAATTATACACTTATTTAATTCTTATAGGCAAGCTGTTATGCAAACAGGTTGAAGTACATTGTAACGGACCGAGGTCTATAAATACATTAAATACGCCTAAAAGCGTCCATAACGAAAAAAAAAAGCTAAAAAAAGTTTTGTTACTCCCTCTATAACACACACATATATATACCTCGGTCCGTTACTTCAACCTGTGGATGGGACCCCAACTTTAGCTGGTACATGTAATTTGCGAACCAGATCTCTTATTCACTATTCTGCAGAGGAAGACTATGAATGGAAACGTAACTCTGCTACGGACAGTACGGTTGTAGATTTCAAGAGTTACTGTTCACAACTATGAACAATGTGGCTTACTCGCTTACCACATTTATCCAAGTTTTTGTGAGTTTGATACCCGGGTGGGAATGTAGTTCTCTTAAGCACTGTTTCATGTTGGAAAGTTGCGGAGTCATTTGCTGAGTAATGGTTAATACGGTAAGAAATTCAATAAAAGGCTAACCATGTACATAATAGTGTTTGATTGTTTGTTTCAGGGAAGCCGTCTACAGATCTTAGCCATCTGGATTATTCGTCGAGCCTCTTCAACTTCACCCTGCAGTCGAGGCAGACACCAGCAGGGCTATTGAGATAGTATATGGGCGGTTTCAGAAGAAGCAGATAAGGCGGAAATTGTTTCTCATTCTACTGTTGAAGGACAAAGGCCACCAGAAGAATCGCTGCCCGAAGACACTACTCCACCTGGGCAACAAGTTGCCAAACACTTGCGAAATGGGAACTGATCCAGTTCCTGACCTACACGAAGCAAAATATAGTGTCGCCATGACAGACTGTCATTATCTTAAGATCAGCGACATCTGAAAATATAACCCTCGAGGAAGAGCTTGAGAAAGACAAGTTCAGTTACAAAAAATTAACCATTTAACCGGAGTACCATCCATGCCAGCGGCAGTGTTTGTGTGGTTCTTAACTCTGATTTCTGCTCTAATCATCTAATCAACCTGTTGAAAGGATGTATCGTAAGACATGTTACTTCTTGTGTTGATGGAATTGAGAATGAATCTTATTCACACAAATCTGAGTTGTGCAGTTTTAAGATTTGTCAATATGTTTTGAATCGGTGACTCATTCTTGTGGTGGACAGAATGACATTTGTACATTTCTGATTATGTGACACTCGAAGGACTAGATATTGAAATGGTCAGAAATATATTTACTATGCTTTTAAACATATGTGGCTGTGACCTCAGGTTGAAGTAACGGACCATGGCCTATAAATACATTAAATATACCTAAGAGCATCAATAAGTGAGAGAAAAATAAGCTAAACAAAATGTATTTACTCCATGTGTGATATATGGGAGTAAATAATTTGTTTAGCCTATTTTATTTCACTTATTGATGCTTTTAGGTATATTTAATGTATTTATAGGTATTGGTCCGTTACTTTAACCGGTGGCTGTGACTGGAGAATGTGGTTTATGGGATTTGTGACCAGTGTAGCTCCTGATCAAATAGTACACTCATGTAGCCTGATAATGATGTGGCTTGTTAGAAGCAT
Source organism: Conchocele bisecta (assembly GCA_029237695.1). NCBI lineage: Eukaryota > Metazoa > Mollusca > Bivalvia > Lucinida > Thyasiridae > Conchocele > Conchocele bisecta. The sequence goes on along the minus strand of CM055279.1, from coordinate 60,825,549 downwards.
GATGGAGATTTCATTGATGTAATGGTGAACAGTTTAGATCCTGTGCGGATATGTGTATCTACACTGATCGCAAATACCATAAGCCCCATTTCTCCAGTCACAGACACATATTTGAGCAAATTTAAAAATCCTACCGCCAACCTAGAGTGATTAGCATTTAAGGTATTGCATTCAATCTTTGATTCATAAATTTCTGTTTAACGTCCACAGTCTATAAAGTCTATATTTGGTTGGTTTCACATGGTTTCAGTTATCTTCGCAATAAAGGATTTTACTTGAAACATCCAGAATAGACCAAAGACAAACTTTGTAGACTTTCGAAGGGAAACAAAAATTTACGAATTAATGATGTATTTTTGTGCTATTATCATGATTATAATTGAAATCAATGCCCAATGGTCAAACTTGTAACAAATTACATGTGTACAATAAATTTCGACTTCGAAATTTGACTTCGAATGAAATGGTGCAATTGGTTGATATTGGTCATTTGCAGTGCATGATGTGAGAAACAACATATTGAGGCATCATCTGTAACACAGTGCCTTCAATCATGATTCATACCCAGGCATACAAAGTATATCGAGGTGTATATAGTTTTTGTATTTTCGTCCATCCGTAAGATTTGCGTTGAAGGTTTTTGGGTACCCATTATATATGCAACCGTAAATCGCATTTTGTTGAATTTTCATATACTTCTTTATCGTCATCCATATTTTTTATACTGTAGCACACCGATGTGATGTGGCTTTCCTGCACAAGGTCAAATTACTTAAAGTTTTGAAATATTTGTATCAAACGTGTCAAAGTTTTTAAGTACACAATGTCTCTGCAACCGCAAGTCGGGTTGACTTGAAACTTCATATATATACTTCTTTATGAAGTTAGAAGATCAATATTTTCTTTCTATAGCCCTGGTGGGTGCATGTGATGGGTAATTTAACAATCGCGATTCATCCTTACCGGAAATCCGACTGGAGACCTGGTTTGGCCCTCACATACGTCTTTGGCATTTTGTATGTGACAGTTGAATCTGGTTATATCTCTTGTGTGAGTATTACGATTATTCGTAATCCTTTTTTAGGGAAAGGGGCCAAGTGACTTTGATGTGGTATGGACCTGGCATCAGGTCAGGTTATTCTAATTTCAGGGCTGACTATATTTTTCTCGATGAAATTATTCCGTTCTGATTTTGGGATTTTCCCCCCAATGCAGCAGGTTAATACAGGATCAAACCCGTTTGCCCAGCTTTATATGACCTGCTGTTGATAGGCCGTTAAACACCAATAAAACAAACAACTTTGGCATTTGGTATCCGACAGTTATATCCTTTATGTGAGTATTAGACCATAGCTGTTGATAGGCCGTTAACACCATTAAACAAACATTATATAGCCCACTCATACGGCTTTCATGCACACAGTGAAGGTGAAATTACTTTGAAACTTGCGTTAAATGTTTTGAAATATATGCGTTAAAAAAGTTTTAAGTAAACGATTTCTCTGCAACCGTAAGTCAGATTGAATTGAAACTTCATATATTTGTCTATCAACAATCAACATCCATATTTTCATTTTATAGCCTACGCATGTGACTTTCATGCCCAAGGTCAAGGTCAAATTGTGTTAAATGTTTTGAAATATTTGCATTAAAGTTTTAAGTACACAATTTATCTGAAACCGTATATTGGATCGACTGGAAATGTCACACTTCTTTATCAACAGCCATATTTTCATTCTATATCTCACCTAAGCAGCTTTCATGCCAAAGGTCAAGGCCAAATGACTTTGCTACGGCCGCGGGTATGTGTGAGACCCCGCTCACTTGCTCTAGTCCTTAAAAGCAAGAATAACATATCTTAACATACTGATTTCTTTTGTTTTTTTCGGATACATGTACTGATTTTGTGTCCCGAGCATAACTGGAATTCCTTTTTGTATTTTTATCACAACTCTTGCCTCACTAATATTCCAGTGTTCTCCCTTTGTTTGTTCACGCATTGATTTTGTATCTGGCACATAGCGATATTTCAAATTTGACCTCATATGGTCCTGATATATATCAAATCGAAGGTATCGTGGGTATTGTCAAAATCGGATGATACATCATACAAGATGGCCGCCGACAGGTCATCCTTTAATTATAGATTTCGTCTTCTTCTCATGTACCGTTTGGCCGACGCTGGTCAGACTTCACAGTTGTGGTGCGTGGGTGAAGCATTTTCATATTTGTTAAAATGGAGGTTGTCGCATAATCCAAGATGGCCGTTGTAGAAAATTTGTTAAAATTCTTAAAAAAAATCATATCAACCATGTTAATTTTACATTATTATTATTTTTACATCAAGCTTGAATTGCCACTTTGATATCAAGGGCGATAACATTGACTCTTTAAAAATGTTATTAATGGAAACAACTATTTATTCTCTCTATTTATCTTTTGATGTGCAATGATCATATTTTGTAACAAGTCAATACAAATATTTATTCAGGTGACACATTTAGTTGATATAAATAATTTAAAAATGACCTGCCTCATTTACAATCAAAATAGCACGATGATACAACCTATCAGTAAACCTAAGATTACTAAGTGAATATTTCTGTGTAGTGGGCACTCGTATTTTTTAAAACTGTTTGAATAGTTACACAATTATACTTATTTAATATTTAATTCCTATAAAGAACACTTTGTGCCAAACAGATGGGACCCCAATTCAAATCATGATTTGCAACTTTGCTGAAGGATGTCTGGCACCCAGTCATTAAGTGCAAAGGCTTGTCTTATCAGCTCATTCACAAACACCACATCATACAAAACACTTGTCACATGGATTCACCAGTGGGTGTACAGTACAAAGTCCAGTGACATGGTGTGTAATTGCATCCTGTAACATTTGTCAGGTGTGTATTTTTTTACTTTAACCTACGTTTTCTGGGGGAAATAACTACCTGTATAATATATGTGAAAATCACTTCAATGGAAGAAATTAAATGTATGTTCTCGCACCCCTTCCAAACTCCATTCACAATTCACACCCCCTCTGCATGAATCAGGATACTCCACTACAGTGCAAAGTCGCAGAACAATTTTTGACATACAGCCGTTTGAATGTGTACTTGTGTGTGTGTAATATTTCTCAGACTTTTTCAAGGCAATGATTTCTGTTTCGATGTAATGTATGACCTGTCGTGAATTTCACTCACAAGTTCATATTGGTGCTTGTAGGAGTATTTGATATCCAGTATACATTTTCTATGGCTTTCACATTCTGTAAAACCGTCTGGAGTTTCGACAATGAAATGGAGAAATGGCAAACATTTTCATGTGTCTGAATGTGGATTATTTCTGGCACTCATATCTTTGGCTTATAACGTCGTTCAAATTGTACTGCGTCAATTTTATCGAATTTAAGATTGCATATTTCATGACTTTCTTCAAAACGCCAGTTTTAGAAGTTGATGGTTTTAGGATTTTGATATCAAGCACTGCAGTGCCGGTGATAAGTCGCTAGGTGGCGTTGCCAAGTCGGACTGTTGTACTGTGCGGACTCACCGAAACAAACCGCCAGTGGACGCGTTACACTATGTTTGCAATGTAAACCTCCCTGGGTAAGTTTATAGATCGCGGCTCAGTCAGCGTGCGACTAGATGTCGGTTTTTTATGTTAGTGGAAAGTACTAAAATTGGGAAAATTGGGCCCGCGCAATATTTAAAATTGCGCCATGTCAATTAAAGGTGGTGCAGGATGTTGAATGTAATATCTTTATAATGGAAAGACAGAGTTTAATGAAACATAACGCAGTAAATGCTTAACAGGTTGCCAATTAGTATCCCCTCGCCGATAGGCAAGAGCTGGTATATCGTTAGTCCATGTACTGCGTACGTATGTACGTACGCCAGTAACACCTTTCATTTTTCGATAACTTGTGAACTGCTTCCACGATTTTGATATTATTTGACCATAATGTGTGTCTATGGATGGAGCATGGTTTAGCATATGAGTAGACTCGTATGACCCACGTTCGACCGCCCAAGGTCACGGAGTACTTTTTTATTATCAAGGCTGCCAGCGAGGGGATTAGCTTCGTTTAATGATGCCAGTGCGAGGGGATTAGCTTCGTTTAATGATGCCAGTTCTTGCATTATGGTATAGTTTGCTTTAATCTAACAATTTTCTGGTTTTGACGAAGAATCGGTTTCCATGGATGTGAATATAAATCTAAAGAACGTGAATGTATGGTGTGATACATATCATCGAACCGGTATGTCATTTCTATGGTGTGATACATATCATCGATATCCGTCCGTTTGCTTGGAAAAGTTTCAAGAAAATTTACTGTAAAAATGACGTCACAGAATACGTCATGTCGGAAAAGCAGGTTCGGAAACCACTGATCCCATACCCTGATATCTATAACTTTACATGCTACTTGCAAACATGTAGTTGGCCTCAATAATAATAGCATACACTCAAAGCGTTCTTTTATAACATGATCATTCATGTTATAATTGTTCTTGTTAAACTCACATCAGCGAAGTTAAGTGCAGCGTGGCGGCTATAGAAATTATCCAGGTGCGTCCTTCCAGTGATGCTATTATTTTCTCGATCCCTGGTGGTCTTTGAGCACATTTTGACTATTTTTATACCCCCCGCAACGAGTTGTGGGGTGAGGGTATACTGGAGTCAGGTTGTCCGTCTGTGCGTCCGTAAACTTAACATCAGAGAAATATTGTTATAAACATTCTATTTCATTCATCTAAAAATGCTTAAATATTTCACACATGCAATTCCTCTTAAGGCTCTACTACCATGCTGTGCCAAATCCACGACCGTCCAACCCCTGCTGATCCCATGGTCAAGGTCAAATACTTATTCTCTTTACAAAACTTAACATCCGAGAAATATTGGTATAACTTCTATTTCCTTCATCTAAAATGCTTAATATTTCACACATGCATTCTAAGGCTCCACTACCATGCTGTGCCAAATCCGCGACCGTCCAACCCCCGCTGATCCCATGGTCAAGGTCAAATACTTAGTCTCTTTACAAAACTTAACATCGGATAAATATTGTTATAACTTCTATTTCCTTCATCTAAAATGCTTAATATTTCACACATGCATTCCTGTAAGGCTCTACTATCATGCTGTGCCAAATCCACGACCGTCCCACCCCCGCTGATCCCAAGGTCAAGGTCAAATACATGGTCTCTTTATAAAACTTAACATCGGAGAAATGTTATAACTTCATCTAAAATTCTTAATATTTCATGCATGCATTCCTCTAAGGCTCTCCTATCATGCTGTGACATATCCCCGCTGATCCCAAGGTCAAGATCACATACTTAGTCTCTTTACAAAACATAACATCAGAGAAATCGGTTATATCTTCTATTTCCTTGCTCGAAATTGCTTCACATTCACGTTCGTGCCGCCCCCGCTAAGCCCAGTGTCAAGGTCACAAGCCCACATACTTAGAAAAGTTTACATATTTAGGGGTACCTGGGCCCACGCGGGGGGTATTCCGTAAGCCTCGCTTACTGACCAATCTAGTTCGTATTAGTTTTTTTCCATTTTAAATACAACTTCACTTCAGCTGTTGTTAAGAGGTACTTGTGTCATGTACTGTGAATACAGCACAGACCGTGACCCAACCGAACAGGCGCAATAAAACAGCAGTTGCAATGCCTATTTGTTTCTGTTAGTCATGTCCACAGAGTATCATGGATCGCTAGACTTTGTCTTGTAAACAAAATCACAACATGTGCGGTTTCTATCTATCGTACCACACCCACCAATGTCCTTACACTATACAGGATAGCCTTTGAAGGTGGGCAACAGCTTGGGAAAATGCCATAGATAGGCGTAGTTTCGGGCTCGCTCAAACACCACAGGTTTCAAACTTTCTGCTGACTTACGCCTCTGGCAAATAATAAATGCATTAGGTCCCCAAATATATTCACTTTAAACATCTGTGTTTAGTATATTGTTAGATACACACGTTTTAGATACCAACGTTACAGAGAAATATCTCCTTCCGAAAGAATCCCACACACACATCGCCACCTGATTGGCTGTTCTATTTGTAACCCTCCAGTTTAGGTTTTACCGTGACGTCATTATTGATCATTCTGCGAATATAACAACGGAAATCCGAAAGTAAAGTTCACGGAAGGTTATGTCGAAATGTTGGAACGCAAATCGAAATAAACACACGTTTTAGATCATTCAAGGTTAGTTAATGACACTTATTTGTCACAAAATGTAACATTAGATTTACTGATGTTTATTTCAATGATTTACGTCAATATGTTGAGACTGTAATGGGATTTCAGCCAGATTGTACATGTAATTTATGCTTCCACAGCCCACACAAATGTATGACATTCTTTCGTACACACACTTATCGCCTTAGTTGTGGTCGCTAATTTGCCCGTAACTAACGAAATGCTTAAAGCAGATGATTGACGTGAATATATTTGAAGCCCTAAGACATTTATGGATTACCAGAGACATAAGTCAGCTGAAAGATCGAAATGTGTGGTGTTTGAGCGAGTCCGAAAGTACGACATTTTCCCAAGCTCTTTCCTACCTTGAAAACGCTATAGTGTCTATTGTGCGGAAATTGGTGGGTGGGGTAACGGTTTACAAATGAGCCATTTATCAGGTCCTAGGTCCGAGTCTTCCACCTGTGTGACAGGGATGCTGGATAGCCAGAACAGGTGTTTCTGTACTGACCTTATCTAGATATATGGTATGTTACGTATCGTGTGTTATCAAGATTGTGGACATGAGACAGTGTATGCCAGATCCCCCTAATAAACTTAAGGCCAAAAGAAACTTTACAGTATGTAACTGGTTCGATATTTCATAAACAAGAATGTTTAAAAACCGGATGTAAATTATTTTTATGCTGATTCTAATATGCAACTACTGCACCAAAACATTAGATGCATGTGTTTAAAGAGATTGTGTAAACAATGAAAAGACAACAACACCCTTCATTTCAAAAACTTCATTAAAGAGAACACAATTTGGAAACTTTCCTAGTCAATATTGATTATCCAGAGATTAAAATGGATCGCCTACAGTGATCACAATGATGAATTGACAGTATTTAGTACATAGTGTGCCCACCTTGGGCGTTGATCAATGAAGGCGATCCATTTTTTTGTTATGGATAATCAATATTGTATCAATAGCTAGTACTTCTGGACCTGAACAAGGTTCCTATCTCCGATGTAAATTGTAAGTACATGTAGTAACCAAAATATCAGAATATGGGTTGGTAATAAGTCGGTATTTGATAACAAATATGTAACTGTGTCATGTAATTCCACAGATAACCCCGTCCCAGTTACCTGCATTGCTGCAGATACAACGTATAATATACGATGACAGCTAATTGGAGACCAGTGTTGAAATTGCCATACTGGTACATGTATATGTTAGGATGCGGGAAATAAGGCTACTCGCAAAAAGTGAATTTATTAACTGTATTTTCAGATCAGACTGCACATCCATGCTGTTAAATGTGAACGCGTGCATACTAACCCGAGCTTATGCTGTTTATATACTGCATTTTCACAGCCACTGTATCCAGTTTCTAGGCGACCTATTTCTGTTGCTGGCCTATTAATCCATGGTAGTGTTTCATTCACTTTGTTATATACATATCAGACACGTATTTAATTTGAAATTACGGACACTGTCCAAAGTCAAAGTTGTGCGGCTGGCACACTGTCTGATGTTGACTATTTAAACACCACACACCATGTACATGCACCGGGTATGGAAGGTGCCATTTCACCCCCTTAAACATGTTAGATGTAAGCCGAATCGTACATGCAGTTATAGCTGTTGTAGCATTATTACTAAACACGTGGGGTTGTTTACAATGTCAGGTCATGAACTTTGCTCTATGAATGAATTACATGAATTACATACGTAGCATTATCACTAAAGACGTGGGGTTGTTTACAATGTCAGTTCATGAACTTGGCTCTATGAATGAAGTACATACGTAGCATTATCACTAAGCACGTGGGGTTGTTTACAATGTCAGGTTATGAACTCGATTCTATGAACAGCTACGCTCCGGCTGGCAAGTTTAAATCAGTTGTCAGTTGAGTACATTTTATTACTTCAAAAGCACATTTACACGTATTTTCATCAATCCAAATTGTGCTAAAACCTTTTATAGTTGTATTATCATGTTTGTGTGAAATATCGTAATTATTATACCCCCCCCCCCTCAACGAAGTTGTGGGGGGGGGGGTATACTGGAGTCAGCGCTTGTCCGTCCGTCCGTCCGTCCGTCCGTCCGTCTTTCCGTCTTTCCGTCCGTCACAAAACTTAACAATTGTAAATTTCCTTTTAACTTCTCTTTCCCTTTGCGGAAATCTTTCATACTTTACCCGCCCCTTCTCTGACATTCATACATCATTCTGCAACAAACATACGACCCCCATTTATGCCAGGGTTGAAGGTCACTGACTTAGAAACTTAGAAAAAAAAGAAAACTTAACAATTGTAAATTTCCTTTTAACTTCTCTTTCCCTTTGCGGAAATCTTTCATATTTTACCCGCCCCTTCCCTGACACTCATACATCATTCTGCAACAAACCTACGACCCCCATTTATGCCAGGGGTGAAGGTCACGGACTTAGAAACTAAAAAAAAAGAAGAAAACTTAACAATTGTAAATTTCCTTTTAACTTCTCTTTCCCTTTGCGGAAATCTTTCATATTTTACCCACCCCTTCTCTGAAACACATACATCATTCTGCAACAAACCTACGACCCCCATTTATGCCAGGGCTCAAGGTCACGGACTTATAAACTTAGAAACAAACTAAAACTTAACAAATGTAAATTTCCTTATAACTTCTCTTTCCCTTTGCGGAATGCAGTGATATTTTACCCGGCCCTTCTCTGACACTCATACATCATTCTGTAACAAACCTACGACCCCCATTTATGCCAGGGGTGAAGGTCACGGACTTACAATGTCTAGTTTGCTTTTTAGCTCGACTATTCGAATAATAAGTAGAGCTTATGTTGTCACCCCGGCGTCGACGTCGGCGTCACCGTCACGCCTTGGTTAAGGTTTTTAGTCAACCTTGTATATGGAATACTACTGGCCCTACACCCACCATACTTGCACAACTTCATTCTCCTATCTCCTAGTGATGTACATCAATAACCCCCGATCTATATTTGACCTTGACGTACATTTCCTCTTGAATTACTTAGTTAATTCCCCTTGGTTAAGGTTTTTAGTCAACCTTGGTTAAGGTTTTTAGTCAAGCTTGTACATGGAATACTATTGTGCTTACAGACACCATACTTGGACAACCTTTTCTCATAGGGATGTACATCAAAAAACCCTGATCTATATTTGACGTTGACCTACATTTCCTCTTGAATTACTTAGTTAATTCCCCTTGGTTACGGTTTTTAGTGAAGCTTGTATATGGAATAATCCTGTCCCTACACCCACCATACTTGGACAACTTCATCTCCTAGTGATGTACATCAACAACCCATGACCTATGTTTCACCTTGACCTACATTTAATCTTGAATTACTTAGTTAATTCCCCTTGGTTAAGGTTTTTAGTCAACCTTGGTTAAGGTTTTTAGTCAAGCTTGTACATGGAATACTATTGTGCATACTGACACCATACTTGGACAACCTTTTCTCATAGGGATGTACATCAATAATCCCTGATCTATATTTGACCTTGACCTACATTTCCTCTTGAATTACTTACTTAATTCTCCTTGGTTAAGGTTTTTAGTCAAGCTTGTATATGGAATACTCCTGGGCCTACAGCAACCATACTTGGAAAACTTCATCTCCTAGTGATGTACATCAATAACCCCTGACCTATATCTGACATTGACATTGACCTACATTTAACCTTGAATTACTTACTTAATTTCCCTTGGTTACGGTTTTTAGTCAACCTTGGTTAAGGTTTTTATGCAGGCCGCGGCCACTTTGTTTGTCAAGCTATGTGTACATCGACAACCCTCGTAATCGAGCTATGTTGTTCTCCTACAGCTCTTGTTTCAACTGGAACCACCATCGCACTCTCCATATGTGCTGATGTGCTGACATAGTCTTTTATCTGAAAATGATAGTATGCGAGCTGGAATTCATTCTAGTCAGGGCTGACGCAGGGGGTGGGGGGGGGGGTATTCCGTAAGCGCCCGCTTACTGACAAATCTAGTTTGTTCAGTGATATTTCTAAAATATCTGAAAATGTGTCCCTGAAATGAAGCAGGCATACACTTATCAAAAAGCCTGCCCCTGCCTGTCGATTCGCTTCGGCTTATATTTAAGGGTGGAAATTGGCTCGAACACCTTCCATGGCCCAGCGCCATCTGGTGGCTTTTATAACCCAGTTGCCCCTTTAAGAGTACAACATGTTCAATCTATAGTATGTGTTCTCTTCAATTAACCGATTCATGCATGCGACTGAATAAAGGTATTTGGTTATAGATAGATACAATTTGCTTCAATGATAATTGCTTCGTAAGAGTGATGTGATATATGAATATAACATATGTGAATATTGTCGTGTTACTGTATACTATATGGAACATTGAGTTGCCATCTCCGCCATCTTTGTATGTACAAACCATCGTACAGTTTCAACAGCAAACCAAATATAATTTGGGGCAATACATAACTGTGCATGAGATGTCGTTTCCACCATTTATCTTCCAAACCGATTAATATCTGTTGAAACGATTTGCCTCAAAATATTGTCATGTGTCTCGTTCTATACACACGTCTCTACGCCCAAGGTAAAGGTCACAAGTAGAGGTCAAATATCAAAAATATGCATGGAATCCAATTCCGACTTATAAAACAGTGTGATATTAAACTTGTTCATGTGGCAAACGATGTTTATGGTGGTATTATGATCACACTCATGTGATAAGACGTGTGTTTATTACATTAAATATATAATAAGACCAATATATGCAAATACATGTATATACCTTACATATGTGGCTTCTTGTCCATATGCAAGTTGACCATACCAGAGACATAACTATTATACTCGAAGTGAAATCTTTCACCATACATATTGGAGACATGTATCCTATGTCACACGATGTCAATATAAGTTACATACGATTTCTTTCTTTTTTTCAGGTCACATACAGCCTGATGTGATGCCTGATGTGATGACCGCGTCCTATTATGGTTCACGTTACGACAAAAATTTACTTCAGGAGATAAACAAACATGTAACCGCCTGTTGATAACCGAAACTCTCAAAAGTGATGTTGTGTAGGATGGATCAAACCATGAAGCGACCACATAAATGCACCGCGTATGACAAGACCTTCTTAAAATGTAGCAACCTCATGCTTCATATGCACAATCGCAATCGGAAGGAGCTACATACTTGTAGTGTTTGTGACAAGACTCACACAGAGTGGTAGACTCAAAAGGCACATGTTCATACATATGGGGGATCGTCCCCATACATGTAGTGTTTGTGACAAGACATTCACACAGAGTGACAGCCTCAAACAGCACATGCTCATACATACGGAGGATCGTCCCCATATATGTAGTTTTTGTGATAAGACATTCACACACACAGGCGTCCTCAAACGACACATGCTCATACATACGGGGGGTCGTCCCCATACATGTAGGTTTTGTGACACGACATTCACACGCAGTGACGGCCTCAAACAGCACATATTCATACATACGGGGGGTCGTCTCCATACATGTAGTGTTTGTGACACGACATTCACACGCAGTGACAGCCTCAAACGTCACATGCGCATACATACGGGGGATCGTCACCACGCATGTAGTGTTTGTGACAAGACATTCACACAGAGAGTCCACCTCAAACAGCACATGCCAATACACACGGGGGATCGTCCCCACACATGTAGTTTTTGTGACAAGACATTCACACACAGTGGCAGCCTCAAACGGCACATGCTCATACATACGGGGGATCGTCCCCACACATGTAGTGTTTGTGACAAGACATTCACACAGAGTAGCAGTCTCAAGCAGCACATGCTCATACATACGGGGGATCGTCCCCATACATGTAGTGTTTGTGGCAAGACATTCGCACACAGTGGCAGCCTCAAACAGCACATGCTCATACATACGATTGATCGTCTCCATACATGTATTGTTTGTGACAAGACATTCACATATAGTGGCAGCCTCAAACAGCACATGTTCATACATACGGGGGATTGCCCCCATACATGTAGTGTTTGTGACAAAACATTTACACGGAGTGGCAGCCTCAAACAGCACATGTTCATACATACGGGGGATTGTCCCCATACATGCAGTGTTTGTGACAAGACATTTACACGGAGTGGCAGCCTCAAACAGCACATGTTCATACATACGAGGGATGGCCCCCATACATGTAGTGTTTGTGACAAGACATTCACATACAGTGGCAGCCTCAAACGGCACATGCTCATACATACGGGGGATCGTCCCCACACATGTAGTGTTTGTGACGAGACATTCACACACGGTGGCAACCTCAAACGGCACATGTTCATACATACGGGGGATCGCCCCCATACATGAATGTTTGTGACAAGACATTCACATACAGTAGCCACATCAAACAGCACATACCTCATACATACGATTGATCGCCCCCATACATGTATTGTTTGTGACAAGACATTCACACACAGTGGCAACCTCAAACGGCACATGTTCATACATACGGGGGATCGTGCCCATACATGTCTTGTTTGAGATAAGACATTCACAAACAGTGGCAGCCTCAAACGGAACATGATCGTCGTCATACAGCCAATGTTTGTGACTAGGTTCACACATAAAGAAGCCACCTCAAATGATAAATGCTTACACACACCGGGGATCTTCCTATGTAGGCAACTAGACACAAATATGCATATTTACACATGCGAGCAACCATTCACATACTGTTTATGTTGACATATCAAACTGGGGACCAACCACATACGTGTTCTGTGTGCCACAAGCGATTCTCACTGATTCAACTGAAACAACACGTGCTCCTCCGGACTGGTGATCGTCCCTATACACGCGTTTGCCCCATTTGGTCCTGTAAAAAGAACAGTGATTAATTGCATCTTACAAGCAATGTAATTGTGATTTTTCGGTTGTCTTGGTGGTCGAGATAAGGTTAAAAAAGTGAGTACTGATTTGTGTCCCGGAAAACATATGTTGTGATCCAAAAAATAGCCCTTTTGCTCGCCAAGTTCCTCGTTTGACCGACATGGGGTTGGCAGCTCTGCACGGTGTTTATGTTGTAATATGTGTGTTTATATTACGCTTTAGACAATATATACTAAATACAACCCCAACCCAAATGTTAATGTGTCTAATTAGATAAAACATTGGACACTACACAAAAAATAAAATTTACTATACCAATCAATTTTCTGCCATATACATTTGGTCCAACTTTCAAGCTAAATTAAGCATATCTACACTAGTAATTAACCAACTAGTGGGTGAGTAGTCCTCCAACATGCTACACACCTTCGTTGTCTTGTATTTAAAAATCTCTAATGTTCCAGCCTTCTACCAGATTTATATACATATTGGAAGACATCACCATATGATAAAAATACGTTTTGTTGTCCTGACTAAAAATATAAAAATAATACAAAATAATAAAATATGAAAAATAATAAAAAAATATAATGAAAATGATACGCATCATGTATGACACTATAAGTTAGGCAAACAGAAAGGTTAATGTATAGTCTACTATTTGTAATATTTCTTTAACATTTTAAAGATCAACACATGGTTCATATTACCATGAAGACGTGGATGAACATACCATAAGAATGGTCCCCAGGTTAGTATATGTGCTATACGGTCTTTATCATGTTATAGACAGCCACCTTGTTGTAGTCCAGGGCCCGGTTGTTCAAAACATCAGTTAGCTTAACGGACTGTTAAATCCTTAACTGAATGGTTAAAATCTCTGTTTTAACAGAGATTTTAACCATTCAGTTAAGGATTTAACAGTCCGTTAAGGATTTAACAGTCCGTTAAGCTAACTGGTGTTTTGAGCAACCGGCCCCAGTTTAACATGCTACTGCCATACGTTTATCGACCTGTATTAATTTTACTTAAATCTTTTAATTTTTGCATAAGCACATCGCTAAATGTTGTGGCTATATTAATAACACTGCATGTTGAGGTTTGTTTAATCAATACATTATGATACTCAATATGCGGTGTTATTCATGATTATTACCTACTGTATACAAATAATTGAAACTTTGTATATGGAATACTACTGGCCCTACACCCACCACACTTGGACAACTTCATCTCCTAGTGATGTACATCAATAACCCCTGATCTATATTTGACCTTGACTTACATTTCCTCTTGAATTACTTAGTTAATTCCCTTGGTTAAGGTTTTTAGTCAACCTTGGATAAGGTTGTTAGTCAAGCTTGTACATGGACTAATATGTTAGAGCTAGGTGGGAGAGCATGTTTTCCAGGATTCCTATCCTGTCTATCCTAGTGGGTAGAGTAGGAGAATCCCGAGCACCTTGGTAGTCGCGAACAAGCATTTTGACCTTTCCGAACATCTCGAACAAGTATTTTGGACAATTGGAAATTCCATGTTGGACAAATGTTCCCTATCTAGATAGAAGCGTTTGCAAGCATGCCAAAAACCTACTTGTCTCCGGAAAATATTCGAGAAATTATTTTCCACCCGCGGGAAGGCTACGGCGACGAAACAAAGAAGAAGTAAGGGTCGGGATCGGTAGTGCTAGACTTCGAAAATCTGGGACGATGCCGATGAATTAGAGCGTAGTACAAAGCCCGAAGAACCTCCCAAGAACAAGAATCCTAGAAGAACAAGAAACCCCTACCCCCCCGTAGTACACAGGGTGACCGCGCCTGGTTTTGTGGGCCCCACCGAGTTCCCCACAGATCTACTAGAAGATGCCAGCTCGTTCGAAGAATCGACACACCTGTCCGACAATGGAGAGACGTTTGGAGAACCGGTTGGACGCGCTGGAACGCAGTCTGTTGGAACGCGATTTCCGGCGATGCCGCACGGTCGATTCCGACGTGAGCAAAGAAAGACGAGATGGAGGTTGCACGACATCTGGAGAACCGTAGAGAATGCGAACGTGGTGGAGGCTGGGGGTCTCTGTGGCGGCGTACGCGGTCTGCAGACCACTGTTCCCATTCGTGTCTCTTAGAGGCTTGTAGACTCTGGAAGAAGAAACAAACCAGATCCCGACGCCCAGTTCGTGCACTCCACAAACTCGAATGAAAAAAAAGAAAAAAAATCCTAGCGAGTCCATACACCCTGGCGACCCTTTCTACATGGAGTAGCCGTTTTTGGGGAAGGGGAAAAAAGGTAGCCGAAACCTTGGTTAGCCTCGACCAAATCTCCGCTTTCTATACTGTAGTTCGTTGTAGTTCGATGTAGTTTCGATGTATTTGGTTTTTTTGGAAATCCGTTCCCGATTTTTCGTGGGTGTTGGGGAGTGTCGTGTGGTTGCCGAAACGGTGGTAGCTGAAATGAAACTTTTTTTTCCGCCCTAGTAATTTTCAAACACGAAGGGGGGAGTAGGCATAATTTTAATTTTTCAAAACACGAAGGGGGGAGTAGGCATAATTTTAATTTTTCAAAACACAAATGGGTGGTATATTTCTGGTCGCCTCTTGGAGACAAATATTTCTACACTTTTCCCAAAAGTCCAAATGTGGACAAATTGGGTGGATTCATTTTTGTTTGCCTCTTGGGAGACACATTTTTTCTTCGACTTTCCCAAATGTGTCCAAATACACAAATGGGTGGTATCATTTCTGTTGCGCCTTGGGGAGGAAAATAGCCGACCTCTCTCTACATATCTGTCCAAATCGGTTCATCATACGTCGCTGTCGATGTTACGCTCCATCCGCAGTCTAAGCCACCTCCTCCTCCAACTCTGCCACCCTCCTCTCCAGTACCAGGATCCTCTTCCTGGTCGCAGCCTTCTTCTTGCTACCCTCCGTGGTGGTGTTTTGGAAAAAAAAAAACAATCTTCTGGCCCCTCGGCGGGACACCTGGTTCGAGCGATGTTGCCAGAGAGTCTTGTAGGTGGCAAACTTCCCTCCACATTCGGGACACTCTCTCGTGGGAGGTGGGCTGCACGGGTTCTTGCGGACCCATGTGTCTTCGAAAATTTGCGGGGGCTTGTCGAAACCCTTGCCGCATGTTTCGCATTCCTTGTATGGCATTTTGGATCGATTTGGCAAAATTGTTTGTCTATTCCAATGGGAAACATATCTTCAATTGGGCGTTCGATTGTGGATGTGGAAAACAGAAATTGTTTTTGGATGGCAGATCCATTTTGGAAAATCGGGTGGGTGGATCGATTCTGGAATCGGGGCGCATCCATGTGGAAAACATTTGGTTTGGTATTCCAGAAATTGTTGGCTTGTATTAGGTGGGTGGTAGTACGATTGTGGATGTTTTCGTCCAAATGTGGATGGGTGGCCATTTCTGTTGCCTCTTGGGAGACAATTTTTAATTCTACTTTCCCAAAAAGGGATGTGTGTGCAATTCGTATCCACAATTGGGTGGTTGGTGGTAGTACGATTGTGGAGTTTGTGTCCAAACTGTGGATACGATTGGGAGGGTGGTGGTAGTACAATGTGGATTTTTCGTCCCAAATGTGGATACAATTGGGAGGTGGTAGTACGATGTGGATTGGTTTTGTGTCCCAAATGTGGATACAACTTTCCAAAAAAATAATCCAACAAACAAAAGTACTCCCCCAGCACACTCGAAAAACAGGCTTTTTTTTTTTTTCCCTTTTTTTTCTCTTTTTCGAAATATCGGAGTCAGAATAATATCACCTGCGCATGGTGGTTTTGTTGCCTGTATTGCGGCACCCAAACGCCAAACATTTGTTTTTTGTTGGGGACTACTTTTCATATGGCCAAAAACACGTTTTTTTCGATACCTGTTGGGAGCTGTAACCAGGGTCAATACGCTTCCCAACCGTTGGTGGTTATCATTTTGACTCCCTATATACTACTACCCGGCCTTTAGTGACCTTAGCTGTTGATAAGCCGTTAAACTAACAAACAAAGTAACCAGATATGGGATTCTGCATGACTACCGATGTGACATAAAGACAGAACTATTACGATACGACTTAGCTCTGGTGGGGGAATCTTTTTTACAGCAACACATTTTTTGATTGAATATAATTTTGTACGGCAGCATTTTTAAAAAAATATATATCTTTTTTAAATTGTACATACAGATTGGAGTCATAATTGATCACATTATTGATTAGCTTAATACATATAAAAATATTATATTAACATTGACATGTACAATTGTTGTCAATAAACTACTTCAGTTCTGTTAATAACTTTAAAACTATTGCTGATAATTTCTAATGGCTTATTATTACTATATACTTACTGTATATATTACTTTGGCCTTATCTATTTTATTTTTAGTTATATGTCATGACTTTCACCTGGGGTTATGTAGATAATCATTTTATATATTACTGAATATTAACCAACCCCATAAGTATTAGAAATGTTACAATGTCACCACCTTATGTATAATAAAATGTTTAACGGTGTAGATCCGGATGAGCCGGCTCACTACATGCTATCTCAGCTGGATCTGCATTGTTTTATATTATTATTGTTTGATGCAGGTTTCAGTTTATAACACATTTCTCTTTTCTGAATTAATATGGATATTTTTTATAATAATTAATATGTTTGTAATAATAAATTTTTAAATTGTTTTTTAATTTTTAGCTCGACTGTTCAAAAAATAGTTAGAGCTTATGTTGTCACCCGGCGTCGGCGTTCACCGTCACGCTTGGTTTAAGGTTTTTAGTCAAGCTTGTATATGGAATACTACTGGCCCTACCACCCACCACACTTGGACAACTTCATCTTCCTAGTGATGTACATCAATACCCCTGATCTATATTTGACCTTGACTTACATTTCCTCTTGAATTACTTAGTTAATTCCCTTGGTTAATGGTTTTTAGTCAACTTGGATAAGGTTGTTAGTCAAGCTTGTACATGGACTATATTGTGCATACAGACACCATACTTGGACACCTTTTATCATAGCGATGTACATCAATAACCCCTGATCTATAGTTCACCTTGACCTACATTTCCCTCTTGAATTACTTAGTTAATACCCCTTGGTTAAGGTTTTTAGTCAAGCTTGTATATGAAATACTACTGGCCCTACACCCCACCATACTTGGACAACTTCATCTCCTAGTGATTGTACATCAACAACCTGATCTATATTTGACCTTGACCTACATTTCCTCTTGAATTTACTTAGTTAATTCCCGTTGGTTAAGGTTTTTAGTTCAAACTTGTATATGGAATACTACTGGCTCTACACCACATACTTGGACAACTTCATCTCCTAGTGATGTACATCAACAACCCCTGATCTATATTTGACCTTGACCTACAAAATTCCTCTTGAATTACTTACTTAACTTACCCCTTGGTTAAGGTTTTTAGTCAACCTTGGTTAAGGTTTTTAGTCAAGCTTGTAACCTGTAATACTATTGTGCATACAGACACTGCACTTGGACAAACCTTTTCTCACAGGGATGTACATCAATAACCTTGATCTATTATTTGACCTTGACCTACATTTCCTCTTGAATTACTTAGTTAATTCCATTGGTTAAGGTTTTTAGTCAAGCTTGTAGATGGAAATACTCCTGGCCCTACAATCAACCATACATTGGACAACTTCATACTCCTAGTGATGTACATCAATAACCCCTGACCTATATTTGACCTTTGACCTACATTTAACCTTGAATTACTTTAGTTAATTCCCCTTGGTTAAGGTTTTTAGTCAACTTGGTTACGGTTTTTACTCAAGCTTGTACATGGAATACTATTTTGCATACAGGACACCATACTTGGACACCTTTTCTCATAGTGATGTACATCAATAACCCCTGATCTATATTTGACCGTGACCTACATTTCCTCTTGAGTTAATTATCTTTGGTTAAGGTTTTTAGTGAAGCTTGTAGATGGAATAATACTCCTGGCCCTACATCAACCATACTTGGCCAACATCATCTCCTAGTGATCTACATCAATAATCCCTGACCTATATTTGACCTTGACCTACTTTTATCATTGGATTACTTAGTTATTTCCCCTTGGTTAAGGTTTTTAGTCAAGCTTGTATATGGAATACTCCTGGGCCTACAGCAACCATACTTGGAAAACTTCATCTGCTAGTGATGTACATCAATAACCCCTGACCTATATCTGACATTGACCTACATTTAACCTTGAATTACTTACTTACTTAATTTTCATTGGTTAGGGTTTTTAGTCAACCTTGGTTAAGGTTTTTATGCAGGCCGCAGCCACCTTGTTTGTCAAGCTATGTGTACATCGAGAACCCTCGTAGTCGAGCTATGCTGTTCTCCTACAGCTCTTGTTTTTTAATAAAATCATTTTTTTTTAAATAATTTTTAAACAGTTTATTTTTATTATAACGTCAATAGGGGTAATATTGTAAAATTGCAATTTTAACTATTGTATGCATTGTTATACATACTTTTTAGCCACGTTGTAATCTTGTTGTGTATACACGATATACGCGAAATAGGTGCAAACTATACAGTGTGGTTTAGTTTATTTATTCAGTATTCACTATTGAGCTAACCCTAATGCTAATCATCTCCTAATTTTGACTGCTGACATAACCCTAGTACTATTCACCCCCTAAGGCTTAACCATACCTGTGTTACTAGACACATTACCTACAATTATTACTATTACTTAACAATTTTTGGACAATATACCCTAATTTTGACTGCTGATCTTACCCTAATGCTTTTCATCCCCTAAGGCTTATCCATATTTATAAATGTTAAACCTAACCCTACCTATATTACTAGACACATCCCTAGGATTATTATTATTACTCAACAATTTTTGACAATATCCCCTAATTTTGACTGCTGACCTAACCCTAATTTTGAATGTTAACCTAATCCTAGCGCTTTTCATACCATAGGCTTATCCCTAATTTTGACTGATAACTAACCTGAGTGCTAGTCGTCCTCTTAGGCTTATCACTACCTGTGGTACTAGACACATCCCTAGGATTATTATTATTACTCCACTATTTTGATAAATATTCCTTAATTTTGACTGCTGACCTAACCCTAATGCTTTTCAGCCCCTTAGGCTTATCCCTAATTTTGACTGCTGACCTAGCCCTAGTACTACCTGTGTTACTAGACACATTCCTTGGGTTATTATTATTACTCAGCTATTTTGATAAGATTCCCTAATTTTGACTACTGACCTAACCGGCTAACCCTAATGATGTTCAGCCCCTTAGGCTTATCCCTAATTTTGACTGCTGACCTAACCCTAGTACTATTCACCCACTAATGCTTTGGTCACAATGATCGGCCGGTATACGGAGATATGGGGTAATCGGGAGTACACCGCTGGTTTTGACCATTTTCCCGACATCGGACAACACCGGTCAAAAAATTTGTCACACCTCATTTACATAAATGGCACCGTCCGGAGGCCGTGTGGAGGCCGTTCCGAACACCGTCTTGGTAATCGTCCGGCGTCTGTTTCCAAAGATAATTTCTTTTTGGGGCCGCGCGCGATGGCAGTGAATACCGATCCGAACATCTAATACTAATCGGCCGAGATTTTCCTATGATGTCCGGACGATAACCGGCCTATTCACCCGACATCGTACGAATATCGCCGAGTATCCTGACGGACAACGAAACGATGCTTGTACCAGGCCCGGCCGGTCGAATGTCGGGCGATTGTCGGGGGGTGTGATGGCCGATGGCTACGTCATCGGTCAAGAGGTATATAATGGCCGCTTTACCTGGCATGTCAAAACGGTTACGATGGCTGCACAAGAAGACTACGACTGGCGATGCTGGAAACAGGAATTGGCGCAACGCAAGACTTCAACACAACATGATACTGGCGGCGCTGTTAGACGAGGCCAGGGAGAGGGGGAGCGACAGAGGGCCCGAGGAGAAGACGGAGGTGGTGGGTCCGCCACTGGATCCTGCGTAGACCGCTGTTGGCCAGTACGAGACGTTGATGCGGGAGCTCGAGAACGAACACGCCAGCGACTTCAAGTCATACCTACGTGTGGAGCCGGCACTTTGGCACGCAGCTCCTCGACAGAGTGGGGCCCCGGTTATTCCAAGTGCCAAAAGTAATTTATACTGTGAAATTGTGAAATCCTTGTGACTTGTACCTATTTTTGCAAACATGTGGTTTTTAAAAACATATTTCATTATGCATGATTCTAATTATATTTTACCACCTTCATGTGTTGCAGGTACGAGCCCTTTGGACCCTGGCCTCAAGCTCGCCATCACACTGAGATACCTTGCCACGGGAGCCAGCTACCGAGACTTGGCGTTCGCGTTCCGCGTCGCCCACAATACCATATCGCTCTTCATCCCTGAGGTGTGCAGGCGATCTTTGAAGAGTACCAGGCCGAGATGTGGAACACTCCCCAGGACCCCAGATGAGTGGCGACCAGTGGCGAAGGGTTCCGAGACAAGTGGAACTTCCCACACGCCTGCGGGGGCCATCGGACGGCAAGCACATCGCTATCACGAAGCCGGGCAAGACTGGGTCGCTGTACTACAACTTTTAAAGGCTTCTTCTCCATCGTCATGCTGGCTGTTGTAGACGCTAATTACAAGTTCATCTGGGCCGACGTGGGGGCCCCCACTCATCTTCGGACGCCGGGATATTCAAACCGATCCCGCCTGGAGCCGGCTCTTCGCCTGGGTACCTGGGTCTACCCCTGCCCGAACCCATTCCCAACGACGACAGAGACCAATGCCCTTCTTCATGATCGGGGGATGACGCGTTCCGCTGAGGACGTACATGATGAAACCGTACTCCCACGCTACCAGACAATCCCCGGAGCGGCATCTACAGCTACAGGTTGTCGCGGGCCCGCGTGTTGTGGAGAACGCGTTCGGCATCCTGGCCGCCGCTTCAGATGCCTGCTGATCACCATCCAACTCAAGCCCGCAACGTCGCCAAGGTTGCAAAGGCCTGCATGACGCTACAACTATTATGAGGACGCTACCCCGGCCTGCAGAACCCGGACCTCGACCGGGAAGACGACCAGGTGCAACTCGTTGCCCGGGGCGTGGCGGGACGACGCTGTGATGCGTCATGTCGAGGCAGAAGGACGGGGCCCCAGGACCGACCAGGCTGGCAAGGAGCAGCGCGCGTACTTAAAAAATATTTCATGAGTCCGGCGGCAGTGTCCCGTGGCAGCATGTGGCGATTACAACAATGACTTTGTGTATTACTTTCATTGTGACAGACACTTTCCATTACATTGTATTTTACTATGTCCCATGCTTGTAATAAAGAATATAATGGTTTGAAAATAAAAATAACTAGATTTGTCAGTAAGCGAGGGCTTACGGATATACCCCCCGTTTGAACCCTGACCACCACTGAACTATCAAGTTTTAGCAATAGTGACCTTGACCTTGGATGAAAAAAAAACCATAAATTCAATAGGTGTCTTGCCATCATTGATATCAAAGCACATGTGAAGTTTTTATGAAGATCGGACACACAGAACTCAAGTTTATCGTGCGGAAACCAAATTGTTATAAATATCAATCTATTTTTTAGCAACAGTGACCTTGACCTTGGTCGGACGTAACCCATATTCAATTGGGTGTCTTGGCCGTCAGTGAGATAAGTCGCACATGTGAAGTCGCATAAAGATCGGAGGAAGAGAACTAAAGTTATCGTGCGGAAACAAAATGTTACGGACGGACGGACGAACGGACGAACCAACGGACGAACGGACGGTACGGACAAGGTGAAACCAGTATACCCCCCCCCCCCCACACAACTATCGTTGCGAGGGGTATAAAATATGGACTGAGAAATAAAACAGCATAATTCTAATATCAATCATTGTGATTGTCCTAATAAAAAGTAATTTCAATAGTTAAATTTGGGGGACATATCTATATATACATATAGAGCAATCCGCAGACTTTGACTGTCATTACATTTTTCAAAAAGAAGAGCCAAATACATAAAGCAAAGTCTTTTCAGTTATTATTTTAGACTTTGTACGAATTTGACCTTTAACACATTTCACCTTTGTTTTTTTAGATGACCGTTATTATTTCTATTGTTAAAATTGACCTTACTATTTGCTTTTTTTCCTTTGTTATTGGACCGTTTATACAACTTTATTTTATACAAGGCAAAACACACACATAAATTATTTTAAGACCCAGGATTTTTTATTAAAACTGAAAGCACATTCTTTTAATAGCACAGGTCACATGGCAATATAACATAAACATACCAACGTCAAATGGTAATCACATCAATAGATGCACATATAAAGTAATCTCAAAAGTCACAGATCCCTGGCCATATCCCTGTCCATATCGTTATCCGAGTCGGAGGGGTGGAGTGTACTCTGCGTATCCTGAAGTAACTGTGACAGGGACTCAGTGGACTGTGTGGACTGCTGAGCGGGGGGCGTGTCCCACCATTGAAGTACGCGTCGGGAGCGAGCTGCCCAATGGTGACGTCATGGTGTCAGCTACGTCCCATGCCTGTTTCAGCAGACTGTCAAAGGAGGTTGCAGCTGGCGCAGGGGCCGAGAGTGCACGAGCTGGATACTGAAAACATAGTAACATATTACTACAGTGCAAAATAAGACTATAAGTGCTAGGCATAAAATGTTCATATTGTAAAATAACTGCAATGAGATGTACTGTACAATGTAAAGAGCTTACAAAAACATACCTGTAGTTGTGTGGCAAACTGCGGCTGCTGCTGCTGGTGGACCCGTGGAGGGATGGCAGAGAGGGTGATGTACTGTTTGCTGCGGCTGTGCTAACGGCTGTGGCTGCGGCTGCGGCTGCGGCTGCGGCGTGGGCTGGACCTGCCCCGAGAGGTACCGCATGCCAGCGCGAAACTGTCGGCCTGATACTGGCGGTACAGGTTCTCGGGGATCTCCGACTGTATGCTGACTAGCCAGTCAGCCCACGCCGCACTCTCTGGCTTCTGGGATGCCTCCCGCATAGCCTGCACCTGTGAACAGAACATGAGTATTGCATTTAATAGTAAACACAAAAAAAAACAAGAAGGGTACATTCAAAAGTAATGGGATGTAAGTACAAGACAATGCTCAATGTGGCAATTTTATCATGTATTTACCTTCTCATCCGCCTGCTTGGCTGACTCGGCACTCTTCTCCAGAAACCTAAGAAGCACTTCTTGCACACCCGAGGACTTCGCTGATGGCTTGGCTGAGGACTTGTACTTTGAAGTACCCTGGAAGTGCTGGGAGCTCCCTCATCTGTCGCCACCGACACCGACTCAGACTCCACGTCCGACCCAGACTCGTCACCGCCCTCAGCCCGGCAATCTGAAACATCAGCAAGCAAAAAAATGAAAATGAGTTAATACCAATTGTCCATTCAGTAATATTTACACCTTCCAAGAATTTTCCATAACACATAGAAAGAAAATCTGGTTCATTTGACAATGAATGTGGTGGCTCACACCAGACCAAACAGTCGTTCCACAAATTGTCAGTTAATAACATATTTATATTTCTGGTTTCTCTATCCCCGATCACGCCACTGTTGCAACATCGCTGTTCCAAGAATTGCGACAACTTCACTTAAAAAAGTCACATAAAATGTCGTATTTAAAGCGATATTTGGATATAAACTGTTTGAAGTATGTAAAATATGTATAAGAATAATGTGAAAATATAAGTATTGAATGGCTATTTTCCAATGTTCATGGGGTCATGAACACAGTGTGAGTAGCTAAAATTCCACATGAAGCTTCGCTTCGCGCTTCATTGAATTTTAGCTTCTCGCACTGTGTTCAATGACCCCAGACAACATTGAAAAATAGCCATTCAATTCTTAATTATATATTGTGAAATATTGAAATATTTATAAAAGAGGTAAAGTCGACAAATTCTGCTTGCAGATGCTTACCTTTCCGCACGTGTCTGTCTTGGAAGTACGGGGCCTGTAGAAGGGGTCCAAGAACGAGTATCCGTGCACCTTCAGATGCTGGAGGGGCGTCAGGACCTTGGCTGCACCAGACCCGCTCGGTGTCGTCTTGACCGCATTCTTGAGCTTGAAGTGGTCTGTTCGCATGTTCGTGAAGTGGCGCATGATGTCTTCCACTGTAACACACAGAAAAAGGAAAAACATTAGACATTTTTAAAAGGCCGAATAAGCTATCCGCTATTGGGGCATCCACGCGGTTTGAATATCAACAAATGTTGATACGTTTATCGGCTACAAAGTCAATTGTGTCCTAAAATGTATGTAACCACATTGGAATGATGTCTAAATGGATACTTACTTGATTTATATATACAAAAACCCAACAGGCGATCATATTCGATGAGTTATGCATTGTGTGCCTTTAAATTGTAATACATTTTTTAAGTAAAATTTTCACAAAATTCCAAAAACATTCAATATTTCACAATAAATATTGCTCTCACCTTGAACGTTGATCTCGGCGCTCAACTCGAGCAGCTTCGTGTCCTTGAGGTGGGTGTCCTTGTGGCTCTCGTGTGACACATCGTAAAACATAGGGTTCCCTCATAAAAAGACGCTATCTTCCTCATTATGTCGATGGGGAACTCTGGCTCCTTGCGGCGCCTCTTGGACACCTTGGACAGCGACTGCGACTCAGACTGTGACTGGGGCAGCGACTGGACTGCGACCCTGACTGCGACTGGGCCACAGACTCCTGCGACGCGGATCTGACTCAGCTCCGGTCTCCATGGTGCTCTCCTCGTCACTGCTGTGGTCCTCGGCGGGGGCAGCCTTCTTCTTCCTCCTGGGGAGGTTCTCCGAGGAGCTGCGGGTGCCTTCTTCTGCTTGCACTTGCCCTTGCCCTTGCCCTTTCCACATTCTCCTTGTTTTCCTTTGGGAGGCATCTTCTTGTCGTGTGTGTGTTGTGTCTTGTGTAGGAACGCGCTATAATGTTGTACACGACGACTGACGGGGGTTTATATAGTCCACCCGATGCCCGGCCGATGTCCGATCGGACATCGGTGGGTTACTTCCCAATGTGTAAACACACATTGGCCGGATATCGGCCCATGTCCGGTCCCAAGAAATTCTCCTTTGAGGCTACATACACCGGCCGATTACCGCTCGATTCCCGGCAGGATATCGGACGATACTTAAACGATGTGTGAAGGATATGTGGCCGATTATGAAAATCTACGGGACACCGGACAATTTTAACTTCGAGTTAAAACTCTTCGGGCACCTCCCGATTATGCCTGAGAGACCCGGCCACCGGCCGGCCATGTCTGGTGTCCGGCCGGGGACCAGGCCAAAATGGCAAAAAATCATGCCGGGAGTACATCCTAAGCCTAATCGGAAGGTATTGTGACCAAAGCATAAGGCTTATCCATACCTGTGTTACTAGACACATTCCATACAGTTGTTACTATTACTCAGCATTTTTTGACAAGATCCCCTAATTTTGACTGCTGACCTAACCCTAATGCTTTTCATCCCGTAAGGCTTATCCCTAATTTTGACTGCTAACCTAACCTGAGTGCTAGTCATCCTTTTAGGCTTATCACTACCTGTGTTACTAGACACATCCCTAGGATTATTATTATTACTCAACTATTTTGATAAAGATTCCCTAATTTTGACTGCTGACCAACCCTATAGCTTTTCAGCCCCTTAGGCCTATCCATAATTTTGACTGCTGACCTAACCATAGTGATATTTATTCCCTAAGGCTTATCCCTACCTGTGTTACTAGACACATCCCCTAGGTTTACTAGTACTCAACACTTTTGACAAGATATAACTATACAATATATTTTTGGTCAATGACTCAATAACTGTCTACTGACCTAATCCGAAAGCTATTCTTCCCATAATTATGTCTATTCCTAACTATAATGCTATTCATCCCCTAAGACTTATCGTCAAATGTGTTACTAAACACGTGACATAATATTATTATTATTAGTAGTTTACTAAACAATCTTAGTTTACTTTTTATTGCATAAACACAGTATCAATCACTGAACTGCTGACCCGTTTATCTGTGATCACACATTTTTATCCTATTAATATTTCCGTTGGAAACATATAGTTTTGCACCTGTTTGGATTATTTACAATGTAATCGGTTTTTATTTCTAACTTCTGGTGATTTGTAACTGATTCAGTGTGATCATGGTACATTGAAATTTATTCACTACACCTGCATAATCATTTTAATATTTCTTACGGTGGCGTGGAGGGTTCGTGCACGTATACAACGTTCAACACGCCATTTTCGTCTCCCAAGGACAAAACCGTATTCATATATGTTATTGTTCTCAACATAATATTGCCATATATTGTAATATTGTACGATATTGTAATATTGTACGATATTTCAAATTTGGCTATGTTATGTGAGAAATGTTACTCCTTTACACAGGAATTTCTGACCTTTACCATGATCACAGAAGCAACAGAAGTGAAGTTTATATTATTTTGACATTATATTAGTGTAACATACAATATATTATAATCGATGAATGTAAGTTAGTAACGTGATTGTTCCAGCATTTAAACACTATTTCAATCCTAACAACCTGATATACATTATGCTAATTTCCAATACTACTCATCGTAAATGTTGACAATACAACACGCAACTCCTGCTAACATTGTACATTTTCAAATACTAACATCGATTGCCCATCTTTAACCACTACTTATTTGTTCACATGGCATTGTACCACGGTATTTACTTAAATGCCACTTTAAAAAACTTAAGATATTAACTAATTTTGTCTATAATACACCCTATTATACCTATTTGGAACAGTTGCGTTACATGTTCACTTTTGTTTATTGTTTTGCAAATATAAATGTAATTTCAATTATTATGATCAATACCTCATGTGGCGATTGTGATTGACATTAATATATAATAATAATTGTGACCGACATATGTTACACATGAACAAATTACAAAATTATGTGTGTTTATGTATGCATGTATCTGCTAGTATGCATGTATGTATCTATGGTTATGGTGGTGAGTGAGTATGTACATGTATAGTTCATCATACTCGTGTACCATGCATGATACCGGATGGTGTTAGAATATAATATGCATAATTAGAATATTACATACAAATATGTTATTGACAGCGAGATGGTTTTGGTTTGTTTTGTGCCTGTGTTGTGAGTGGTTGCTATGGTAACATAATATAATTCATGCACAGAGCTTGGTAATGACACTGGCTGGTAATATATATATTTTATTTTACCATATAACCATGCACCATTGATTTGTTGTTATTATATTTATAACTATATACGCTTACCACATGGTAAACTTACCAACCTGTTATGATACTATAATTAGCCAGTTATGAGCTAAAATGCTATATTGTTGATAATGCATATCTATGTGTATTGGTTGTATGGTAAATATTAAATTTAGTCACATTGCATATATGTAGACAGTTTTATGTTATCAATGAATTATAATATCAAATTTCCTTAATAAAGTAGTTGGTATAAAATTATTACAAACCTATTTGTTGTGTTATAACCCTTTCTGTGGTCGTGTGGACAGGCTGTATTTTTCTAATAATATATTATGATTTCACTATTATTGGTAGACCAGGGAACGACTTTAAAGGGCTTGTCAATAGCAGATACACTCATTGACTTGCTTTGGGTAGCGCATATGTACTATCGCCGTATACCGGCTTAAAGTTAATATACGATGGTGCCGATGCTTGCTACGTTGACACAGGTCTGGCTGAAGTCCGAGACAATTAGTTAGCCAAACAAAATAAAAACCCAGCAAACACAAAATGTAGATTTCCAGACCAGTCATTGTTTTGTTCACACAGTTGGACATGGAAATGTAGAATGATAGTAGGCAGAGATGTTCGATGCTTAAAAAATCCGGCAATAAAAACAGCAGTGTCCTTATTTGTTCTGCCGCCCAAAATGACGGATGCCGTTCTAACCGAATATGATTGTTGCGAGATAAGGCTGCAGTTTATATTGGATCTTGCAGATCAACACGCTATAACGGTCCGCGGAAATACAATTGAGGGTTTCTTCTTATCATTTTAGTTGCAACAAATTTAAATATACCGGAACATGCCAATGAGAGAGCCTCTCCTCGTGTACTACACCCAATGCCCAGAACGCAGTTTAAGAAATATTGAAATGAGAATCTCTTTTTCTAGTAAGGCATACAAATTGACGAACGATGGGCACTTTTTTGCACCATACGTGATTCGATTCTTATGATCAGCAACCAATGGAGACGTTGTCTCCCGATATATTTGAAAACTGTTAACGCAGTCTAAAATACCGTTGTTTTATGTGTCGTTAACAGAATGGCAGCCACCGAGAATTATCCTCGGTACGATATTAACCTGGATATCAGACTCGTCTCGTTGCGCGTCCGAGAATGATATTCGAAATTATATTTCAGAATGATATTTTGAATAACACTCTCGGACTCGTCTCGTTGTGATATTCAGGCAAAGCAGCATGCCCGTGTAACTGATCATGCATCCAAAGCATGAGACATATCGTGCGCTGTTGTTTCATATACGTTCTATAATATGGGTCATATAATAAAATAATTATTGTCTTTTGAGTCGGTTTACACCAGATTTACGGACCTTCGAAACGTAATATTCACCTCGGCCTTCAGCTTCCGTGAATATGACTTTCCTCAGGTCCTTATGTCTCGTGTGCACCTCAAAATACAATGATTGCATAATATAAACAGCTGCACATGTGTTTGTCGTCGGCTCCCAATCTGAACAGTGACAGGGCACAGGTGGAAGACTCGGACATAGGACCCAATAAATGGCTCATTTGAAAAACTTTACCACACCCACCCATTTCCTTACAATATACAGGATAGCCTTTCAAGGTTGGGAAAATGGGAACAAGCTTGGGAAAATGCCATAGATAGGCTTAGTTTCGGGCTCGCTCAAACACCACAGGTTTCAAACTTTCTGCTGACTTACACCTCTGGCAAATAATAAATGCCTTAGGTCCCCAAATATATTCACTTTAAACATCTGTGTTTAGTATATTGTTAGATACACACGTTTTAGATACCAACGTTACAGAGAAATATCTCCTTCCGAAAGAATCCCACACACATCGCCACCTGATTGGCTGTTCTATTTGTAACGCTCCAGTTTAGGTTTTCCCGTGACGTCATTATTGATCATTCTGCGAATATAACAACGGAAATCCGAAAGTAATGTTCACGGAAGGTTATATCGAAATGTTGGAACGCAAATCAAAATAAACGCACGTTTTAGATCATTCAAGGTTAGTGAATGGCACTTATTTGTCACAAAATGTAACATTAGATTTACTGATGTTTATTTCAGTGATTTACGTCAATATGTTGAGACTGTAATGGGATTTCAGCCAGATTGTACATGTAATTTATGCTTCCACAGCCCACAAAAATGTGTGACATTCTTTCGTACACACACTTATCGCCTTGGTTGTGGTAGCTAACTTGCCCGTAACTAACGAAACGCTTAAAGCAGATGATTGACGTGAATATATTTGAAGCCCTAAGACATTTATGGATTACCAGAGACATAAGTCAGCAGAAAGATCGAAATGTGTGGTGTTTGAGCGAGTCCGAAAGTACGACATTTTCCCAAGCTCTTTCCTACCTTGAAAACGCTATAGTGTCTATTGTACGGAAATTGGTGGGTGGGGTAACGGTTTACAGGGATGCTAATAGCCAGAATAGGTGTTTCTGTACTGACCTTATCTAGATATATGGTATGTTACGTGTCGTGTGTTATCAAGATTGTGGACTCATAAAACACACACACGAGACAGTGTATGTCAGATCCCCCTAATAAACTTAAGGCCAAAATATACTTTACAGTATGTAACTGGTTCGATATTTCGTAAACAAGTATGTTTAAAAACCAGATGTAAATTATTTTTTATGCTGATTCTAATATGCAACTACTGCACCAAAACATTAGATGCATGTGTTTAAAGAGATTGTGTAAACAATGAAAAGACAACAACACCCTTCATTTCAAAAAATTCATTAAAGAGAATACAATTTGGAAACTTTTCTAGTCAATATTGATTATCCAGGGATTAAAATGGATCGCCCACAGTGATCACA
Organism: Conchocele bisecta; assembly: GCA_029237695.1. Taxonomy (NCBI): domain Eukaryota; kingdom Metazoa; phylum Mollusca; class Bivalvia; order Lucinida; family Thyasiridae; genus Conchocele; species Conchocele bisecta. Next base: position 60,794,239 of record CM055279.1, on the reverse strand, counting down.
ATGATGAATTTACAGTATTCAGTACATAGTGTGCCCACCTTGGGCGTCGATCACTATAGGCGATCCATTTTGTTGTTATGGATATTCAATATTGTATCAATATCGAGTACTTCTGGACATGAACAAGGTTCCTATCTCCGATGTAATTTGTAAGTACATGTAGTAACCAAAATATCAGAATATGGGTTGGTCATAAGTCGGTATTTGATAACAAATGTGTAACTGTGTCATGTCATTCCACAGATAACCCCGTCCCAGTTACCTGCATTGCTGCAGATACAACGTATAATATATGTTGACAGCTAATTGGAGACCAGTGTTGAAATAGCCATACTGGTACATGCATATGTTAGGATGCGGGAAATAAGGCTACTTTATTAACTGTATTTTCAGATCAGACTGCACATCCATGCTGTTAAATGTGAACGTGGATACTAACCTGAGCTTATGCTGTTTGCATACTGCATTTTCACAGCCACTGTATCCAGTTTCGCGACCTATTTCTGTTGCTGGCCTATTAAACCATGGTTTTGTTTCATTCACTTTGTTATATACATATCAGACACGTATTTAATTTGAAATTATGGACACTGTCCAAAGTCAAAGTTGTGCGGCTGGCACACTGTCTGATGTTGACTATTTAAGCACCACACACCATGTACATGCACCGGTATGGAAGGTGTTCGAGCCAATTCACACCCTTAAATATAAGCCGAATCGTACAATTTCATGCAGTTATAACTGTTGTAGCAATTATTACTAAACAGGTGGGGTTGTTTACAATGTCAGGTCATGAATTTGGCTCTATGAATGAATTACATACGTAGCATTATCACTAAAGACGTGGGGTTGTTTACAATGTCAGGTCATGAACTTGGCTCTATGAATGCATTACATACGTAGCATTATCACTAAGCACGTGGGGTTGTTTACAATGTCAGGTTATGAACTCGACTCTATGAACGAAGTACATACGTAACAGCTACGCTCTGGCCGGCAAGTTTAAATTAGTTGTCAGTTGAGTACATTTTATTACTTCAAAAGCACATTTACACGTCAATCATCAATCCAAATTGTGCTAATGTGTGAAAATTTGTCCCTGAAGTGAAGCAGGCATACGCTTATCAAAAAGCCTGCCCCTGCGCGTCGATTCGCTTCGGTTTATATTTAAGGGTGGGAATTGGCTCGAACACCTTTCATGGCCCAGCGCCATCTCGTGTCTTTTATAACCCAGTTGCCCCTTTAAGAGTACAACATGTTCAATCTATAGTATGTGTTCTCTTCAATTAACCGATTCATGCATGCGACTGCATAAAGGTATTTGGTTATAGATAGATACAATTGGCTTCAATGATAATTGCTTCGTAAGAGTGACGTGATATATGAATATAACATATGTGAATATTGTCGTGTTACTGTATACTATATGGAGCATTGAGTTGCCATTTCCGCCATATTTGCATGTACAAGTCATCGTACCGTTTCAACACTTCGTGCGTTTGACGCATACAGCAAATAATATGACAGCAAATAAAATATAAGTTGGGGCAATACATAACTGTGCATGAGATGTCGTTTCCACCATTTATCTTCCAAACCGAGTAATATCTGTTGAAACGATTTGCCTCAAAATAGTGTCATGTGTCTCGTTCTATGCACACGTCTCTACGTCCAAGGTAAAGGTCACAAGTAGAGGTCAAATATCAAAAATGGGAATGGAATCCAATTCCGACTTATAAAACAATGTGATATTAAACTTGTTCATGTGGCAAACGATGTTTATGGTGGTATTATGATCACTCTCATGTGATAAGACGTGTGTTTATTACATTAAATATATAATAAGACCAATATATGCAAATACATGTATATACCTTACATATGTGGCTTCTTGTCCATATGCGAGTTAACCATACCAGAGATATAACTATTATACTCGAAGTGAAATCCTTCACCATACATATTGAAGACAAGTGTCCTATGTCACACGATGTCAATATAAGTTACATACGATTCATTTCTTTTTTCAGGTCACATACAGCCTGATGTGATGCCTGATGTGATGACCGTGTCCTATTATGGTTGACATTACGACACAAATTTACTTCAGGAGATAAACAAACATGCAACCGCCTGTTGATAACCGAAACTCTCAAAAGTAATGTTGTGTAGGATGGATCAAACCATGAAGCGACCACATAAATGCATCGCGTATGACAAGACCTTCTTAAAATGTAGCAACCTCAAGCTTCATATGCACAATCGCAATCGGAAGGAGCTACATACTTGTAGTGTTTGTGCCAAGACTCACACAGCGTGGTAGACTCAAAAGGCACATGTTCATACATACAGGGGATCGTCCCCATGCATGTAGTGTTTGTGACAAGACATTCACACAGAGTGACAGCCTCAAACAGCATATGCTCATACATACTGAGGATCGTCTCCATATATGTAGTTTTTGTGATAATACATTCACACACACAGGCGTCCTCAAACGACACATGCTCATACATACGGGGGCTCATCCCCATACATGTAGTGTTTGTGACACGACATTCACAAGCAGTGACAGCCTCAAACAGCACATATGCATACATACGGGGGATCGTCACCACACATGTAGTGTTTGTGACAAGACATTCACACAGAGAGTCCACCTCAAACAGCTCGTGCCAATACACACGGTGGATCGTCCCCACACATGTAGTTTTTGTGACAAGACATTCACACACAGTGACAGCCTCAAACGGCACATGCTCATACATACGGTGGATCGTCCCCACACATGTAGTGTTTGTGACAAGACATTCACACAGAGTAGCAGTCTCAAGCAGCACATGTTCATACATACGGGGGATCGTCCCCATACATGTATTGTTTGTGACAAGACATCACACATAGAGGCAGCCTCAAACAGCACATGTTCATACATACGGGGGATTGCCCCCATACATGTAGTGTTTGTGACAAGACATTTACACGGAGTGGCCACCTCAAACGGCACATGTTCATTCATACGGGGGATCGCCCCCATACATGTAGTGTTTGTGACAAGACATTCACATACAGTAGCCACCTCAACAGCACGTGCTCATACATACGGGGGATCGCCCCCATACATGTATTGTTTGTGACAAGACATTCACACACAGTGGCAACCTCAAACAGCACATGTTCATATATACGGGGGATCGTCCCCATACATGTCTTGTTTGTGACAAGACATTCACAAACAGTGGCAGCCTCAAACGGAACATGATCATGCATACATAGGATCGTCGTCATACAGCTAATGTTTGTGACGAGGTTCACACATAAAGAAGCCACCTCAAATGACAAATGCTTACAAACACCGGGGATCTTCCTATGTAGGCAACTCGACATAAATATGCATATTTACACATGCGAGCAACCATTCACATGCTGTTTATGTGACTGTTCCTTTATATATCGTTGCAATATCAAACTGGGGACCAACCACATACGTGTTCCGTGTGCCACAAGATATTCTCACTGTGATTCAAGTGAAACAACACGTGCTCCTCCGGACAGGTGATCGTCCCTATACTCGCGTTTGCGACTAGAGCGTCATACTCGTCACACATATGCATATTCGCACTAAGGAACTGACATTAGATACATTGTGTGCGAGACAAGACTTTCAAGTCAAATAGTAATATTTACAGACATGTAGTGTCTGCGACCAGACTTTCACACAGAGTGGCAAGACATGCATAGTAGTGGCTTGGGACACCATGTACTGCGTGGATCCGATCCATACTGGTTTGTGTCCAGACATGCAGAGTAGTAACTTGGGACACCATGTGTCCTTCTACGGAGGGGATCAAATCCATACATTTTTGTGACAAGACATGCATAACAGTAGCTTGGGACACCAATCTGATCCAAACAAGTTTGTGTCAAGACATACAGAGTAGTAAGTTGGGACACCATGTACTGCGTGGATCCGATCCATACTAGAGTATGTCAAGACATACAGAGTAGTAACTTGGGACACCATGTGTACATCCACAGGGGAGTTCCAGTACATACATGTTTGTGTCGAGCCATCCAGAGTATTACCTTCAGACACCATATGTCCATCCACAGGGGAGTTCCAATCCATACAAGTTTGTGTCAAAACATGTAGCGTAGTAACTTGGGACACCATGTACTGCGTGAATCCGATCCATACTAGTTTATGTCAAGACATACAGAGTAGTAACTTGGGACAACATGTGTCCTTCCACGGAGGGGATTCAATCCATACATTTTTGTGGCAAGACATGCAGAATAGTAGCTCTTGACGATATTTCTCCATCCACAGCGGGAATCAAATATATACATGTGTGTAGCGATACATTCGGAGTAGGAGCTTTAGACACCTTTATGTCCATCCACATCGGGGAGTCAATCAATTCAATTAATTTATTTGATAAAGGCCACTGTCCCACATCAAGAGTAAGTAGTAAAATATAGTATAGACGTATGAAGTTGGTGACATTACTACGTTGCAATACTTTACAGGAGCTTTGTGTACATACATGTCCATTAATACATTAAGGCATGGAGCAAAATTAGGCTAATGTCGTTGACGGTTGTTGTATGATAGTAGTATCGTAGTAGTTCATGTAGTACAGCACGTAAACGTATCATATCACAGTATTAAGTTTTATGCGGATTAGATCTGTGATATATTTTTGGTGAGAACCAAGAAAACACATAGATACATTTGTATGTACAGCTTCAGATATCGACATTGATAAATTGACACCAGCATAGACAGACTGGACACAATTCGAGTGTATTACTGGCACAATCTGATTCACTTAAGATAATGGCGAGGCACAGTATCAACGATATATGTATGATCATGGATTATACGAGGTGGATGAGAATCGACGCCAAATATAAAATGCGATATTTAAAAAATATGCATTGTAAGTCGATATAATGTCTCATAATATCACTTCAATATATTGTCAATTGATCACTTCTTTATATTATCAGTGTCAGCTAAAAGTTACGTCTCAATGTGTGCAAGATTTGTCTCAAATATGCATAGAGTCAATCAATGCTCTAAATTGCTATAATGTTTGTTTGATGGGGTTTAACGGCCTATTAACAGCTAAGGTCATTTAATACCGGGTCAATGGGTTTAGCACTAAATCCCATATATTTACAAAATAAATATCTTTAAATGAGCATAGGAATACACATATAAAATACCCAATTTTACTTCGAACAGACAGTTTATATCTGTAGTCTGTCCACTGTTCAATCGGTTATATCTCTGCAAAAACAATAAATCCCGACATCTATTCAACTAAATGTAAAACAATCAGCGTGGACTCCGATCCGGAACGCACATCCGTGCGATCACACAGCTTGTCATTATAATATTAACTGCATCAGAATATTTCGCAAATTAATATCATAAACTTTTGAATTTGACAATAATTGTACAGTCGAACCTCTCTACAACGGCCAGCCATGGGGAGACTGCAAACTGGCTGTTGAGAGAGGTGGCTGTTGAAGAGAGTATATCTATAGAAATCAGAGCTACATTTAAGGTGCATATTTTTTCATTTCTTCGCCAAAACTGGCAAGTTGGAAGTGCTTTAGAATCGTCTCAATGAGACGATTCTAAAGCACTCCCAACTTGCCAGTTCTGATGAAGAATTAACAAAATCCCCCACAAAGTTTATCAAATTACGTACACTAACTGTGGTCGCAATTCATCACATTGCGTTTTGAAATTTTGGCCGTTGTAGAGAGGTGGCTGTGTAGAGAGGTGGCCGTTCGTGGAGGTTCGACTGTATGTATTGTGAAATCCAATAGTGTGAATCCTACCACATCGGACATAACCACGGTCTAATCGACTCCACACTGTAGGTCGCTGACTTTGTTATGCATGTTTGTTATTTATAGATACAATATATATATATATATACAATATATACATGTATATATATAAATAAACGGGTTGTCCACTGACAATTCCAAAAAAAAAAAAAAATGTACGAATGGGGGGAAAATCCATGAATATTTACAATAAAGAACGATATAGTCAACCATGAAATCAGAATAATCATGATCTGATGCCAGGTCCTCGCCACACCAGAATCACTTGCCCCCCCCCCCCTCCCAAAAGCAGTAGGATCAGTAATAATCTTACTACTTTTATGATGGGCATATAGTTGTGTTTCGCTGCTACTATACCGGGACGTCGTATGACAAACATGTATGGAGTCGGTCAACGCTGTGAATGGAAATACATGTATATTGTATACAAGGTGTATGATCACGTGGTTACAACAACAACAACAAATACTGAAACTTCCAGAAGCCCTTCGATTCAAAGTACGTATTTTTTATATTGTCCTGATTATGTAACGGGTTTTGATGAAATACGGCGCAGCAAACGCGTCTTCGTGAGCTGCATTTGGTGGTCCCGGGAGTTCGGCACAATTCGATTCTTCGAAAAAAGGACAGAAGTTTGGGCCAAAGTGATGCGCCATATTTCATCAAAATTCGTTACATAATAAGGACAAAATAAAAGAATATTGTAGTGGAACTCTGATTCCTCTACAATATTCTGTCATCCTGGTCGGACTTAGTGCCCCTGATCTGAGTTACAAAGCCCCAGAGTACCTGTCATGATACACCTGTAATCCTGAAATACATTTGAATGGATTACTGGGCAGATTATGCCACCCTGGAGACTTTCCAGGACCTTTAGCCAGTGACTGTTCATTGACAGTTGCCAACTTTTGGTCATTGTCGGGTACTGGTATCAATGTCGTGACCCCTCGATTCACACTGCAGGTGACTGCTATTTCCTATCACATTTAAACGTAGCCTACACTATTGTCTGACCAGGATCGGCATCATCTTATTCACTATTCATTATAGTCCCTAGAAAGTACCCGCTCGCACAAGGAATAGTGGTATTCATAGCAGTATAACCAAGTTTATCCAGTGCGGTAGTGTAAATTCCCCAACTTCATGTAAACCTGCCTACCTTTAGCCATGCGAGCAGCCTCCAGTAAATCTGTTCAACCACGGAAAAATATGTCATTGCAAAGATCTGCACTGTCGCTATCTGCTATTGTAGCGCCAGCACAGACCAAACTTGTCATTATTCTAGATGACATGTTTGTGTGCTGGATTTCTACTTGTTATTTTGCGTATCCAATATGGCCGACATTTTCCCTTGCGTCTCTGATTTGCTGTGCTGTGATTGGTTGGAATTATTTGCAGCGGGAAATTTGATTGGGGCTCGCACGGCTGCTGCTCGCATCTCGTCTACATAAAGGAGGCGAGCTGCGCAAATCATTAACTTACTTGTCAGTCGACTGACCCATTCATATTGTCAGTAACCGCTAGTTACCTATTGTCGACTTGGGTAACCAGTTAGTTCCCGTCACGCTGAATAACTTAGTACTCTGTCACATAGTAGTATTAGTTAGTTAAGTTCATTTGTGCCATCCTGACACGGGGCTCTTGCATTAATAAATAAGTATCAGTCCAGACGCTCGTTGTTAATAACTTGAAATACAGACAAACAGTAATAACGCTACCGTGCCGCCAACCACGGCCGGTGTGTTGGTTACAATATGTACTTTGAATCAGAGGGCTTCTGGAAGTTTCATTACTTGTTGTTTTTGTTGTAACCACGTGATCATACGCTGTATATGCAGGGACGTCGTATGACAAACGTGTATTGAGTCGGTCAACGTTGTGAATGGACATACATGTATATTGTATAAGGCTGCTGCAATAAACGGATATCCTAATGGAAATATGCATGTAGTCGATCCTCGGTATGGATTACCTTAAAGGCATTATACGGCTCAAGTCGCCGAATATGGCCTCCTATTGGGTTTTCCCACGAATAAATCAAACAGGTTTCCATTTAGACACTCTTCGAAACTGTGTGCATTCATTTTGATACAAAAAATACTTTGTAGCTGATAAAAATATCAATATTCGTTGATTAACAAACAACAGGTGAGTGTTTCAGTATCCCGAGATATTTTCCGAAAGCCGCCGGATAATTCCGTGACCAATCCCGATTCGCTCCGGTAATTTCTCTGTAGTACTGTTTGTAGCTCCCGTATATATGCACAACTTGATGACGTATTACACATAGCACATTCCTGAAGCATTTTGTAAATAAAATAAATATTGAAAAATATCTCCCCGGATCACATATTATTGACATAACGACGACGGTCATTACTGTGTAATCCGGTAATTTTATGTTCCGCTTCACATCCTCGGACACATAATAAAGTTTATTCACATACATCTACTGTTTTATGGGGTCCGCGTCATTTCGTACCCATACCATTTCGTTCCGTGTTTGGTCAATTCTTACCCATAGGCGCATGTTTTCCGGTTATTTCGTAAATATAGGTACGAATCGACCATGTTTGGTCATTTCATACGCATTCTTGTTTAATTTTTAGCTCGCCTGCACGAAGTGCAGAAGAGATTATGGCAAACCCCCGGCGTCGTCGGCGTCGGCGCCGTCGTCGGCGTCGTCAGCGTCGGCGTCGTCCACAAACTTAACGTTGGGGTAAATGTCTTATAACTCTTCTGTTTCCTTCCATGGAAAACCTTGCTATTTCATACATGTATTCCTCAGATAACCCTCTATCATGCTGTAGCAAATCCATGACCCACCACCCAACCCTTACCTCAAGGTCAAGGTCACAAACTGAGCACATTCATAAACATAACGTCGGGTAAATTTCTTATAACATCTGTTTCCTTCGATGGAACGCCTTGATATTTCATACATGCATTCCTCAGATGACGATCTATCATGCTGTAGCAAATCCATGACCCACCACCCAACCCTTACCCCAAGGTCAAGGTCACAAACTTAGCATGTTCATAAGCTTAACGTTGGGGTAAATGGTGTGTAACTTCGGTTTATTTACAGGGAATGCCTTCATATAACATACATGCATTCATCTGATGATACTCTATCGTGCTATAGAAAATCCATGACCCACCGCGTATCACAAACTTGGCACATTCATAAACTTAACGTTGGGGTAAATGTCTTATATCGTCAGTTTTCTTTCATGGAATGCCTTGATATTTCATACATGCATTCCTCAGATGACCCTCTATCATACTGTAGCAAATCCACGACTCACCAGCCAACCCTTACCCCAAGGTCAAGGTCACAAACCTAGCACATTCATAAACTTAACGTTGGGGTAAATGTTGTGTAACTTCTGTTTATTACCAGGGAATACCTTCATATTTCATACATGCATTCATCTGATGATACTATATCGTACTATAGCAAATTCATGACCCACCTCCCACTCCTTTCCCCAAGGTCGATGTCACAAACTTAGCACAATCATAAACTTAACGTTGGGGTAAATGTCTTATATACCATCTGTTTCCTTTCATGGAACGCCTTGATACTTCATACATGCATTCATCTGATGATACTCTATTGTACTATAATGGCAAGTCCATGACCCACCCATTACCACAAGGTCAAGGTCACAAACTTAGCACATTGATGAACTTGACTTTAGGGTAAATGTCTTATAACATATGTTTCCTTTGATGGAACGCCTTGATATGTCATACATGCATTCCTCAGATGATCGTGCTGTAGCAAATCCACAACCCACCACCCAACCCTTACCCGAAGGTCAAGGTGACAAACTTAGCATGTTCATAAACTTAACGTTGGGGTAAATGTTGTGTAACTTCTGTTTCTTTACGGGGAACACTTTGATATTTCATGCATGCATTCATATGATGATACTCTATCATGCTATAGCAAATCCATGACCCACCGCCCACCCCTTACCACAGGGTCAAGGTCACAAACTTACCCCATTCATAAACTTAACGTTGGGGTCAATGTCTTATAACATCTGTTTCCTTTCATGGAATGCCTTGATATTTCATACATGTATTCCTCAGATGACCCTCTATCATGCTGTAGCAAATACACAACCCACCACCCAACGCTTACCCAAAGGTCAAGGTCACAAACTTAGCATGTTCATAAACTTAACTTCGGGGTAAATGTTGTGTAACTTCTGTTTCGTTACAGGGAACGCTTTGATATTTCATACATGCATTCGTCTGATGATCCGCTATTGTGCTACAGAAAATCCATGACCCCCACCCCTTTCCCCAAGATCAACATCATAAACTTAACGTTGGAGTAAATGTATTTGTTATACCTTCTGTTTCTTTACAGGGAACGCCTTGATATTTCATGCATGCATTCATCTGATGATACTCTATCGTGCTATAGCAAATCCATGACCCACCCCCACCCCTTTCCCCAATGTCAAGATCACAAATTTAGCACTTTCATAAACTTAACGTTGGGGTAAATGTCTTATAACATCTGTTTCCTTTCATGGAACGCCTTGATATTTCATACATGCATTCATCTGATGATACTCACTCTATCGTGATATCGCAAATTCATGACCCACTGCCCACCCCATTACCCCAGGGTCAAGGTCACAAACTTAGCACATTCATAAACTTAACGTTGGGGTAAATATCTTATAACATCTGTTTCCTTTCATGGAACGCCTTGATATTTCATACATGCATTCATAAGATGACCGTCTATCATGATGTAGCAGATCCACAACCCACGACCCAACCCTTACCCCAAGGTCAATGTCACAAACTTAGCATGTTCATAAACTTAACGTTGCGGTAAATGTTGTGTAACTTCTGTTTCATTGCAGGGAACGCTTTGATATTTCATACATGCATTCGTGTGATGATCCTCTATTGTGCTACAGCAAATCCTTGACCCACCCCCCACCTCTTTCCCCAAGGTGAAGGACACACACTTAGCACATTCATACATGCATTCATCATGTGAATAGCTATCATGCTGTAGAAAATCATCAACTTAGTGCGTTCATAAACTTAAAGTTGGGTTACATTTTGTTTTACTTCTGCTTTCAGGGAGCGCATTGATATTTCACACATGCATTCATCTTAATATGCTATATTATTCAATAGCAAACCCACGACCCACCTTGCACCACTGACCCTAATGTCAAGGTCCACCGCACGCCCCATAACACAAGGTCAAGTTATATAATATTCATGTTTTTGTATGCAACTGTGCCAAGTTTGAGTGAAGGCTGCCAACAGGCGAGCTTCGTTGTCTTTGACAACTCTTGTTTATATATTCACATATATAGTTGGGCATATATTTGCATATTTTAAATTTGTTTTGATGAAAAAGTTGGGTCATAACTTGATGTAAAATAAAATGATACACATAACAAACACACAGGTTTTTGTAATATTTATTTCCATACAATAATTTCAACTGCCACAATTGCTACATTCAGTGAACAACGTTGCTGTTCGCCATATTCCTCGATACATAAATTTAGTGAATAATCACGCCGAACAAATAGCTATTTTTATCCCGTCAACACAGTGCGTATGTGCCGTGAAACACGGTGCCGTGAAACATTTTTGATATCCAGTAAATACTATTTTTGCATTTTACAGCCAGTTGTAGGTGTAAATAGAATAGTAAGTTAGTGCCGTGAATGTGAAAAAATATCTGGCGCGGCACGGAAACGGGATGTGCTCGGCAGAGCCTCGCCCATGCCCTTTCCTAAGCCTTGCCAGATATTTTTTCCCATTCACGGCACTAACCTATGTTCGCCGTCATTATTCACTAAATTTCAGCTACATAATGCACCATTTCAATTACAACACGGCTTAGCGTAAGCCCAAATGTTAATTACATGTACAAGAGTTATTTTGATCAGTCTCTACATTGTTCACGAAGTCGTATATGGCTTACTGTCACGGTAATTACATAATTTAGCACAATTCTATGCTCCTCGACGTATTTATGAAATTAATTGAGAAGGACTCGTGAGGTTGACTGTGCGTTCTTCCAATTATGTTATTATTTCCCACCTCCTTTGTGTTTTTGAGCACGATTGTCGTTTTGACTGTTTGTCTATTCTGGTACGTAGTGATCGCCCTTTTACCTCGAGTTACGCGTATACCGGTGCTAGGAGACGTTTGTGTCATGGACTGTGCCAATGCTTGCACAGTCCTTGATATATTTGAGCAAGTACAATAACATTATATGATGGAAGTTTATTGATTTAATAAAACCATTTGTTTTATAGTTTGATGATGTGAACTATCATGTCACGTCACAAACGTGCAGAAAATGAATAGCTTTAACAAAAGCACGAGCGTTATTGGATAAATACAGGATGGACGACGCTACCTTCGAACAGGGCATTAAGTCATAACACATGACTGCACCGTAACCGCAGTTCCGATAGAGCCCACATGTGTTTCTGCTACATTAACTTGTGAATTGGCAAGCCAATTCTGCCCACAGCCGTAAACTGATACTTCCCCAATGTAATCTGGTAAAGTGGTCTCGTCTGTTAAGAGAATGGAATCACTGCCTGTTAAGTAAAGCGTATTCCCTGGGACGCTATAACAGGATTAACTGAATGTTTTCACGGAGTGAAGATTTAACATCGGGATTTTTTTTCTAATTTCCGAAATAGTGGACCGATTTTCAAAATGTAACTTTTGTTTTCTTAGTTAGATCATTTGCAAGCTATCTAGCGAGGTGTCTGAGTCAATTTAAATGTCGGTGCTCATGCCTGATGTATAATCCACATTTTCCCGTCGACCTACTTGTGTCCATTAAATACATTACACTTACGTTTAGAAACATAACATGACAACAGACACGTCTCCTTCTACAAGTGTTTAATATAAGGTTCGACAATGTCCAGCCGTGGGTAAACATTTGCCGTGGCACGAGGGAACTGTTTGAAGGCTAGCAACCACCAATTAGTTTTACTATACAACTTAACCGATTCCTCCAAATATGGCCATTCTCTCACACTTTCACTATTCGTATGGATGCTGTGGAACCTACCTGTTCATAACCTGCAACCTGTCTGCACCGGATTTTCACTAATTAAACAATATGTTCACTTACTCCTAAGAAAGAAAATTTCAACATTGTCCTGTCCGCCATTTTGTTTATCATCAAAGTGTCATGTGACGTAGTGTTCACATCACGTGACAAGCAGGCTCAGTAATTTCTTTTAAATGCTAGAAATATGCTGGAAACTGGTGTTAAAAACACCCCAACATGTTTCTCAAGTAAAATTGGCCTATAATGGATCAGGATTTACAAGCAAACTGGGTCTGTGGCCTCAAAACGTCTGCACTATTTTTTTATACCGGACTACAAAAGCATACCCCCTGGCCGATGTGTACTATATTTAGCACAGTGATACCTATAAGCGCATTTTTTTGCTATAATATCTCAATAAACTGCCTACCATTGTCTTGTCTGACCTATTTCGTGACAGCAAATGTAATTTGACATTATTTAGAAGACTAACTTTTCAACAGTGGCAATTTAAGGATGGTCATATAATTATGGCTGTCCAGCTGCGGAAACTTCAGTTTCACCAGAATTTTCCAGAGTATTATTTTCTCATATATTTCTTAGGAAAAGTCTATATTGTTGATGCACTTGTAAAAAATTATTATAAAATAGATGGTGCTTGTCAAAAATATTGGCTTTTCCACAATTAAGGGTTAAAACGATTAATTATCGAAAGTCGGGTGATTTCGGAGTATTTTTGTCATTTTTTTATCATAAAAACAGGCGAAAAAGTGACTTTCGAAGTATTTAGTCAATCTACATGTTGTAATTTGCATAGAAACATTTGTCCGCATAACTTAGTGACATGCCAGAATGATAAGTGTCAAATTAAATTGAAACCAGCCCAGTGTATGAGTGCTGCCAGCGAATTCAGACATAGAAGTGTTAAAATGTCACAGGAAATTGAATCACGTGTGCCCGTGTTGACACTTGTTTCCTTAGGGTATAGACACTGCCTGTTAAATGAGCAATGCTATCCCATATATATTTCTCTACCGATATGCACTGCTCAGAGTGAACTTGGTTAACCTAATGAAAACATGCCGGCCAATAAGCATACGAGGCGGGGAAAAAAAATGCGGATTTCAAACGGGGCGGGTAAATGAAAATAAAGGTAAAAAACTTTCTTCCCACTCACCAAATGGAACAAATCATAGGTACATCAGGCTAACCAAAGACTCATTTGAATCCCGGGTTAATGTAAATGAAAATAAAACGTTTACCTGTAAAGATGTTGATGGTACGGACAATGATGTAACTGTTCTGCGCTCTCTGTCGAGGCGTCCGAAACTCATTGACGAATGCGCCGTACCGCAAAATGCATCCGTACACCCCGATCTGTTGATAAACAAATTATATCGACCGTATGAGGTCCAGAAGATGTTTAATACTGAAATAAACAGTCATCGCGCCTTTAATACGCACTGTAGTGGCGAAATGGTATTTGATGCGGCCGCATCAAGAAAATGGGGCATTTGTTGGGCTGAGCGGCTAAAATGCACCCGATGTAGATATAAAAGTAAATATTATAAACTATATGAAGAGGTTCCGTCAAGTCGAAAGGGTAGGAAATCAGGGAAAGCTAATGCGGGTTTGCAGCTGGGCCTTATGAGCACACCAATCAGTAATTATGGTGCTTGTCGGCTGTTGGTAAACACAAACATAATTCCGCCGACGTATAACTCGGTGCAAAAGCAGTCAAATAGGATAGCAGAGTCTATGGTTGGCTTAAACACTAAAAGTATGCATGAAATCAGACAAACTGTGGCCAGAGAGAATGAACTCTGTACGTGGCAATAAACGTAGCAAGACGGTTCGAGTTGAAGGCGACTCTTGCTAAAAATAACCCAATATTCAATAGCGACAGTACACCATTTCAAGCGGGTACAATCGTGACAACCACTATGTGCGAGAATAATACCAAAGATAAATTAATCATTGGGGCATTTGTTGGCAGTAAGCTGTGCATAATAGGTAGTAAGCTAAGAAATCAGGGTGGAGATATCAGCTGCCCAAACCATCATGGTCACTGCACTGCCAACCTCCCCGAAAATGAGTCAATAGGTAATGAAGCGAAATGGAATGAAATAGTTACGAAGCAGATAAATAGTGACTTACATGTTAGTCATTACACGGGGGACGGTGATAGTAAATCACACAAAGGTGTAGATGCCGCTCAACCAGGGGTAACGGTAACGCATCTAAAAGATATCCGCCATCTGAGTAACTCCCTGAAACGAGAAATAAACAAGGCGCCATTTAGCTCGAACATGTTTCGTGGGGTCAAGAAAACAAACTTGAGAAACCGATTTGCTCTCTCTGTAAGATCCAGGTGCATTGCAGAGTTGAGGCAAGCACATGCCAAACATAATGGTAACTTAGAACAAATAAAGAGCATAATGCCAGGAATAATTTGCACAATAGTCATGTGTTTCATAGGTTACTGTGGCAAGCAATGTTCACAGTATAATTTCTGCTAAATTTTAAAATTTTGAATTTTTTCTGGAAAAATGTAGCCAAGAAGTACTGGCGTAGACCCTGATCGCGCAGCCAAATTTGGTCATAATGTTTGCAAGTATCAACCGAGTCAATAAATAATGTTTAGAAAAACGTTGCTACCTGTTGGGGAGCTATACACTTGATACCGGTTAGTAATCAAATACACAGTGCCAATTAAAGCGACGCGCCACTTTAATATGGCTGAACTAGTCAGTAACAGGCTCATTTGGCTCCCTGATGCATCTCAAATCTGTGTAATTAGTATGTAGACATGTACATAATGTAGATAGGTATACAGTTAATTTACCGTAATTAATAAAACAGGAACTATTAGCAGATACAGGGTGGATATGTGACGCCGTCGAGTGCATGGCTTAGACAGCGCTTTTCGCTATGGCAATTCTTTCGAGAATTATTTATAATTGTGGACTCAGCACTCAGGTGGGCCGGGTTAACACACAGGGAACAACCACATAAATGTGATATTTCAAGGTGCCTGGGTATTTCAAACACATTATGGTGTAACATGAATGCTACTCTATGTGTATAATAGTATTTTGTTCTTGCATCATTTGGAAATTAACTTTAATCTTTCCATATTTGACTCGTACACTGTGGTTATCCGACCCACTTGATGCAACCATTTTCATTAAATAAAACTGATTTTCCAGCAATTCTGTCATTTGTTCTCTTAATACAACCAATTGCTGTAGCCATGATTAAAACCGTTTAGAATTGTTTTCAAAGAAAGCAGACGACATCCACTGATGACCCGGAAATGCTTATAGGCTAGCAACCACCAATTAGTTTTACTATACAACTTAACCGATTCCTCCAAATATGGCCATTCTCTCACACATTTCACTATTCTTATGGATGCTGTGGAACCTACCTGTTCATAACCTGCAACCTGTCTGCACCGGATTTTCACTAATTAAACAATATGTTCACTTACTCCTAAGAAAGAAAATTTCAACATTGTCCTGTCCGCCATTTTGTTTATCATCAAAGTGTCATGTGACGTAGTGTTCACATCACGTGACAAGCAGGCTCAGTAATTTCTTTTAAATGCTAGAAATATGCTGGAAACTGGTGTTAAAAACACCCCAACATGTTTCTCAAGTAAAATTGGGCTGTAATGGATCAGGATTTACAAGCAAACTGGGTCTGTGGCCTCAAAACGTCTGCACTATTTTTTTATACCGGACTACAAAAGCATACCCCCTGGCCGATGTGTACTATATTTAGCACAGTGATACCTTGAACCCCAAGGCCGTAGGCCACATGTTCAAACAGTTCCCGAGTGCCACGGCAAACGTTTACCCACGGCTGGACATGGTCGAACGTTATTGTTACATTTACATCGGCAATATCGTTTAATTTGAGCATATATGCAGTACTTCGGAACTTTGCTCCATTTAAACAGCTGATTTACACATACACATTCCGGGGCAGCAGTACACGTCGCGTGATGCACACGCGCCAATTTCAAAAGTTCAGTGCGAACGTTGTTAACTGATCTGATGACGTAATGGCGCGTTCTACTAACGTCATGATACACATGCATTACGTAGGTATTGTCATGAGCCCGGAATGTGCATTGTCTACTGCCGTAGTCAAACAGCACGCGCTGTACGTTTGAACACGGCTGTGAGCGGTGTTGAACAACGACAGTCGTGTAACAATATAAATTTCGTCAGTATTGATGTTTTTTTGACTGTAGGAGTATAACACAGAAGTTAAAGTATAATTTTACAAATAGTCTTAAAATGTGTTAACCAATTCTGAAAATCCAACGTTTATCGTGTTATGTTATGTTGCTTTAATTGACCATATCCAAGTACTACATGTACATGCATGTAGGTTTCAAGGTAAATTATTTCTTATTAAAATTAATCTTTGTCAGAATGGATATAATACAAACAAATTCTAGATAACGCGTATTGGAGTTAAGGTATTACGTCGTAGATAGATACATTCACTTCAATGATAATTGCTTCATAAGAATGATGTGATATATGAATATAACATATGTGAATATTGTTTTGTGACTGTATAGTATATGGAGCATTAAGATTCCACCTCCGCCAACTTTGTATACATGTACAAGCCATCGCACAGTTTCACCACTTCATGCGTTTGACACATACAGCAAATAATATGACAGTAAGCCAACTAAAATTTGGCGCAATACATAATATACAGATATTACAACGGCAAGCTGTACATTTTTACGAAGCAATTGTCTTTGAATCAAACGATGATCAGATATAGAACGGGTCTTTAACATTACCACTTCTGTATGTTGTTGTAGAAAACTAATTTTCCTAGTCATCTTGTTTATACTTTAGACAACTTTTTTTTTGGTATAAGAGACATAGACTGATGACAATACACACAATCAAATGTGGCATGACTGAAGAAATGGGGCTTATGGGATTTGTGACCAATGTAGCTCCGGATGAAATAGAACACTTATGTAGCCTGATAACGATCTAAGATTTGATCACGTGGAAAATACGTGTTATTGACATGAGTCGGTCACGGTATCCTGTCCAAAGTATGGTGGCCGGTTGTCGCATCACGAGTTCAGAGTGTGGGATCACGTGTTTCCGAAAGGCGTGACGACATGTATTTTCAGATGTGTTTACAGTAGATTTCCTTTAATATCTTTCTAATGGACTGACTTATTTTTTTTATGAAATACACCCCGGTAAATGCGGCGGTACACGTTGCTCTTTATTGCATAGGCTGCTTTAAGCTCATAATTCTTTCGTTTTGACGAATAATCGGTTACCGTAAATGTAAATAAAAACTAGATCACGTGAATGTAAGAATTAAACGTTACTCGATTCCAATGCAAGTTACAGGTTATTGTAAATAACTTTCAGAACACCCGTAAAACACATATGCCGTCGTATTTGGTGCGCTACATATCATCAAAATATCTGTTTGTTTTAAAGGAAATCTACTGTAAAAAATGACGTCACAGATTACGTCACGTCGAAAAATCGGGTTCGGAAACCATGTTCGTATGTGCGACATTTTGATAGTCCGTAAATTTCACATTAACAAATTTACAATGTTTTCTTGTAAACAATTACTTGATTTACATTTATTGCGCATAGGCTGATTTTTTTCAGTGATAGTAGCTGTATGTGTCAAACGCACCAAGTGGTGAAACTGTCGGATAGCATGCACAAACTAAAATGGCACGGATAGCAACTCAAAGCTCTGTATAATATACACTAAGAAGAACAGGGTCAGATATACTTTATATAGATATTCTATCATATGTATGATTCTACTAAATTTGAAACAAAAGGTCTTATTCTATAAAGTCAGTCCATAACATAGTGTGCATAACAATATATTAACAAGAGCACTATGGCAACAAGTATCCACCATATCAGTGACATGCAAACCTGCCATTATAGCTAGTGTTGTTGCTTCCAACCATTACGATAACGCGTCCTCACTGCGTGACAAAGGTAATAAAATGCTTGATTTTTCAAGATAAAACAAACACAACATGTTGGTGGAATAAACAGATGTATCACGTCAACTCAGTGCGTTTGTGCAGTGAAACACTTAGAAACAAAATTGCTACCCCGCTCCGTACCTCTGACGAGGGTAGCAATTTAACCCCATCTCTTTAATGTATAACATGGTAGAGTGCTTTTTGCAATCGGTTATCCGGCGTGTTTGATATGTTAGCGATATACAACTTTCAAAGCTGTATCAATAAAGTATTAATAAATAACATACACATGCAGAAACTGGATATTTTAACGTGTCAAGGTGTTTATCTGACATGTACATGCATATCGTGTAAATTTGAAAGCTTCAGTTCGTTATGTTGAATGTTGAGCAACAACAGGAGAAAAAATGGCTTTCATGGGAAAATGATTTCCCTGTTCTATTATTTTTGGCAATTTACTAGTTCTACATCAAAGATTATTTGTTTAAATGTTTAAAATATACAGTTTACTAAATGTTGACCTACATACAACATGTTTGATTGCTCACATTTTTTAAATGGATCAAATTGTAGCCGTAGATAACATATCGGAGGCGAATTATTGTAGCTATGAAAATGTGTGCCATGAATTTTTGTTTATATCCTGTCAATACGACCTAATCACTGCGTATGAATATGCGCGGTTGTCATACTAGTCGATTCTCCGATTTTGAGGATGTGGCTGGGGTTATTTATTTTTTGCCATTTTAATGCTGTTTGTAGCGTTGACGGGATAAATAGAATAGTAGGTTAGTGCCGTGAATGGGAAAACATATCTGGCGTGGCACGGAAACGGGATGTGCTCGGCAGAGCCTCGCCCATCCCGTTTCCTGAGCCTTGCCAGATATTTTCCCATTCACGGCACTAACCTACCATTCTAGCTCTATAAACATGAGGAAACGAAGGTGGAAACGTACGCTCCTACACGTACACATGACTGCTGTCTGTCTCACTCCCGTTAGTGGAAAGTGAGACTTACGACTGTATTCCCAACAGCCACTCACACTAGTTGCGAACGGTAACTCTTGCAATTACTCCCGTACCGTCCGTAGCTAGAGTTACGATTCCACTCATAGGATTCGAATCCTATGAGTGGAATCGTAACTCTAGCTACGGACGGTACGGAAGTAGATTGCAAGAGTTACCTTCGCAACTACACTCACACTTGACTCAATGAATTTAACTCAGTTAACTCATCGTTAAAGGTACATGCCCACTCAGTAGGCACAACATGTTCTTTTTAGGAATTAAATAAGTGCATTATTGTGTCACTATTTCACAAGTTCTAAAAGTTACGAGTGCCCGCTATACAGATATGACCATTTAGTAATATTTATTTTACTGATATTGACTCGCGGTGGTATCAGGCTAGTTTCATACCCAAATAAGGCATGATATTTTTTTTTATTATTTATGCTAATTAAAATTATGTTTTCGATATATTATAAAGTATCATCATTCCATATCAAAACATAAATACAGAAAATAAATAGTAATGTCCGTTAACACGGTAATCGCCCATGATATAAGTGTGGAAATATGTATATAAAAATGTATAATAATTGCAATCAATACGTGGGATAATGGTGTATAGCGGGCAGTAATTTCTGGAAAATGGCATACCAAATTGACGTAATAATCAGAGCCCATGTGCGACAGATATTGCTACAAGTCGTGTTATTTTCACACTGTATATTTGTTTATACGCATTTTGTCTGCCATTCTTAAAGCAATCACATATTTGTATTGGCCACAAAACAGTGTATATCGTCGATAGCAAAACAGCGATGCAATAAAATAATTAAATCTATATATTAATTAGTGAAGATCCAGAGGAGAATAAGTGCAGGTTATTGGAAAATAGCTCCCACAACATCCGTAAGAAAAATGAAAGTAGCAGAGAATAGCAAACTGTGTGGTAACTGGTTAGTGTTTTAGGGAAAATCAATGGTGGTGGGCCACCTTAGTCTGATCCCTGACGGTTATTGGTTTGCATACAAATATTTATTCAGCATTTAGTTGATATAAACAATTTAAAAATACTGCATCATTTGCATATGGAACTAGCTTGATACCACCGCGAGTCTCTATGAGTACATTAAAGATTACATCTGTAATTATATCTGTGTAGCTGCCATTCGTACTTTTTAAAAATGGTGGACTAGTTGCAATTATACACTTATTTAATTTCCATAAAGAAAAATTTGTAAGGCAAATGCGTTAAGGTTATTGTTTTTTCACAACCCGGTCACAATACGAAGTCTCTGAACCTCCACCCCTCCCGAAGATGCCCTTGCAATGTATCCGTTACAGTAGCTTCGATAACATTCAGTCACACGTGACGGTAAATGTGTCGAATGTATCAACGTCGGTTGCTCAGCAACGAATATTGCGGCACGGCCACTTCTGGAATATTCTGTGTTAGACCCCACGAGAGACTACCCTGACGGAATATAGAACAATACGTGTAATCTTAGACATACTTTCAAACTCATGTATCATGTGACACTATTTATTGACCCACCCTCGTGTCAGATCCTCTTTGTATAATCGGCGACATGGGTCCGTTTTGACCAGGGGCCGTTTTGAGTGGTACAATTTGGCCGCGCTGGTTGCGTCCCTTGTAACTGTTTTACGCCATTTGCTTTATTTACTTCAGAGTCGTTCAAGATCACGTTCTTCCAGATTGTCTGCATGGTCTGTGTATGCTTGTTTCTGCTCCTGTTGTATACAGGCCTCCTTCAACTAACTGAAGATTTTCCCCGGTAGTTAAAGGTACATGCCCATTCAGTAGGCAAAACATGTTCTTTATAGGAATTAAATAAGTGTATAATTGTGTCACTATTCCACCAGTTATACAAATTATGAATGCCCCTATTCAGATATAATACTTTAGTAATATGAAATAGGCACAACCTATGACGGGCGACGTTAGTGTATGAAACTAAAGTTACCAATTGATAGCTTTACCATGATGTTATTATGCTATAAACGGTACCGTAGTATATTATATACTGAGCAACAGTAGAAACGTCCCACCATATTCAGGGAAAGATTGCTGGAAATCTATAAGGATGGTGGTACTAAAATCTGTACCGAAAATGAAGGTTAATCACTTGTGAATCCATATCAGTTGACAAAATTTTGTTGCGATGAAAATATTTCGAGTGACATCACGGCGAATTCGGGAGGGGTCAAAATCAAAAATCTGATTTTTTATTTTTGTTAAAAAAATGTTTAGGGCTTGATGATTTCTCTCTAAAAAAACTTGCACTGTATTCTGTATGATTAATATCGTGTGTGGCCACCATTTGCATTACTACACGCCATAATTCTACGGCGCATGGACGTGACGTAACGCAGAATTAGTGGGTTAGGCAGATTCCTCCATTCTTGTTGTAAAGCCCGTGTCAGATCTCGAATGTTGTCAAGTTGGTGGTTAGCCCTCGCCTTACGACCCACCTCATCCTAGACGTGCTCGATTGGGTTGAGATCAGGGGAAACCGCAGGCCATGGAAGGACGTCGACGTTGTTACGAGCCAGGTATTGAGTTGTGATTCTGGCTGTGTGCGGGCGGGCATTGTCTTGCTGCAATGTTATACCAGGGCCGTGGTGGCGAATGAAAGGCATTGCATGATGAGTTACATGTAGCACCTCAGCAATGTAGCGCTGTGCATTGAGATTGCCCTGTATGACCACGAGCTCAGTCTTACTGTTCCCCATGATCCCACCCCACACCATTACACTCCCTCCCCCGAACCTGTCCGGCATTGTCTTGCTGCAATGTTATACCAGGGCCGTGGTGGCGAATAAAAGGCATTGCATGATGAGTTACATGTAGCACCTCAGCAATGTAGCGCTGTGCATTGAGATTGCCCTGTATGACCACGAGCTCAGTCTTACTGTTCCCCATGATCCCACCCCACACCATTACACTCCCTCCCCTGAACCTGTCCCTCTCAACCACACAGTAATCGGCGAATCTCTCGTTTTTGTGTCCGTATACGCGTAGCCTACCATCTGCATGGCTGAGTGTGAACCGAGATTCGTCAGTAAAGAGAACTCGGTTCCACTCAACCCGCCGCCAATTCAAATGACGTCGCGACCACAATAACCGAGCGTCATTATTTGACCGGTATATGGGCGTCGTGCTCTGATTGGCAGCGCGTTGCATCGCAAGCGCCTATGGATGGTCTGCGCTGACACAACATATCTCCTAGCCGTTACGGTGGCTGGCAAACGATGCTGACGTAAGTGGGTTAACGTGATGTAGCGGTCAGTCCTGACGGTGGTGGCACGGGGGTGACCGGGGCGGGGACGATCGTCAACAGTCCCAGTCTGTTGATACAGGGTCACAAGCCTCTGTATGGTCTTCCGACAGCAGCCGAACCTGTGGGCCACGGCACTGGTCGTCATTCCCGCGCCCAGCATTCCAATTGCCTGATTTCTTTCAACTTTATACAAACGTGGCATGATGAAAACAATGAAAAAGTAAAAAAAAAATCAATTTTTCGGATTAGCATGTGTCGCAAGTATCGTACGACATTGACTGAATTAATTTATCGAGTAAAGGTATAGCGCGCACGTGCAATAAGTGGAAATAAACGTTACGGTTGGTGACCATTTTGAACCTCGTGTATTTGGTGGAAACTTAACACGGGTGTATCCAGTGTCTTGCATGTACATTCACAGAATGTGTAACATAAACATATCCAGAGATATATCTGTTCAAAAAGTGGGACGTTTCTAGTGTTGCTGAGTATAGTATTTACGGTAAATTGTGGGGCAATAATGATAACAGTCAGCAAGGGCAATAATACAATACAATATCAATCGACATATTACCTTGTCTGCTATTACTATAACCTGGTAGTTCTCCGGTACACCGCTTACGACTTGGTGACACTGCCAGAGAACTTGGAATGGCCTTGTTAGCTCACTCCAGGCTGGATCTCGTCTGCCGGTTCCACGGGATTCGTATCACGTGACCCATCAGGTGGTATTTCCCCGTCAATCACTCGTCTAGCCAATCATCAGGTTCCTTTTGGCTATGTCGTAGGATAGAGCTATATTGCTGAGATACCCGGTCACAGGAGTCTGTAACGAACTCGCGCCGTCTGGACAACGCCCTGCTGGTTTAGCCAGCTGACGGGGAAACACAACTGACTGATTCCACATATTGCAGAGCTACTTTCCGCAACTAGCAGAGTGTTACAACTTCTCTATTATAATTAAATGGGGTCATTGTCGCACTTCTCTCATTTGAACTAGTGATACAATTTAGATATTTCCTTTTCATATATAGTACATTAATAGCCTAGGCATAGAGGAGCGCGTGGTCGAGCGGTCTGAGGCGTCGCACTGCTGATCTTACAGTCGTGGGTTCGAGCCTCACCAGAGGCATGCGTTGTGTCCTTGAGCAAGACACTCTATCTACACTGCTTCAGTCCACCCAGCTGTAAATGGTACCGGCTAACTACCGGGAACATCGATTGTATTGGATTGTATGTACATGTACTTATGAATAAAAATATGATCCACTGGTATTGAGGGTATACCAGTATACTGGCAAAAGCAAAGCATTATAGAAACTGTATTAGTACATTTACGATCATTTTAAGAAAAAATAACAAGTCTAAGAATCTTCAGTGATATTATTCCCAATTTTCGCAATCTCAGTCGTCATTGAGCACGACTGTCACTTCGAGAGTTATACACATTTTGCCCATTTTTGGTATGAATTGTGTTAAGTTTTACATTTACTTTTGATTAACCCAGTGCTGTGTCAGATGTGTTTGTATCCTGGACTACAGCAACAGGTGCACTAGACGCACACTTGCAATGTATACTTTGTTCTGGTAGTCGTGTTCCCCAATTATCCCGGATCGCTTGACTATGTCTTGTATTTTTAAACTCACATCAGCGAAGTTAAGTGCAGCGTGGCGGCTATAGAAATTATCCAGGTGCGTCCTTCCAGTGATGCTATTATTTTCTCGATCCCTGGTGGTCTTTGAACACATTTTGACTATTTTTCGTATTAGTTTTTTCCATTTTAAATACAACTTCACTTCAGCTGTTGTTAAGAGGTACTTTTGTCATGGACTGTGAATACAGCACAGACCGTGACACAACCGAACAGGCGCAATAAAACAGCAGCTGCAATGCCTATTTGTTTCTGTTAGACATGTCCACAGAGTATCATGGATCGCTAGACTTTGTCTTGTAAACAAAATCACAACATGTGCGGTTTCTATCTAATGATATTGAGAGAGATATAGTGTGCTTCTATCTAATAATGTTGAAAGATATAGAGAGAAATATTATGGTTTCTATCTGATGATGTTGAGAGAAGGTGGGGGGGGGGGGGTGCGGGGAGAGATATATTGTGGTTTCTAGGTAATGATAGAGAAATAGACACACATAGAGACATAGAGAGACAGAGAGAGAGGGAGACATACAGACAGACAGACAGAAAAATAGAGAGAGAGAATGACAGAAAGAGAGAAAGAGGGACATATATGGAGAGAGAGAGACATACATAGTCAGACAGACAGAGTCAGACAGACTGAGAGAAAGACAGAAAGAGAGAGAGACAGACAGACAGAGAGACAGACATATAAGACATACAGAGAGAGAGAGAGAGGGAGAGAGTGTGTGGGAGAGAGAGAGAGAGAGACACACACACAGACAGAGACAGACATGGGTGTGGGAGAGAGAGAGAAAGAGACAGAGACATACAGAGACAGAGAGACATGGGTGTGGGAGAGAGAAAGATATATTAAAATAAATACGGCATAATGAAACTCCATTTCGTTGCAAATTGTTTTTCTTTTTTTTTTCATAAACTATTCAATGCGCATTTAAGGCATTTGTACTCAGATCATTTGAAAAGCATATTTTCAAGCGTCTCTCGAGATAATTCGAAGCTGTTTATTCGTGTATTATCGCCCTTGGGGACTCTCGTAAGCGAGTCTAGGTACAACGACAACACAAATATTTTGAAATGCAGTAACTTCGTAAGCTATATTCAGTATACTTTCCGACGTTATGTACATTTTGTTTAAGAAGCATTTGGCACTTCGGGCGAAATTATTCGTCGCCCGTATTAGTAAAATACCAACTGTAGTAAAAAAACAACTCCTGCTTGCAGCTTGGTTTGCGGTAAAACAAATTGTACACTTTCAACCATATGTTCAACCTAGTTTCACTGAATGGTAAGTTTTGATATACGCGTAACATAAAGCGGACTACTTCGTCGCCCGTAATATTTATTTTACTGATAGTGACGCGCGGCGGTAGCAGGCTATTGTCTAGTTGCAGCCTTTAACTCTGTGACCCTCCTGTACCGTATGTACGGTACGGGAGGGTCACCATTGTCACAGAGTAACAGGCTGCAACTAGCTATTTTCGTATGCAAATGAGGCATGATATGTTGTAATTATTTATCATGTTTATACTAATTATATGCGTCACGTAAAAAAATGATATTTTTGACAGATTGTAAAGTATGATCATTGTATATCAAAAAATAAATACAGACAATAAATAGTAATGTGCGTTAACATTTTAAGGATTATTGCCCCTCATATCTGTGTGGGAATTTACCGCTGATATAAAATGTATAATAATGCCAATCAACGTGGGGTAATGGTGAATGAATGTTTGTTTTTTCCAGAAAATGTCTTTGATGATGTTTCTGATATAAAGAAGATGTTGTGCCTACTGGGTGGGCATGTACCTTTAAAAGCGCAATAATCCAGCCTGTCAATTATCCACTGTCGTTATAAATAAAATACATATTATTATATGACTGACACTTTCAACCAATGAATTGTCCAATTTCGGCTCACATGATTTTGCACATTACTATCCAGACGCCTATAATCGTGCTACGTCAGTTTTCGTGCCCATGCCATATCTCGTGAATGACTTCGAACGCGTAGCGTTACGTCACAACAAAACAATTTATAAAAAACGTCGGTCATGACCGTTCAACTGCTGAACATCCACTAATGAACTGTTTATCTTCCTTATATCGGCTGAAATTTCGATTTCAACGAAAAAATGTAGATTTCCAGACCAGTCATTGTTTTGTTCCCACAGTTCGACATGGAAATGTAGAATGATAGTAGTCAGAGATGTTCGATGCTTAATAAAGCTGGCAATAAAAACAGCAGTGTCCTTATTTGTTCTGGCGCCCAAAATGACGGATGCCGTTCTAACCGAATATGATTGTTGCGACATAAGGCTGCAGTTTATATTGGATCTTGCAGATCAATACGCTATAACGGTCCGCGGAAATAACATTTAGGGTTTCTTCTTAATTTTAGTTGCAACAAATTTAAATATACCGGAACATGCCAATGAGTGAGCCTCTCCTCGTGTACTATACCCAATGCCCAGAACGCATTTTAAGAAATATTGAAATGTGTATCAGTAGTATATGAGGATTAAAATGACACCACCTCCACTGGAAGCCCCCCCCCCCCCCCCCCCCCCACCCCCCCCCCCCCCCCCCCCCCCCCCGCTACGCGCGGCGACTCCCAGATGGAGGTGGTATCATTATTGAATCCTCATATACTACTTGGTTTTTTCCCCACTGTTCGGCGGGTATGTATGAGAAGAGTGGAACATATTTTGTCATCAACACGAACACGAGACCATATACTTCTTCGCGCGGTCAGATAGGAACGCCGTTGTAATGCAGTTGTTTACCATAGCGATTTCGTTTGTAAGGATAGAAGTTAAAAACAAAATAAACACCCTCCTCATTACCTTCATCCGCTATAATGTGTAGAGCAGCCAGAGTGAAATATACATGTGGCGAAACCGGTCTCAACTCTGAGACTACTGCTGGCGTCCCAGCACTTTAAATGTGTTTATTTCTCGTATATAAACCTAACTTTGTTGGGCAACCTCGCGTGTGTGTTTATAAATAACCCGTGTACACACCGTCTGTGTAAATCGATAACCCATTTACATACCGTCGATAAGGAGAAATACACTCGGCGGCTATACACACATGTTCATAACACGTGTAATTGGAACATTGAGAAAGAACCTACACAGCAGACACCGAATATGTATGTACAGTGGAACCTCTCTATTGGACACCGAATATGCATGTAAGGTGGAACATTTCTAAACTGGACACCGAATATGCTTGTACATTTGAACCTATCTAATTGGGACACTTAATATACATGTAAGGTGAAACATCTCTAAACTGGACACCTAATTTGTATGTACAGCGGAACCTCTCTAAATTGGACACCTAATTTGCATGTTCATAACCCGGGTAATTGTAACATTGTCGTCTGATTGGTGTTTGTGATGCGTGTGAGGAAACAAACTACACATCTGATCGGTTCTATCTTTATAACTGACTTTCTGATTTGGATTATTACTAAACGATAATACTTGCGAGCACGTAATTCCTTGTTAAAGATTCGATGAGTAGCCTGAGTGCCACCGCATGGTGGACACAGCAGTGACTCGGCTTTGGTCCCTACCCCGTAATGCCGACATGGGCGAGGTGAAACGGAACCTCTTCTCATCCATGACCGGTGGTGCTTGCAATACTCGTAAATACCGGTACGATGACACCTCTCGTGACTACCTGTATTCAACCACGCACAATTAACTAGAACCATTGTGTGAATACATATACTGAGTATAACCAATGGATTTCTTATCTCTAATATGGTGTATTTCACCTTATCGATTATTGCGCAACACTAGGTAGTGTTTATATTTTATAACAGCCTTCGTGGTCGTGTGGGCTAAGGCGCCACTCTATGGAGACACGTGGGTTGTGAGTTCGCGCCGCGGCTGAACCTAAACCTTTTTTTTTTTTTTGGCTAAGCGCGTTATTAATGTTCAATATGTATTCATAATTATTCAACCACCAATATTATTGGATTAATTGGATTATTTAAATTGTTTACTGCATAATTTAATAAAATTACTGATTGTTTACTGCGTATTACTGATTGTTTACTGCGTATTACTGATTATTTACTGCGTATTACTGATTATTTAATAAAAGTCAGCAACATTTCATCAAATAATTATAAATTTTATAATTAATTTTAAGAAAATTATAAAATATCACAATTCCCTCCAAGTGTCCAACCCCAATCCATCAACACTGTTGAAATTGGATGGTATTGGTGTTGGATGTGGTGTTGTAACATTTTCCCAAGCTCTTTCCTACCTTGAAAACGCTATAGTGTCTATTGTATGGGAATTGGTGGGTGGAGTAACGGTTTACAAATGAGTCATTTATCAGGTCCTAGGTCCGAGTCTTCCACCTGTGTGACAGGGCTGATGGATAGCCAGAATAGGTGTTTCTGTACTGACCTTATCTAGATATATGGTATGTTACGTATCGTGTGTTATCAAGATTGTGGACTCATAAAACACACACATGAGACAGTGTATGCCAGATCCTCCTAATAAACTGAAGGCCAGAAGAAACTTTTCAGTATGTAACTGGTTCGATATTTCGTTAACAAGTATGTTTAAAAACCGGATGCAAATTTTTTTTTATGCTGATTCTAATATGAAACAACTGCACCAGAACATTATATGCATGTGTTTAAAGTGATTGTGTAAACAGTGAAAAGACAACAACACCCTTCATTTCCAAAACTTCATTAAAGAGAACACAATTTGGAAACTTTGTTAGTCAATATTGATTATCCAGAGCATAAAATGTATCCCACAGTGATCACAATGATGAATTGACAGTATTCAGTACATAGTGTGCCCACCTTGGGCGTCGATCACTGTAGGCGATCCATTTTTTTGTTATGGATAATCACTATTGTATCAATAGCTAGTACTTCTGGATCTGAACAAGGTTCCTATCTTCGATGCAATTTGTAAGTACATGTAGTAACCAAAATATCAGAATATGGGTTGGTAATAAGTCGATATTTGATAACAAATGTGTAACTGTGTCATGTGATTCCACAGATAACCTCGTCCCACCGTCCCAGTTACCTGCATTGTTGCAGATACAACGTATACTATATACTGACAGCTAATTAGAGACCAGTGTTGAAATAGCCATACTGGTACATGTATGTGTTAGGATACGTGAAATAAGGCTACTCGCAAAAAGTGAATTTATTATCTGTATTTTCAGATCAGACTGCACATCCATGCTGTTAAATGTGAACGTGCATACTAACCCGAGCTTATGCTGTTTGTATACTGCATTTTCACAGCCGCTGTATCCAGTTTCTAGGCGACCTATTTAAGTTGCTGGCCTATTAATCCATGGTTTTGTTTTATTCACTTTGTTATATACATATTAGACACGTATTTAATTTGAAATTACGGACACTGTCCAAAGTCAAAGTTGTGCGGCTGGCACACTGTCTGATGTTGACTATTTAAACACCACACACACCATGTACATGCACCGGGTATGGAATGTCTTCGAGCCAATTCACATCCTTAAATATAAGCCTAATCGTACATGCAGTTATAGCTGTTGTAGCATTATTACTAAACACGTGGAGTTGTTTACAATGTCAGGTCATGAACTTGGCTCTATGAATGAATTACATACGTAGCATTATCACTAAACACGTGGGGTTGTTTACAATGTCAGGTTATGAACTCGACTCTATGAACGAATTACATACGTAACAGCT
The DNA here is from genome assembly GCA_029237695.1 of Conchocele bisecta. Lineage (NCBI taxonomy): Eukaryota > Metazoa > Mollusca > Bivalvia > Lucinida > Thyasiridae > Conchocele > Conchocele bisecta. The sequence goes on along the minus strand of CM055279.1, from coordinate 60,763,572 downwards.
ACGCTCCGGCTGGCAAGTTTAAATCAATTGTCAGTTGAGTACAGTACATTTTGTTGCTTCAAAAGCACATTTACACGTATTTTCATCAATCCAAATGTTGCTAAAACTTTTTGTAGTTGTATTATCTATATTTGTGTGAAATATTGTAATTATTTGTTCAGTGATATTTCTAAAATATCTGAAAATGTGTCCCTGAAGTGAAGCAGGCATACACTTATCAAAAAGCCTATCCCAGCGCTTCGATTCGATTCGGCTTATGTTTAAGGGTGGGAATTGGCTCGAACACCTTCCATGGCCCAGCGCCATCTGGTGGCTTTTATAACCCAGTTGCCCCTTTAAGAGTACAACATGTTCAATCTATGGTATGTGTTCTCTTCAATTAACCGATTCATGCATGTGACTGTATAAAGGTATTTGATAATAGATAGATACAATTGGCTTCAATGATAATTGCTTCGTAAAAGTGATGTGATATATGAATATAACATATACAAATATTGTCGTGTTACTGTTTACTATATGGAGCATTGAGTTGCCATCTCCGCCATCTTTGCATGTACAAGCCATCGTACAGTTTCATCACTGCGTGCGTTTGACGCATACAACACATAATATGACAGCAAGCCAAATATAATTTGGTGTAATACATAACTGTGCATGATATGTTGTTTCCACCATTTATCTTCCAAACCGATTAATATATGTTGAAACGATTTGCCTCAAAATATTGTCATGTGTCTCGTTCTATACACACGTCTCTAGGTCCAAGGTAAATGTCACAAGTAGAGGTCAAATAACGAAAGCGAGAAATTACTGGATACTGGACGCTAGGCATAGTGACAGTTTTTGTCGCTGAAGAACGGCCGGAAAAATTCGTCGAGTAGCGGGGCATTTGGGCACATTTTATTACGGAAAACTCAACAAAGTTCTTTTCATGAAATGTCTACCCTAAGGCCACACTTTGGTGATCTACCTGTTGACATGCACAGCTAAGGGGAAACATCTTAGAAAATCGTGTTTGGGGCAATTTGTGTCCGATTTCCAATGGAACAGCCATGTCGGGTCGATAAATGGAACAGCCACAAATTAATATCACCACTTGACCATTTTCTTTTCCGCAGTCAAAAATAGTTCTACATTTGATAAAAAGATTTCTCAGCTACATTACAAAGTAATACAAATAATACACAGGATTGATAAATAAAACCAATATTAATTAATTTAGATCAAGCTTTATCTACTTTTCTCAAAACGCGGTCACGCGCAATAATTTACGTCTGCTTGTAATTGAAAGTAGTGCCGCCATCTTTTATTTTATGTTTATCCAACTAACGAGAATAATGTCACAAAAAGTTGTTTAACAGTGTTTTGAACAGCATTCCTTGCATGCACACATTCCATATTCACTGTCGATCTAGTGCATTAGTCTTTGACAAGGATCACAGGCGAGGAATGAAGTGGATAATCATATCGTGTTGCGGAAACTGATGTGGCCATTTTAGACATTTTAGGAACAGCGATTCGTGGTACATGTATTTTGTTTGGATAGCGACTTCTTCGAAAACGTGAAGCTAACATTTCCGTTGAATGTTGGATGAACACAAATTCCTGGAGAGATGAGAGACTGGTTGGCGCCTTGATTAATAATAATATTCATTTGTGCGACATGTGTAAAGTAGGTGGGTGTTGTATGTTTTCTCAGGTATTGTATTTTAGATTCTGTTTTTGTGTTGCTTACAAAGTATGTCGGAGATATTTCTTGTTTGCACAAGTGTTCAGATGGCTGTAGTTGTTTAAATAAACTATTGGCATTTTTTTTTGTGGCTTGATATTTGTATTATTTGATTTTGTGGCACGCCATCATCGGTCGACTTTTGGATCAGTTTTTTTCTGGCACTGAAAGGAACAATAATACAATTAATAAATTGTTAATTCTCAAGTTGCTTTTCATTATTTTTGCTCTTTGTGTAGCACTCTGTTTCGATTTGTCAAACTGAAATTACTGGTATGTGGACAACTCTCGGTGTTTTATCTTTCTTTTTGAGACAGCCTGTCAACATGTAGTTGCGAACGGTAACTTGCATTCTACTCCTGTACCATCCTGTACCACTCATATGCCTTCCCTGCAGAATAGCGAATCGGATCTGATTCGCACTTTAGCAGTTAATTGTGACACATTGGAGATATTTTCTGAATTTCCATCGGAAAAAAATATTAGTATTATAAAAGTAATACATACTGATAATTCTGAAACAAATTTTACTATTGTAGAAGGTTTAGAACATTATTTTTAGCCTTTACAAAAAATGGAGCCCATCTTAACTTTTACATGTTGGAATTTGGCTGCCCCTGATTGGATCACTTGTTGATAATAGCTTAAATTTACTTTATCAGGTCAACTACATACTTATGTCATAAGTACTTGAATATGTTATTTTCATAATATTAACACTCATTTCAGTTCAAAACTATAGAAAATCTTTCACAATTAATGCTAAAGTGCGAATCAGACCTGATTCGCTATTCTTCAGAGAAGGCCTATGAGTGGAATCATAACTTTGGCTACGGACGGCACGGGAGTAGATTGCAAGTTACGGTTCGCAACTAGTCAAAATGATGTTTGTTTACTTATTGCTCTCTGAAAATAATGAAAGTTCACGATATGTTTGGAGGTTATTTTCACCACTAGCATTCAAAGAGTTAAATTTGACATGCTTTTCTCTGACTACTATAGTATAGAGATTTAGGATAAATGACAGAATTCGGTATAAATATTTCAGTGTCGCTCTGGTGGATTACTGTCACGAATTGACCGGCATTTCAGGTAGGTATGTATGGTAAATGATTGCTCCAGGGATGTGTGGACAGGTAGGTACTCAGATTAATCCTGAACAATGGTTTAGGGAACAAAAACGTGTGAATACTTTGTGGATAGCCAGGATGGTCAGTTAGAACTGGGCAGTGGAGTAGAAATGAACTGTTTATTGTATTAGTGTGTACCCAGTATGTGATAGTTAAGCGCAGATAATCACAGTGTGATACTAGCTGGATATTAGATGACTGTTGATTTAAAGTGGAAGTTTAAGTTGGTTGATGTAGCACTCCCCACCCAGAGGACGGGTTTCTGCGTGATGATGACAGTTCACAGTAGGCGATTTAAGCAGTCGAGTAGATGACTAGCACTAGGGAGGCCGTGCCGAGGAATCGTCAGCCAAGTGGATGTGTTGTTAATTGTATCCCCCGGACTCCATCGGGGGATACTATGGATTTGACAGCGCGCCGCGTCCGCGTCCGCGTCCGCCGCAGACACTTCTTGTCCGGAGCATAACTCGAACACCCTTTGGAATATTTTCATGAAACTTCACACATGCATAGACCACGACCCGAAGGTGTGTCGCGCACAAGAATGACAACTCTTGCATAGCTAATTTTTGAGTTATCTCCCTTTTTTGTTTCTCGCAATGATTTCGTGTCCGGAGCATAACTCCACCACCCTTTGGAATATTTTCATGAAACTTCACACATGCATAGACCACGACCCGAAGGTGTGTCGCGCACATGAATGACAACTCTTGCATAGCTAATTTTTTAGTTATCTCCCTTTTTTGTTTCGCGCACTGATTGACCATAACTCGACCACCCTTTGGAATATTTTTATGAAACTTAACACATTCAATTAGACCACGAACCGAAGGTGTGTCGTGCACAAGAATGACAACTCTTGCATAGCTATTTTGTTTAGTTATCTCCCTTTTTTGTTTTCGTGCACTGATTTCCTGTCCGGAGCATAACTCGACCACCCTTTGGAATATTTTCATGAAACTTCACACATGCATAGACCACGACCCGGAGGTGTGTCGCACACAAGAATGACAACTCTTGCGTAGCTAATTTTTGAGTTGTCTCCCTTTTTTGTTTTGCGCACTCTACAAACTGGACAATAATGCATGAAGACCCGTTTTCTCGTCTGCTCTGTACACCTTTTCTCGTGTGCTCTGTACACCTTACCATGTAGAGAGAACAATAGAGACTGGGAGAACCATGTGCTGGCATGGGCTTGCATGTGCAAATGTCCAGTGCTTGACCACTGCTGACCACAGGTAATTTATACAGGTAAATTACTACATTGGGTACTGTGTTGAAAATATTGTGGCATTATGTGGACCTGTGCAGATATATGTAGATAAATATAGGACTATTAAAAAAAAATCTGGGCTCCAGTAGCAAGCATTATTATTTAAAAAAAAATAATCCCTTTGTTTTTTAATTTTTTTTATTTTTTTCTTTTTTTTTTCATTTTTATTCGGTTTTTTTTTCGTTTTTTTTTTCATTTTTTTTCTTCAAATTATTTTTAAATTTAGTCTAGTAGCATAAGGTCGTTATTGCTATATACATTCTATTCGCCTGTGCATGTGCTAGCATGTGCAACTGACCACTGACCACTTACAGGTAATTTATACATTTAAATGATTATATTACATTTCCGTAAACTGTGTTGAAAATATTGTGGCATTATGTGGACCTGTGCAGATATATGTAGATAAATATAGGACTATTAAAAAAAAATTCTGTGCTCCAGTAGTAAGCATTATTATTTTCAAACTTTTTTTTTCCATTTTTTTTTTTATTTTTTTTTTATTTTTTTTTTTCAAATTATTTTTCAATTTTTGTCTAGTAGCATAAGGTGGTAAGTGCTATATACAGACTATTCACCTGTGCATGTGCTAGCATGTGCAACTGACCACTGACCACTTACAGGTAATTTATACAGGTAAATGATTATATTACATTTCCGTAAACTGTGTTGAAAATATTGTGGGAATATGTGGACCTGTGTATATGATATGTAGTAAATATAGGACTATTAAAAAACATTCTGGGCTCCAGTAGGGAGCATTATTCTTTTTCTTTTTTTTAATTTAATTTTTTTTTCCATTTTTTTTTTTACTTTCTTTTTCAATTTTTTAACTGACCACTAACTTATTACAGGTAATTTATACAGGTACATTATTACATTTCCGTAAACTGTGTTGACAATATTGTGGCAGTATGTGACCGTGCAGATATGTAGATAAATATAGGACTATTAATAAAAATTCTGGGCTCCAGTAGCGAGCATTATTATTATTTATTTTTTTGTATATTACATTTCCGTAAACTGTGTTGAAAATATTGTGGCATTATGTGTACCTGTGCAGATATATGTAGATAAATATAGGACTATTAAAAAAAAATTCTGGGCTCCAGTAGCAAGCATTATTATTTTTACTTTTTCAACTTTTTTTTTCAACTTTTTTTTTAATTTTTTTTTTTTACATTCTTTTTCAATTTTTTAACTGACCACTAACTTATTACAGGTAATTTATACAGCTAAATTATTACATTTACCTAAACTGTGTTGACAATATTATGGCAGTATGTGGACCTGTGCAGATATATGTAGATAAATATAGGACTATTAAAAAAAATTCTCGGCTCCAGTAGCGAGCATTATTTTTTTTATTTACATTCTATATTACATTTCCATCAACTGTGTGGAAAATATTGTGGCATTATGTGCACCTGTGCAGATATATGTACATAAATATAGGACTATTAACAAATAATTCTGCGCTCCAGTAGCTTCACACATGCGTAGACCCTAAAGGTGTGTCGCGCAAGAATGACAACTCTGGCATCACTAATTGTTTAGTTATCTCCCTTTGTCCGTCACCGATTTTGTCTCCGGAGCATAACTCGATCACCCTTTTTTCAAACTATTTGTGTATCTGGGGAGGGGGATACACATGCGCTTGTCGACAAGCGTCCATTTCTAGTTGTCTCATTGGGGCCTGGTAGAGGAACTGTGTATATAAATGAGATCGCTATTAAATGTACTATGATTGATCGTACACAAATTAGAATGTAGTCCTGGAGCTGTTGTAACCAATTATGAAACTACAGTTAAACAGGATAATCAATACAATCCAATTGTGAGACTTGGTTCGATGACATTTTGGCAGTTGACATGCATAGTGTATACTAGTATACAGACACGACGGTGAACAATAGTGAACATTATGACATGTGTTACAGACATACCAATCTGTCATATTGCAGAGTAATGTGTTGGGCATGAGGAATTGACTATATGACGTGGTTTCTAGTAGATACATGTATTTGTGGTGTAATCCAATATACATGATGCTATCATACATAAAACATGTTAATGACTCCTCTACATCATGATCTCCTCTCCACTTCACTTCTATTCTTTTCTTTCTAACTATCCTCATTTATTTGATTTCAATCCTGTACAAAATACATCTGTACATCTTTCAAGCAGTGTGTGTCTAATATTATATTTTGATGAACCCATATATATATACGTGACAATTACTCAGAAAATGTCAACGTTGTCGTACAGGTTGCAAATGTCCGTTCTTGGGGCGACTGTTCTTTTGAATGTAAAGTAGAACAGTTGTGTTGCAAGCATATATACAAGCACCTGATTCATCACGGATAATTTCAAGAATGAAGATTGACAATTCTAATGGAATTCCATGGATTACACAGAAAATGTCAACATTGTCGTACAGGTTGCAAATGTCTGTTCTTGGGGCGACTGTTCTTTTGAATATAAAGTAGAACAGTTGTGTTACAAACATAGATACAAGCACCTGATTCATCACAGATAATTTCAAGATCAAGAATGAAGATTGCTGGATATTTTAAGATATTCATCATGTTTTATTTGTTATTTTGATTACCATTACTTTTAGTTTTACTAAACATGTTAAATGTAGGGCAATGGTGTTATTTGAGGGTCCTCATGTTTGATTTGTATCTATTTGCGAAAGCAAATTGTCCAGTTCCGCGATTTCCTCCTTCCTCCTTTGGTAGCAGATAACAAATGTTGCTCGCGTGCCAGGTGCGCGCATCAAGCAAGGGAGATAATCACAGGTGTGCAAGGGACATAATCATGCAACTACTGAAATTCCCCAGTTGGGCGGAGCCTAAGAAAGTAGTTGGCAAAACTGTCACTTTTCGAAATCGATATTTCACGGGCGCATCTGGTATTTCACGGGTGTAAGATGGATTTCGATTTCACGGGCAAAACACGGTAATTCATGGATAGTCGTAAAATAAGTATTTTTTCAAAATGATAGGAAATTTGTTAAAACATAAAATAAAACCAAAAGTGAAAAAGTACATATACAAGTTTGTGTACCATGGTAACCAGTTGTAAGCACAGAAATAGTGTGTAATAAATAGAATAACAACCGGTATTTTTTGGTTACCATGGCAACCAATATATATTTTTTTTACCGACAATATTTACCTCAACAGTGGGAATTACAAAATTTTAGCAGTCGGTTTTGGGAAAAATGTGCCAGTCTGGCTGGTCGTTATCAAGCTATTCAGCATCTCCCACACTGACCAAACTGTACTCAAACACGTCATCTCTTTTTGTTATTTGGCGAAATAATTTCTTGTCTGCCTGTCTGCCTGCCTGCCTGCCTGCCTGCCTGCCTGTTAATCTGTTCGCGGCATACATGTCGTATATTTCAATGTATCGCCATGATATTTGGTACATAGGTCAGGAATGATAATTGAAAGAAGTGATTAGATGTTCAGCTAAATCGGTCAATTGGCTTTCCGTATAGACTAGACTTTAACCGTGAGTCGCAGGTTCAACGCTGGTTCCAGGTGCCAGACTTGTTTCTTAACTTTCTCATGAATATGCGAAATCCTTTGAAAGCTGGCAGAACTGACCAAATGATCACTACTGAGAGATTTATTGACCGCTATTCCCTTTGATATCCAGCAGATATGTTGGCAGTACTACACCCTTTGCCATCTGCTGTTTTGAATATTTCAAATATTTATCCACTAAAGCTTGTTACTCCAACATATTAGAATCACCTCATCGATTTCGCCAAATACAGTTCATGCTTTGCTGGACATTTCATTTGAGTTTCGGATTTCTCGCTTTCGCATTGTGCACTCTGTATATACCTTACAGATGTGGCTTCTTGTCCATATGCGAGTTGACCATACCAGAGACATAACTACTATACTCGAAGTAAATCCTTCACCATACATATTGGAGACATGTGTCGTATGTCACACGATGTCAATATAAGTTACATATATGATTCCTTTCTTTATTCAGGTCACATACAGCCTGATGTGATGCCTGATGTGATGACCGCGTCCTATTATGGTTCACGTTACGACGACAATTTACTTCAGGAGATGAACAAACATGCAACCGCCTGTTGATAACCGAAACTCTCAAAAGTGATGTTGTGTAGGATGGATCAAACCATGAAGCGACCACATAAATGCATCGCGTATGACAAGACCTTCTTAAAATGTAGCAACCTCATGCTTCACATGCACAATCACACTCGGAAGGAGCTACATACTTATAGTGTTTGTGACAAGACTCACACAGAGTGGTAGACTCAAAAGGCACATGTTCATACATACGGGGGATCGTCCCCATACATGTAGTGTTTGTGACAAGACATTCACACAGATTGACAGTCTGAAACAGCACATGCTCATACATACGGAGGATCGTCCACATATATCTAGTTTTTGTGATAAGACATTCACACACACAGGCGTCCTCAAACAACACTTGCTCATACATACGGGGGTCGTCCCCATGCATGTAGGTTTTGTGACACGACATTCACACGCAGTGACAGCCTCAAACGGCACATGCTCATACATACGGGGGATCGTCCCCACACATGTAGTGTTTGTGAGACAACATTCACACAGCGTGGAGGCCTCAAACACCACATGTTCATACATACGGGGGGTCGTCCCCGCACATGTAGTGTTTGTGACAAGAAATTCACACATCGTGGCAACCTCAAACAGCACATGCTCATACATACGGGGGATCGTCCCCACACATGTAGTGTTTGTGAGACAACATTCACACAGCGTGGAGGCCTCAAACACCACATGTTCATACATACGGGGGATCGTCCCCACACATGTAGTGTTTGTGACAAGAAATTCACACAGCGTGGCAGCCTCAAACAGCACATGCTCATACATACGGGGGATCGTCCCCACACATGTAGTGTTTGTGACGAGACCTTCACACACAGTAGCAGCCTCAAACGACACATGTGCATACATACGGGGTATCGCCCCCACACATGTAGTGTTTGTGACAAGAAATTCACAAACAGTGGCAACCTCAAACGACACATGCTCGTACATACGGGGGATCGTCCCTACACATGTAGTGTTTGTGACAAAACATTCACACAGAGTAGCCACATCAAACAGCACATGCTCATACATACGGGGGATCGTCCCCACACATGTAATGTTTGTGACAAGACATTCACACAGAGTGGCAGCCTCAAAAACCACATGTTCATACATACGGGTGGTCGTCCCCATACATGTAGTGTTTGTGACAAGACATTCACACACAGTTGCAGACTCAAACAGCACATGCTCATACATACGATTGATCGTCCCCATACATGTAGTGTTTGTGACTAGACATTCGTACATATTGGCAGCCTCAGGCAGCACATGATCATACATACTGGGGATCTTCCCCATACATGTAGTGTTTGTGACAAGACATTCACACACAGTGGCAAGCTCCAACAGCATATGCTCATACATACGGGGGATCGTCCACATACATGTAGTGTTTGTGACAAGACATTCACACAGAGTGGCAGCCTCCAACGGCACATGTTCATACATACGGGGGATCGCCCACATACATGTAGTGTTTGTGACAAGACATTCACATACAGTGGCAGCCTCAAACGGCACATGTTCGTACATACATAGGATCGTCTTCATACAGCCAGTGTTTATGACGAGGTTCACACACAAAGAAGCCACCACAAATGACAAATGCTTACAGACACCGAGGATCTTGCTATGTAGGCAACTCGACACATATGCATATTTACACATGCGAACAAGCATTCACATGCTGTTTGTGTGATTGTACCTTAAGATATCGTTGAAATATCAGCAGACTTCTCCAAACTGGGGACCAATTACATACGTGTTCTGTGTGCCACAATATATTCTCACTGTGATTCAACTGAAACAACACGTGCTCCCCCGGGCTGGTGATCGTCCCTATACACGCGTTTGCGATCCGAGCGTCATACTCGTCACACATATGGATATTCGCACTAAGGAGCTGACATAACATACATTGTGTGCTAGATGAGACTTCCTAGACTAATATTAATATTTACAGACATGTAGTGTCTGCGACCAGACTTTCACACAGAGTGGTAGCCTCAAACGACATCTGCTCATCCAGACTGATGGTCGTCCCTATACATGTTTCACGACGAGACATTCGATCGACAACATACATGCATATGTACTGTGTGCGACGAGGCATTATCACGGTGTGATAATATCGAACAGCACATGCTTATTCACACTGGGAAGCGATCATGAGAGTGGCAGTCTTGGGGAATCGTGCACAATAGTGGTCGTCCTTGCTTGCTATACCCGTTATGATCCAGTGCTGGTAGACTGCGGATGGACGCATACATATGGTGTAGACTGTGATGACACGCACGGTATACCATTCTGAAAGAAGATATGGTCATGCACAGCGCAGATCGGCTCGATACGTGTGTGTTAAGACGTTCAGACAGTGAAAGTCGTAATCAGCGAATAGCCATCCACTACGGAGCCCCACAGGGGACATGGATTTTATTTTATTAATTCGTTTCCACGAAATAACAATTCGTTCCCTCAGTTTAACAATTAGTTCCCACGAAATAATAATTCGTTCCCTAAATTTCACAATTCGTTCCCTCGATTTATCAATTCGTTCCCAGGATATAACTATTAGTTCCCTCGAATTAACAATTCGTTAACAAAATGAGGGAAGTTCCAATCCATACATGTTGGTGTCAAGCCATCCAGAGTAGTACCTTCAGATACCATATATCCATCCACAGGGGAGTTCCAATCCATATATGTTTGTGTTAAGCCATCCAGAGTAGTACATTCAGACACATATGTACATCCACAGGGGAGTTTCAATCCATACATGTTTGTGTTAAGCCATCCAGAGTAGTACCTTCAGACACCATATGTCCATCCACAGTGGAGAGTAGTACCTTCAGACACCATATGTACATCCACAGGGAATTCCAATTCATACATGTTTGTATTAAGCCATCCAGAGTAGTAGCTTCAGACACCATATGTACATCCACAGTGGAGTTGAAAGCCATACATGTTCCTGTCAAGCCATCCAGAGTTGTACCTTTATACACCATATGTACATCCACAGGGGAGTTCCAATTCATACATGTATGTGTCAGGCCATACAGAGTAGTACCTTCAGACACCTTCCGAATGTGTAATTATGGTGTTAACATTTTTGAAATCTTAAAGGCGTGAAACGCCATTTCTTGCATTCTCAGGGCAGTCTTGAGGGCCCAAAGGGCCGATGTTAGTAGGTGGGTCCGGGGGCATGCTCCCCTGGACATTTTTCAAATCCAAGAGACGTGAAACGCCATTTCCTGCATTCTCGGGGCCCAGTCTTGAGGGCCCAAAGGGCCCGATGTTGCTAGGGGGTCCGGAGGCATACTCGTCAGGAGATTTTTGAAATGTAAGCATTTTCTGCCTTCTCATCTAGTTTCAGGATGAGAATATGTGCATTATTACAGAATTATTGAGGGGGCTAGGCCTCCCCACCAAAATTATTGGGGGGGGGGTGGGTTGGGCACTTCCGCCGCCCCTGCCATAGTGGGATAATCGAACATTTGTTTTGCCATGTGGTACGATCCGGCTTTTATAGCGAAGTGGTAGAGTGTTCGTCTCTTACGCAGGCGGCCTGGGTTTGACCCCAGCCGCATACAAATTATTTTTCACTTCGTAACACATTCCCCTCCTATTACACAACACGGAATATCACGAAACATTTTATTTCAAACTGTAAAGCATAAGCTCTCCAAGAAGAGTCCAAAAGAAGACGTGGTGTCCATAGTTTTACAAAATGACGTGATGTGCCACCACACGCGACTCGTGACGTCATTGCCGCGCGTTCGGGATAATGACGTTCTACTATATCCTGCCTAGTCACCGGACAAAAACTACACATAGTTATATACGGGCACGAAAACTGACGCAGCACGATTATAGGTGTCTGGATGGTACATTTATTTGAAAACATCACAGCGATGTATCCGTTACAATAGCTTCGATAATATTCAATCACACTTGACCGCAAGTGACACGTGTCGAATGGAATAGTCTGTAATAGACCCCACAAGAGACTACCCTGACGGAATATAGAACGATAAGTGTAGTTTTAGACATACTTTTAATGTTATGTATCATGTGAAACTATTTACGGACCCACCCTCGTATCAGATCCTCTTTGTATAATCGGCGACATGTTTGTGTCAAGCCATCCAGAGTAGTACCTTCAGACACCATATGTCCATCCACAGGGGAGTTCCAATCCATACATGTTTGTGTCAAGCCATCCAGAGTAGTACCTTCAGACACCATATGGCCATCCACAGGGGAGTTCCAATCCATACATGTTTGTGTCAAGCCATCCAGAGTAGTACCTTCAGACACCATATGTCCATCCACAGGGGAGTTCCAATCCATACATGTTTGTGTCAAGCCATCCAGAGTCATACCTTCAGACACCACATGTTCATCCACAGGGGAGTTCCAATCCATACATGTTAGGGTCAAGCCATTCAGAGTCGTACCTTCAGACACCACATGTCCATCCACAGGGGAGTTCCAATCCATACATGTTTGTGTCAGGCCATGCAGAGTCGTACCTTCAGACACCACATGTCCATACACAGGCGAGTTCCAATCCATGCATGTTAGTGTCAAATCATCCAGAGTAGTACCTTCAGACACCATATCGAAGTGACCCAGCCAGCGAGGCATCGCTATACACGGCTGTGTATTGCGTATTCCTCGCTTCGAATTTATCACTCATTTTGGACAACAAAATACGTATGTCAATTGTCGACTTTGTCCCGAGAGACGCAACTGGAGACGCAACTCGCGTCTCGGAACTCTCAAGGCCCACATATTCATCCATTTAACCATTGCTCACCGATGATGTTACCAATATTCCGTTAGTCGTTATGTGAAGATGTGAACGTGATTCTGGCATTATTGGTTATATTAATATTGGCTGGAACAATGATAATACAATATCCCATTACACCACCCCCGTTTCCCCCATTGTAATATGATTCCCGACTCGAGGTTCGTGACCCCTGCAGTGTGACTCACCGTCCCCAGCTTCGTGCCCCCTCCCACCCCTGCTGTGTGATTCCCGACGGCTTCGTGCAACCCTGTTGTGTGATGCACACCCCTGTATGGACAGACATCCCGCTACCCAACAGCACGAGATCGCGCGATGGATTGATCAAGTTCCCGTAATTGGGTTCAACTCTAGTCGATACGATCTCAATCTGATAAAGAAACATTTAGTCGGGCTGTTGACCGATACGACATCGAAAGTTCTCGTTGGTAAGAAAGTAAACACGACGATATTCCTATTTACCCCCAAATTCCGATTTCTCGACGTAAAATTATATCTCAGTCCAGAGACGTCCTACGACCAATGGATAAAGTCGTACGGCTGCGAGGGGCAAAAGTCGTTCTTTCCATACGAGTGGTTTGATTCTATCGAGAAATTGGATTACAAAGTGTTGCCCGGAATGAAATATTGGGACAATCAACTCAACCCGAAGGAAAAAAATAACCGCGACGGAATTGGCCGCATGCAATGAGATTTATAAAAATAAAAATATGAGGACGTTCAGAAAGTGGTTGCGATACTACAATATTTTGGACGTGGGCCCGTTTATAGAGGCAGTTTTTACAAGACCAGAGGCATTGACATATTTAAAGACGCGGTTACTCTACCAAGGGTAGCGCTGCAGTACCTTCGTAGGGGGACAATAAAAGAACACGTAAAATCCTATGAAACAAAAAAAAAGCATAACGGCTGCGGCCATATGTCCCCGCTGTCCGCCCCTGAGGCTGTGACGTACGAAATGTTGAAAGCCGCTCTGGTCGGCAGACCGTCAATCGTATTCTCTCGCCACGCGAAAGTCGGGGTCACACAAATTAGGCCAACACCAAAAGGGGACGGTAAAAAATGCGAAGCGGTGGTGGGTCTCGACGCTAACGCGCTGTATCTATCTACGTTAAATAAAGGGATGCCTTGTGGTAAGGAATATATACACCATAATGAGAAACCCCACGACCCCAACGAAGGAGCAGTTCGCTTGGAGGCTGCATCGGCTTGCCGTGAGGGTCTCCGCACCCAAATAAGTCGGATCGTCACAAAAATTTGGCCAACAACAGAAGGGGACGGTAAAAAATGCGAAGCGGGAGCTGTTCGCTTGGAGGCTGCATCGGCCTGCCGTGAGGGTCTCCGCACCCAAATAAGTCTGATCGTCACAAAAATTAGGCCAACACCAGAAGGGGACTGTACAAAATGCGAAGAGGACCAGTTCGCTTGGAGGCTGCATCGGCTGGCTGTGAGGGTCTCCGCACCCAAATAAGTCGGATCGTCACAAAAATTAGGCCAACACCAGAAAGGTGACGGTAAAAAATTGCGAAGCTGGAGCTATTCGCTTGGAGGCTACATTGGCTTGCCGTGAGGGTCTCCGCACCCAAATAAGTCGGATCGTCACAAAAATTAGGCCAACACCAGAAGGAGACGGTAAAAAATGCGAAGCGGGAGCAGTTCGCTTGGAGGCTGCATCGGCTTGCCGTGAGGGTGTCCGCACCCAAATAAGTCGGATGCTCACAAAAATTAGGCCAACACCAGAAGGGGACGGTTAAAAAATGCGAAGCGGTGGTGGGTCTCGACGCTAACGCGCTGTATCTATCTACGTTAAATAAAGGGATGCCTTGTGGTAAGGAATATATACACCATAATGAGAAACCCCACGACTCCGACGAAGGAGCAGTTCGCTTGGAGGCTGCATCAGCTTGCCGTGAGGGTCTCCGCACCCAAATAAGTCGGATGCTCACAAAAATTAGGCCAACACCAGAAGGGGACGGTTAACAAATGCAAAGCGGTGGTGGGTCTCGACGCTAACGCGCTGTATCTATCTACGTTAAATAAAGGGATGCCTTGTGGTAAGGAATATATACACCAGAATGAGAAACCCACGACTCCGACGAAGGAGCAGTTCGCTTGGAGGCTGCATCGGCTTGCCGTGAGGGTTTCCGCACCCAAATAAGTCGGATCGTCACAAACATTATGCCAACACCAGAATGGGACTGTACAAAATGCGAAGCGGGAGAAGTTCGCTTGGAGGCTGCATCGGCTGGTTGTGAGGGTCTCCGCACCCAAATAAGTCGGATCGTCACAACAATTAGGCCAACACCAGAAGGTGACGGTAAAAAATGCGAAGCTGGAGCTGTTCGCTTGGAGGCTGCGTCGGCTTGCCGTAAGGGGTCTCCGCACCCAAATAAGTCGGATCGTCACAAAAATTAGGCCAACACCAGAAGGGTACGGAAAAAAATGCGAAGCGGGAGCAGTTCGCTTGGAGGCTGCATCAGCTTGCCGTGAGGGTCTCCACACCCAAATAAGTCGGATCGTCACAAAAATTAGGCCAACACCAGAATGGGACGGTAAAAAATGCGAAGCGGTAGCAGTTCGCTTGGAGGCTGCATCGCCTTGCCGTGTGGGTCTCCGCACCCAAATAAGTCGGATCGTCACAACAATTGGGCCAACACCAGAAGGGCACGGTAAACAATGCGAAGCGGGAGCAGTTCGCTTGGAGGCTGCATCGGCTTGCCGTGAGGGTCTCCGCACCCAAATAAGTCGGATCGTCACAAAAATTAGGCCAACACCACAAGGGCACGGTAAACAATGCGATGCGGGAGCAGTTCGCTTGGATGCTGCATCGGCCTGCCGTGAGGGTCTCCGCACCCAAATAAGTCGGATGGTCACAACAATTAGGCCAACACCAGAAGGGCACGGTAAGCAATGCGAAGCGGGAGCAGTTCACTGGGAGGCTGCATCTGCTTGCCGTGAGGGTCTCCGCACCCAAATAAGTCGGATCGTCACAAAAATTAGGCCAACACCAGAAGGGGACGGTAAAAAATGCGAAGCGAGAGCAGTTCGCTTGGAGGCTGCATCGGCTTGCCGTGAGGGTCTCCACACCCAAATAAGTCGGAGGGTCACACAAATTAGGCCAACACCAGAAGGGGACGGTTACAAAATGCAAGGCGGTGGTGGGTCTCGACGCTAACGCGCTGTATCTATCTACGTTAAATAAAGGGATGCCTTGTGGTAAGGAATATATACACCATAATGTGAAAACCCACGACTCCGACGAAGGAGCAGTTCCCTTGGAGGCTGCATCAGCTTGCCGTGAGGGTCTCCGCACCCAAATAAGTCGGAATGTCACAACAATTATGCCAACACCAGAATGGGACTGTACACAATGCGAAGCGGGAGCAGTTCGCTTGGAGGCTGCATCGGCTGGCTGTGAGGGTCTCCGCACCCAAATAAGTCGGATCGTCACGAAAATTAGGCCAACACCAGAAGGGCACGGTAAACAATGCGAAGCGGGAGCAGTTCGCTTGGAGGCTGCATCGGCCTGCTGTGAGGGTCTCCGCACCCAAATAAGTCGGATCGTCACAACAGTTAGGCCAACACCAGAAGGGCACGGTAAACAATGCGAAGCGGGAGCAGTTCGCTTGGAGGCTGCATCTGCTTGCCGTGAGGGTCTCCGCACCCATATAAGTCGGCTCGTCAGAAAAATTAGGCCAACACCAGAAGGGGACGGTAAAAAATGCGAAACGGGAGCAGTTCGCTTGGAGGCTGCATCGGCTTGCCGTGAGGGTCTCCGCACCCAAATAAGTCGGATCGTCACAAAAATTAGGCCAACAGCAGAAGGGTACGGTAAAAAATGCGAAGCGGGAGCAGTTCGCTTGGAGGCTGCATCGGCTTGCCGTGAGGGTCTCCGCACCCAAATAAGTCGGGTCGTCACAAAAATTAGGCCAACACCAGAAGGGGACGGTAGAAAATGTGAAGCGGGAGCAGTTCGCTTGGAGGCTGCATCGGCATGCCGTGAGGGTCTCCACACCCAAATAAGTCGGATGGTCACAAAAAATAGGCCAACACCAGAAAGGGACGGTTAAAAAATGCAAAGCGGTGGTGGGTCTCGACGCTAACGCGCTGTATCTATCTATGTTAAATAAAGGGATGCCTTGTGGTAAGGAATATATACACCATAATGTGAAACCCCACGACACCGACGAAGGAGCAGTTCGCTTGGAGGCTGCATCAGCTTGCCGTGAGGGTCACCGCACCCAAATAAGTCGGAATGTCACAACAATTATGCCAACACCAGAAGGGGACTGTACAAAATGCGAAGCGGGAGCAGTTCGCTTGGAGGCTGCATCGGCTGGCTGTGAGGGTCTCCGCAAATAAGTCGGATCGTCACAACAATTAGGCCAACACCAGAAGGTGACGGTAAAAAATGTGGAGCTGGAGCTGTTTCGCTTGGAGGCTGCATCGGCTGGCTGTGAGGGTCCTCCGCAAATAAGTCGGATCGTCACAACAATTAGGCCAACACCAGAAGGTTGACGGTAAAAAATGGTGAGCTGGAGCTGTTCGCTTGGAGGCTGCATCGGCTTGCCATGTGGGTCTCCGCACCCAAATAAGTTGGATCGTCACAACAATTAGGCCAAACACCAGAAGGGCACGGTAAACAATGCGAAGCGGGAGCAGTTCGCTTGGAGGCTGCATCGGTTTGCAGTGAGTGTCTCCGCACCCAAATAAGTCGGATCGTACAAAAATTAGGCCAACACCAGAAAGGGGACGGTAAAAAATGGGAATCGGGAGCAGTTTGCTTGGAGGCTGCATCGGCTTGCCGTGAGGGTCTCCGCACCCAAATAAGTCGGATCGTCACAAAAATTAGGCCAATACCATAAGGGGACGGTACAAAATGCGAAGCGGGAGCAGTTCGCTTGGAGACTGCATCGGCTTGCCGTGAGGGTCTCCGCACCCAAATAAGTCGGATCGTCACAAAAATTAGGCCAACACCAGAAGGGGACGGTTATAAATGCAAAGCTGTGGTGGGTCTCGAAGCTAACGCGCTGTATCTATCTACGTTAAATAAAGAGATGCCTTGTGGTAAGGAATATATACACCATAATGAGAAACCTCAAAACCCCGAACGAATATCATGTTTTACCAGAAAAGATTTATCAGGGAGATGGTTCGGATTTGCCGAGGTGGATATAGAAGTTCCTTCCGCATTGACAGATCAATTTTCTGAGATGTCCCCACTATTTATCTCGAGTTGTCGAGAAAGGGGAAGTACCCGATTACATGCTAAAATATTTAGACGACTCGGGGGAAGAAAATGCGGTTGCGGGAAGAAACTAGTAGGTGTGCTGCCAGCCAAAAAAGTATTGCTGTCCTCACCGCTTCAAAATTGATATTTGGAACACGGCCTAAAAATCACTGGGGTCCACCGCAGTATCACTTATGAGCGGGGTACGCCGTTTAGATGGTTTGTTAAGAAAGTTACTGCCGCGCGGAGAACCGGTGACGAGGACGCGAGTAAAACCCCCATTGGTGACATAATGAAATTGTTAGGGAACTCGTGCTGCGGTAAGATGATCGAGTATCCGGAGGGGCACGTGAATACGACATATACGAAAGACGAGAAATGTGTGGACAGGGCATTAAGATCTGCATACTTCCACGATTTGGAGGAGATCGGCGACGCGTACGAGATATCTTCTAGAAAAGTTAATGCGGTTATGACTAGACCATTTCACTGCGGGATAGCCGAGTACCAACTGGCCAAGCTGAGAATGTTGGAATTCTACTACGATTTTCTAGATAAATATGTGGACAGAACACATTTTGAATTAATACTAATGGATACGGACAGTCTATACATGGCCGTAAGCGCGAAACCTCCGCAAGGGAATGAGAAATACGGCAGTTTTCGATAGTATGGTAAAACCTCACCTACGCGATGAGTACGAGAAAGATAAGAAAAATTGGCTATCGTGGGATAAATGGAGGGACCGGCGGGCTTTTCAAGGTAGAATTTCACGGAGATCGGGCCATTGCGCTATCGAGCAAGGGCTATTTTGTTGAGAAGTTGATTTCCGGGAATACATATGAGAAAGGCAATATCATTGGTGCTGGAGGGGTTGGTCCCTTAAAACATTATGCAAAAGGATTATCTGTCAGACGCTCACTTGATGAGTTAACGCTCAGTTTATGCTTTAATATTCCATACATGCATTTGTAACAACATCCCGCATCATTTTACAGAAATCCCATGGTGCCTGCTAACCCCAAAGGTCAAGGTCACTGAATTAGAAATTTGCGTGTTTGCAAAAGTGAACGCTCAGTTTATGCTTTAATATTCTATACATGCTTTTGTAACAACATCCCGCATCATTCTACAGACAGCCCATGGTGCCCGCAAACCCCAAATGTCAAGGTCGCATACTTAGAAATTTCCGTGTTTGAAAAAGTTAACGCTCAGTTTTAACGCTCAGTTTATGTTTTAATATGCCATATAATGACATATATGCATTTTTAGCAACATCCCGCATCATTCTACAGAAAGCCCATGGTGCCCGCTAACCCCAAAGGTCAAGGTCACTGAATTAGAAATTTCCGTGTTTGGAAAAGTTAACGCTCAGTTTTAGCGCTCAGTTTATGTTTTAATATGCCATATATGCATTTGTAACAACATCCCGCATCATTCTACAGAAAGCCCATGGTGCCCGCTAACCCCAAAGGTCAAGGTCACTGACTTAAAAATTAACGTTCACTTTATGCTTTAATATTCCATACATGCATTTGTAACAACATCCCGCATCATTCTACAGAAAGCCCATCATTATACAGAAAGCCCATGGTGCCCGCTAACCCCACAGGTCAAGGTCATTGACTTAGAAATTTACGTGTTTGGAAAAATTAACGCTCAGTTTATGCTTTAATATTCAATACATGCATTTGTAGCAACATCCCGCATCATTCTACAGAAAGCCCATGGTGCCCGCTAACCCCAAAGATAAAGGTTACTGACTTAGAAATTTACGTGTTTGGAAAAGTTAACGCTCAGTTTATGCTTTAATATTCCATACATGCATTTGTAACAACATCCCGCATCATTCTACAGAAAGCCCATGGTGCTCACTAACTCCAAGGTTATTACAAGCTCCATATATACTATCAAACTGCGCCAGGCGGGACATTTTGCTCCGCGGAGCTCTTGTTATACTATCGTATTTCTCATTTCCTTGTGGAGGTTTAGCGCTTACTGCCATGTATAGACTGTTCGTATCCATTTGTATTAATTCAAAATCTGTTCTGTCCACATAAAATCGTAATAGAATTCCAACATTCTCAGCTTGGCGAGTTGGTACACAGCTATCCCGCAGTGAAACGGTCTATTCATAACCGCATTAACTTTTCTAGAAGATATCTCGTACGCATCGTCGATCTCCTCCATATCGTGGAAGTATGCAGATCTTAATGCCTTGTCCACACATTTCTCGTCCTTCGTATATGTCGTATTCAGGTGCCCCTCAGGAGACTATCATTTTACGCAGCACGAGTTCCCTAACACTTTCATTATGCCGGCAATAGGGGTTTTACTCACGTCCTCGTCACCGGTTCTCCACGCGTCAGTAACTCCCTTAACAAACCATATAAATGGCGTACCCCGCTCATAAGTGATACTCCAGTGGACCCCAGTGATCTTTAGGCCATTTTCCAAATACCACTTTAAAAGCGGTGAGTACAGCAATACTTTTTTGGCGGACAGCACACCTACTAGTTTCTTACCGATACCGCGTTTTCTTCCAGAGTCGTCTAAATATGTTAGCATGTAATCGGGTACTTCCCCTTCCTCGACTAATCTGTTGATAAATAATGGAGACATCTCCGAAAATTTATCTTTCAACTACAACGATGTTGGAGGAACTTCTATATCCACCTCGGCAAATCCGAACCATCTCCCGGATAAATCTTTTCTGGTAAAACATGATATTCCTTGGGGGTCGTGGGATTCCTCATTATGGTGTATATCTTCCTCACCACAAGGCATCTTTTTATTGAATGTAGATAGATACAGCGCGTTGGCGTCGAAGCTTGGCATTTTTTACTGCACCTAATTTGTGTGACCCCTACTTCCGCGTGGCGAGATAATCTAACACACATGGCGGTTTTCAACATCCCTTCTGGTGTTGGTCTCTCGTGGCGAGATAAGATGGTTGATGTGTCGCCCATGGCAGTTTTCAACATCCCTTCTGGTGTTGGCCCAGCGCGGCTAGAGAATATGATTGGCGGTCCACCACCCATGACAGTTTTCAACATCCCTTCTGGCGTTGGTCTCGCGTGGCGAGAAAAGATGGTTGATGTGTCGCCCATGGTAGTTTTCAACATCTCTTCTGGTGTTGGCCCAATTTTGTTTGTGGCGATCCGATTTATTTGGGTGTGGAGATCATCACGGTAGGTCGCATCATATTTTTTTACCGGACCTAATTTTTGTGACCCCGACTTCCGCATGGCGAGAGAATACATTTGATGGCCAACCTACCAAAGCTGCTTTCAACATTTCGTACGTCTCAACCTTGGGAGCGAACAGCGGGGGACTTATGACCGCAGCCGACTAAGAAGGTACTGCAACGCTACCCCTGGTAGAGTAACCGCATCTTTAAACATGTCAATGCCTCTCGTCTTGTAAAAACTGGACATTTTACCGATCGCCTCTATAAACGGATCCACATCCAAATCATTGTAGTATCGCAGCCACTCTCTGAACGTTTTCATATTTTTATTTTTATAAATCTCATTGCATGCGGCCAGTTCCGTCGCTGTTATTTTTCCATTTGGGTTGAGTTGGTTGTCCCAATATTTTATTTCGGGCAACCCTTCGTAATCCAGTTTATCGATAGAATCAAACCACTCATATGGAAATAACTCATATGGACTTTTTCCCCTCGCAGTCGTATGCTTTTATCTATTTGTCGTAGGACGTCTCTGGACTGAGATATCATTTTACGTCCAGAAATCGTAATTCGGGGGTAAATAGGAACATCGTCGTGTTTGTTTTCTTACCGACGAGAACTTTCGATGTCGTATCGGCCAACAACCCAACGAAATGTTTTTTTATCAGATTGAGATCGTATCGACTAGAGTTGAAACCAATTACAGGAACTTGATCAATCCATCGGGTGATCTCGCGTTGTTGGGTAGCGGGAAGCCTGTCCATACAGGTAGGGAGGTACTTTTTACCAGCGGTCTCTCGTATCGCCTTACCCCTTTTCTGTATGTTTTCCATAAATAGGGCAACCAATTTGGCCGGATCCGTTTCGCATATGTGAGTTATTTGAACTTATTTCAGTACATAAATTATCGCCGATGCTTACGCTTATGGGCACATGCTCGCTTACAAATTCGAGATTACCTTTCTTACTCCGACACCCAACCGAAGTTGGCCCACCTTCGCTAGTTTTCGATAAATACGCTTCAAAGTCGTACACAATCTGGTACGGGTAAACGGTTGTCGGAGGGGCTGGTGTTTTCTTCCACCAGTCTTCATAATCGCACTCCCAAATAGTAGTTAATGTAAAACTCCTTCGCGATCGCAGCGTCTCTCGCGAGAGTTTTTCTGAATTGTTCAATTATCCGCGATCTCTCTTTCTCGATCGCCCTCTCGGTCGCTGGGTGTCTGGGGAGGGTAATAATGTTCTCTTTGGTGGGGGGTTCGATGGCGGCCTCTTTGACAGGGGGTTCAATGTAGTCCTCTTTGTGTATGACTGGTTTGGGGCAAGTGTCTCCTTCATTGTCGACCCAATTGTCGAGGGGGTCCAATTGGTTGACCATAAACTCATGCTCTTCCTCTGGTGTGAGCGGCACCATGGCGATCACTACTGCTGCTGCTGCGCGCGCAATAATTATGGCTCCCTTTATCGCTCTAGTCCTCTCAACACGCCGTGAGAGACACTTAGGGCATCCATGCCAATAACACCCGTGAAATTGGCAAACCGTGTTAGTTTCCTCACAAAATCCGTCGACTGGCTCTCCACCCACCATCCTCTCACTGCCGTGCCCGCAGTGTGCAGTGTGTATATGTGGTTTACCGCGCTTTTCGAATGATTGTATCCAACTTGTCGCCTTCGCGCTCGCGTGAGACCTGGGGTAAAAGGCCTTTTCGTAGGCGGATGTGGGTCTGTCGATCTGAGCGCCTTTGCACGTGAGCTTCGTCTCACCTCGCATGCAGGTGAGCGCGTGTCGTTTTAAATTATGAGATTGCATGAATTCTGGTTGCACCCGTAGCAGCAGAGGGTGTGGGTGGTTTTGTTCATGTCGGTAATCAGAAAGGCGTGATTATTGTAAATACCGATTTTCATTTTCTTCCTACCAATTTCTTCGTAATGCGCCGCCACTTTTCTTAAATACCATGTGCCCTCTTCGACTGGTTCATACACCTCAATTCCGAGTTTAAAACATTCCTCCACTTTTTTATGTCGTCAAGTATTATAGGGTCGGCTGGTCTTTTCCACCCCTTACTTTTACAGAAAAGGATATATTCGTGGACCAAATCTTGCGTTTTTGTGAGACAGCGGTCTGCTCGCAGATCAGTCGTTTGAAGAACGATACATCTAAACAAGCAAAGCTCGTCGTTAAATTTATCCAACGGTTTTATCCCCTTCCGATATCGATACCATTCGGGAAGCGGGCCTCCTGCCGCTTTCGAGGATCTCATCCCCTCATCGTCTGCGCTAGATGAAATAATTAATTTAATCGTAACGCCGGACCACCTAACAAACGTCCATTTCGTGCTCGGGCTGTCTATTTTATCGATGTTCATTCTAGTTTCCTCCTGTTCGGCAACCCATTCACTCGCGTCCTCGTATTCTCTCAACCAGGGGCTCCCGCGCAGTTGTTTATGAAATATTATCGTTTCCGGTCTACCCTGTGTGTCTGTCTGCTCGATGTGAGCCAATTTGTATGAAAATAAATAACGTCTGTAGAAACTCCCAGTTAGCATTGGGGCGATCTCTGCCATTATTCGTTCCGTTATATTTACTTGGGTGCGCCGTTTTAGGGTAATAGTTACTGTGCGGCGTCCTTTCACTATTTTACTCTCCGTCCGTATGTAATCATCCAGAATGTCGTCGCCTTCGTCTATTATTTTCCTTAACAGGCCGGTTTTAGGAATTCGTTGTTTGGGCACCACAATATTTTTACCGCGCATACTCAATACCGCCTCATCGGCTAAAGATTTGGCTTTTTTTGTATAGTGCAGGTTGGGTTACATTGTTAAGGCGCAATCTTCTCAGTCTGCCCCCATCATCCGTTTTTCTCGATTTGTACGCATAAGTCAGTCTTTTAATAAATTCCTCATTTTTCGCCTCATTTATAATCTTGGCTAAGCCTTTCGCCTGCACATTTTTATACCCCCCGCAACGAGTTGTGGGGGGTATACTGGAGTCAGGTTGTCCGTCCTTCCGTCCGTCCGTGCGTCCGTCCGTGCGTCCGTAAACTTAACATCAGAGAAATATTGTTATACTTCTATTTCCTTCATCTAAAATGCTTGATATTTCACACATGCATTCCTGTAAGGCTCTACTACCATGCTGTGCCAAATCCACGACCGTCCAACCCCCGCAGATCCCAAGGTCAAGGTCAAATACTTAGTCCGTAAACTTAACATTAGAGAAATATTGTTATAACTTCATCTAAAATGCTTAATATTTCACATATGCATTCCTGTAAGGCTCTACTACCATGCTGTGCCAAATCCACGACCATCCAAGACCCGCTGATACCAAGGTCAAGGTCAAATACTTAGTCTCTTTACAAAACTTAACATCAGAGAAATATTGTTCTAACTTCTATTTCCTTCATCTAAAATTCTTAATATTTCACACATGCATTCCTGTAAGGCTCTACTACCATGCTGTGCAAATTCCACGACCGTCCAACCCCCGCTGATCCCAAGGTCAAGGTCAAATACTTAGTCTCTTTACACAACTTAACATCAGAGAAATATTGTTCTAACTTCTATTTACTTCATCTAAAATTCTTAATATTTCACACATGCATTCCTGTAAGGCTCTAATACCATGCTGTGCCAAATCCATGACCGTCCAACCCCCGCTGATCCCAATGTCAAGGTCAAATACTTAGTCTCTTTACAAAACTTAACATCAGAGAAATAAGTTATAACTTCTATTTCCTTCATTGAAAATTCTTATTATTTCACTTGTGCATTCCTCTACGGTTGTACTATCATGCTGTGACAAATCTACGACTGTCCATCCCCCGCTGATCCCAAGGTCAAGGTCACATACTTAGTCTCTTTACAAAACTTAACATCAGAGAAATATGTTATAACTTCTATTTCTTTCATTGAAAATTCTTAATATTTCATATGCTGTGACAAATCCCCGCTGATCTCGAGGTCAACGTCACATACATAACGTATAACCTCGAATTAACGCCCCCTTCCTAATAAACGCGCCCCCCCCCCCCCCCCCCCCAAGTAAAAAAAATAAAATAATAATAATTTTTTACCAATGACCGCCAATTTCAAACAAAAATAATCCTTAAATCCTTATTTGTGCCTCCGGGGGCGTTAATTCGAGGTTACACGGTAGTCTCTTTACAAAACTTAACATCAGAGAAATCGGTTATAACTTCTATTTCCTTGCTCGGATCTGCTTCACATTTCACACACTCATTCCTCCAATGCCAACGGACCTCTACCACCCTGTGACAAATTCACGTTCATGCCGCTCGCGCTAATCCCAGAGTCAAGGTAACAAGCCCACACACTTGGAAATTTTTACATATTTTAGGGGTACCTGGGCCCACGCGGGGGGTATTCCGTAAGCCTCGCTTACTGACCAATCTAGTTGGGGAAGGTTATTCCCAATTTGGAGGCCTCCGACCGTAAGTCACGAAGTTTAGCGGGTCCCCGTGGAGGGGGTTTTATCTCCTTTTTATTCGTATTACGACGAATGTTAGGAGGTGTTTGTATTGTTCTTTGGGTTGGGGGAATCGCTACCTCACTAATCAGTTTGTGAGATACATTCGGTTTCCTCGCCATTCGGCTCATATTTTTTATGGCAACTGTCATAATGTCTTTCTATATACTAGTAAATATACTTTTCCAATCCTGGAAATTAATTATTAATTATAAAGAGGTACTATATTTGTTCAATATTGCGGATTTCGATAAGTAGTATAAAATCCGTAATGGTTTCGACTACATTTTTTAGCAATTTGTCATAATTTCTCATAATTTCTCGTAATTTCTCATAATTAATTAATTAATTAATTAATTTCCTGGATTGGAAAGTATATTTACTGGTATATAGAAAGGCATTCGGTATAAAATCTGTAATAGTTTCGACTACTTATTTTAGCCATTTGTCATAATTTTTCATAATTAATTAATTAATTAATTTCCAGGATTGGAAAGTATATTTACTAGTATATAGAAAGGCATTCGGTTTCCTCGCCATCCGTCTCATATTGTTTATGGCAATCGTCATAATGTCTTTCTATATACTAGTAAATATACTTTCCAATCCTGGAAATTAATTAATTATGAGAAATTTTTCGAATTTTACAAATTCGAAAAATTAATTCCACCGAATTCAATTCACCAATTGACGGTGGGGATACATTTTGTTTTGATTCCCATATAAAGCATGACCCATTTTTGTAGTGGTGGGAGCATAAACACCCACCAATTAATTTCCCCTTAGTCGCGGTAATGAACTCATACCCTATATACTACTGTATATGTTCTCTTCAAGTAACCGATTTATGTATGCGACTGTATTAAGGTATTAGGTAATATATAGATACACTTGGCTTCAATAATAATTGCTTTATAAGAGTGATGTGGTATATGAATATAACATATGTGAATATTGTCTTGTTACTGTATACTATATGGAGCATGGGGTTGCCATCTCCGCCATCTTTGCATGTACAAGCCATCGTACAGTTTCACCACTTAGTGCGTTTAACACATACAGCAAATACTATGACAGCAAACCAAATATAAAGTTGGTGCAATAAATAATAGACAGATGTGACAACGGCAAGCTATAACTATTCTGACAGCAAACTATACAAAAGTCGAGATATCTGAACATTTCTCCCATCAACATCACAATTATTTTCCAATCTGATGCACAGTCTATGTTAGTGTATGTGTAACACATATATAAAGCCATATTTACTCGCATAGTAGGCGAATAGACACCAGGGACAATACACTTGGGTAACTGCTTATATGTCACTGGATTTGATAGCGAATAACAGAGTACGGTAGTGTGTATATATGGTATGTGTTGTGTGGTTCGCCAGGTAAAAGTGGTACACTGTGCGATTTTCTGTGCATGAGGCGATTTATATTGGTGATTCATGTCGTTAAAACACAGACACAAACCTGTCCAGAAAACTGACATATTTTGCAGTTTGGTGTAATATAATTGATAGGAGTCTGTTATTCTGGCTTTTCCATATGTGATTAGCTACATTATGGCATATGTTCTACTTCACATTTTGAGTTCTTTTTCAAACGGCAGTACAGATGAAACTGACTGATGGCTGGAACGCACACAGATGGCTGACTTTGCCACTCCATGTGCCGTATTAGATACAGTAACGAGGCAGTGTTCACATGTATGTTATACATATATTCTATCCCATTTACGGAGCAATTATCTTTGAATCAAACGATGATCAGGTATAGAACGGGTCCTTAAGACAACATAGGGGTGGGGGGGGGGGTGGGGGGGGGGGGGGCAGCGGATTTGTGGTTCCGTGGACGGTGGTGTGCAATTGCTGCTATTTCTTTTATCTTTGCATTGTATATATATTTCAATAAAAATGAATTGTATACATTTAACTTCGAGAATCGCAAATATTCGATGCCATTGTTATTTTCTCGTTCTATCGCGAGATTTACGGGTTACCTTGTGCGTTCTACCGAAGCCAGATGAAAGGTCACAACTGCCAAGTAATATAAATGTGATTCAAGCAGGTCTAATGCTTCCTGGTCAATTAAATTCGCTCTCATTGCAAAAAATCTCAAGTCAATTCGCTCTCATTTTATAACAATGATTATTATGTCGAAATGTTTGTAACGGTTACCTAGCCATCTGTATACATCCGTTTGAAAAACAGGACGTATTATGGTATACATCCGTCCGTCCGTCTATCCGTTCATCCGTCCGGTTTCGTAAGCTTTCGGATACCAAGTATCTCTGCAACCCTGAGTCCGATTGACTTGAAAGTCCATAACGTCATATACTTGTTTATCGTGATCTATATTTTCATTCCATGGCCCAGCAATGTGGCCCACATGTCCAAGGCCAAAGTCAATTTACTTAGTTTGTGTTAACGTTTTTGTAAAAGTTGCGTTAAAGGTTTCGAATACCTATTAATTCTGGAACCCTCAGTCCGATTGACTTGACACTTCATATTCCTGTTTATCACTATCTATGGTTTCATTCCATGCGACACGCCTGCCCCCGGTCAATGTCAAATTGTTTAGATATGTGTTATTGTTTTGCAAGATTTACGTTGACGTTTTTGGTTATCTGAACATTATATTTCTGCAAACCTAAGTCAGATTGGCTTCAAACTTCATGTACTTATTTTTCACCATCCATATTTTCATTATGTAGCCCGCGCACGCGGCCTCTGTGTTCAGTGCCAATTTATCTTTTGTGTTCTTAGTTAGATCATTTCAAAGATATCTAGCTTGGTTTCGGAGTCAATTTCCAAATGTGTTTGTTTTGTGACTGCTCCCACAAGTCCTCTACCTCTTTTTTCCCCATGTTAAATTCCCATAGACAAATCAATTTTTCGTAATAAAACCAATATTTGACCAAATTTAACGAAATAAAAAGAAGGCTGATTTTTAAATTTTCCTTTAATTTAATATTATCGAAAAAAATATTGTTTTTTAGTTGTTTATATGGCCGTAAAATTTGGGCAGCTTTCGTGAAACAGACAGTACACATTTGCGTTTAACGTGTGTTCCTAACTGTTATCTCTACAACCCTCTGTCGGATTGGCTTGAATTTCCATAGCCCACATATGCGGTCCCTGTGTTCAGGGTCAAGGCCAATGACATATATAATTTGTGTTTATTGTATCCCCCGGACTCCGTCGGGGGATACTATGGATTTGACAGCGGGCCGCGTCCGCGTCCGCGTCCGCGTCCTCGTCCGCCGCAGATACTTCTTGTCCGGAGCATAACTCGAACACCCTTTGGAATATTTTCATGAAACTTCACACATGCATAGACCACGACCCGAATGTGTGTCGCGCACAAGAATTACAACTCTTTCATAGCTAATTTTTGAGTTATCTCCCTTTTTTGTTTCTCGCACTGATTTCGTGTCCGGAGCATAACTCCACCACCCTTTGGAATATTTTCATGAAACTTCACACATGCACACGACCCGAAGGTGTGTCGCGCACAAGAATGACAACTCTTGCATAGTTAATTTTTTAGTTATCTCCCTTTTTTGTTTTGCGCACTGATTGACCATAACTCGACCACCCTTTGGAATATTTTTATGAAACTTTACACATTCAATTAGACCACGAACCGAAGGTGTGTTGTGCACAAGAATGACAACTCTTGCATAGCTAATTTTTTAGTTATCTCCCTTTTTTGTTTTCACGCACTGATTTCCTGTCCGGAGTATAACCCGAACACCCTTTGGAATATTTTCATGAAACTTCACACATGCATAGACCACGACACGGAGGTGTGTCACGCACAAGAATGACAACTCTTGCGTAGCTAATTTTTGAGTTATCTCCCTTTTTTGTTTTGAGCACTCTACAAACTGGACAATAATGCATGAACACCCGTTTTACCCGTTTTCTCGTCTGCTCTGTACACCTTTTCTCGTGTGCTCTGTACACCTTACCTGTAGAGACAACAATAGAGACTGAGAGAACCATTCACCTGTGCATGTGGTAGCATGGGCAAATGTCCAGTCTTGACCAGTCTGACCACAGGTAATTTATACAGGTAAATTACTACATTGGATATTACATTTCCGTAAACTGTGTTGAAAATATTGTGGCATTTTGTGGACTTGTGCAGATATATGTAGATAAATATAGGACTATTAAAAAAAAATTCTTGGCTCCAGTAGCAAGCATTATTATTTTTAATTTTTGAAGAAAAAAAATTGTTTACATTTTTTTTAATTTTTTGTAACTGAACACTAACTTATTACAGGTAATTTATGCAGCTAAATTATTACATTTCCCTAAACTGTGAAAATTGCTTTCGGGCCCAGGCTCGAGGTCAAGGCGGGACAAGGCGAGGCATTTCATTCCGCGGAATTCTTGTTTACTTATCTCCCTTTGTTGTTTCGTGCTCTGATTTTGTATCCAGAGCATAACTCGAACACCCTTTGGAATATTTTTATGCCCCACCACGATAGTGGAGGGGTCATTTAGTGTTACCCTTGTCCGTCCGTCCGTCCGTCCGTCCGTCCGCACACACGAATGGGTACTTGTTGTAAGCGTACGGGGGTCTTATTGGGTAGGGTTAGGATAGTGTTGGGTACTCTTGTTGGGTATTTTTATAGAGTAAAAACCCAACAAGTATTCATTCGTAGGAACGTGCGTCCCGTCCTCCCGTCCTCCCGTCGTCCCGTCCGTCCGTCCGTCACAAAACTTTAACACTCGGGTAAATGATTTTCGAGATTTTGTCTCCGGAGCATAACTCGAACACCATTTTTTAAAACTACTTGTGTATCTGGGGAGGGGGATACACATGAGCTTGTCGACAAGCGTCCATTTCTAGTTTTCTTTTAAATTTGTGCTGAAGTTTGTTTTATGTGTTAGGTTTTGAGTGGTACATCCATCAGTGTTACTGATTTCTTTTCTGATTACCTTGTATACTGGCTATGCCTCGATTGCCGTATATTGTGACCTTCGGCACACTTGTTTATGACTGTCAACATGTTTGTAAGAGTTACTCCATTGTGCCACAATGCCAATATTTTTTAATGGACTGCTTTAATATTTGCACACTTGATACATGTGAACATATACGACACGTCCATTCAACTATTAACATGACCTCTCAACATTTTGGGAAATGGCTGCCATTTTTGTCACGTGACAAATCTGAGATGTCCCTAAAGCTAAAAATAATTAAAATAATGTTTCCTAACGGTGCACCAAATTTCGTGCTTGTATCACAAAATGCACAATTCTCTGACATATCGATTCCACTATCTCAGACTTTCACAAGGCCGCTGAAATACTTTTTACGTGAAAAGGCATTTTAGAGTTTTTCCACATTTTTTGCACATTCACGGACAGACCTCAGCAGAATAACCCTTTCATCCCTAAATAACTGGATTGGATTTTGATATGTTAATTTTGCAACCCATTCCAATCATCACAAAATGATTTTCAGACCAGTCCATTTATGAATATGAGGTGTTTTTGTTCTCAAAATTATGAACATTACTTGCAAAAAGTGCAGATCCTGATGAGACGGCTCATCACGAGCCGGCTCATCTGGATCTACACTTTTTGCCAATACCACTATACAGGCCTGTGGGGTTAAGGGGGGTGCGTACGCACCCGTCGTACCCACTCTGCGTACGGGCCTGACTTCAATATTAGGCGGTAGATAGGAGTCAGCTTGTCGGTCTGTCGGTTGGTCAGAAATAGAGAATAGTAGGTTAGTGCCGTGAATGGGAAAACATATCTGGCAATGCTTAGGAAACGGGATGGACGAGGCTATGCCGAGCACATCCCGTTTCCGTGCCGCGCCAGATAGTTTTCCCATTCACGGCACTAACCTACTATTCTATTTATCCCGTCAACACCTACAAATGGCTTTAAAATGCAAACAAAATAACCCCAGTCACTGCACATATTCATACGCAGTGAATATGTCGTATTGACAGGATATCAAAAATGTTTCACGGCACTGTGTTTCACGGCACATACTCACTGTGTTCACGGGATAAATTTCGTTTCCGCTGTATATCTTCTAAAATGATGACTAGATTTGAAATAATTATCCATAAATGTTTGCCATGATGACCATGTGTCGTATCAATACCCCTACATGTCTACCTACAACGTTGATGTCACACTTGGAGGTCAAATGTCAAATTTCTGCACTATATATCCTACGCCGATTCATGGACTTTCAAATAATTTTCAATAAATGTTTGTCATGATTATTCGATGTGTCGCGTCCAAGGTCGAAGTCACACGTAGAGAGAGACCAAAGGTAAAATAATGCGCAGACAATTTCTCTTCTAATCCGATAAATTTATTTGCAAGTCATTCGCTGCAAATGTTTGTCATGATGAGGCGATTTGTCGCTTTCAATACCCACCATGCACCTACATCCAAGGTCAAGGTCACACTCAGTGGTTAAATGACAAAGGTGCTCATGAGATTTCGTTTCCGCCGTATATCATCTAAACGGATGAATGCATATTCAAATGATATGTCACAAATGTGTGCCATGATGACACGATATGTCTCGCGTGCCCGCGTGCAAACGTCCAAAGTAAAGCTCATACATAGTCGAAGTTCAAAAATTGAGCATTAGGTGTCGTTTCCACCATGTATATCTTATATATTATGTTGAAACGATTTGCTGCAAAAGATTGTCATGTGTCGCGTTCTATACACACGTGTCTGCGTCCAAGGATAAGATCACAAGTAGAGGTCAAATATCAAAAATGGGCATGGAATTAAATTCCGACTTATAAAACTGTGTGATATTAAACTTGTTCATGTGGCATTATGTGGTATTATGATCACTATCATGTGATAAGTCGTGTTTTTATTACATTAAATATATGATAAGACCAATATATGCAAATATATACCTTTCAAATATATACCTTAGGCTTCTTGTCCATATGCGAGTTGACCATACCAGAGACATAAATACTATACTCT
This sequence comes from Conchocele bisecta, assembly GCA_029237695.1. Classification (NCBI taxonomy): domain Eukaryota; kingdom Metazoa; phylum Mollusca; class Bivalvia; order Lucinida; family Thyasiridae; genus Conchocele; species Conchocele bisecta. The sequence continues at coordinate 60,730,559 of CM055279.1, read as the reverse complement.
AAGTGAAATACTTCACCATACTTATTGGAGACATGTTACCATTGCTGTAAAGTCCTATGTCACACAATGTCAATATATATTACACCCGAATTTCTTTTTTTCAGGTCACATACAAACAGCAGCAGAACTGCCCGATGTGATGACCGCGTCCTATTATGGTTCACGTTTCGACAATTGTTTACTTCAGGAGATAAATAAACATGCAACTGACTGTTGATAACCAAAACTCTCAAAAGTGATGTTGTGTAGGATGGATCAAACCATGAAGCGGCCACATAAATGAATCGCGTGTGACAAGACCTTCCTAAACTGTAGCAACCTTTTGCTTATATTCACACCGGGGAGGAGCCACATACGTGATACGACATTCACACACAGTAGCAGCATCAAACAGCACATGTTCATACATACAGGGGATCGTCCCCACACATGTAGTGTTTGTGACAAGACATTCATACAGAGAGGCCACCTGAAACAGCACATGCTCATACATACGGGGGATCGTCCCCACACATGTAGTGTTTGTGACAAGACATTCACACAGAATGGCAACCTCAAACAGCACATGTTCATACATACGGGGGATCGCCCACATACATGTAGTGTTTGCGACAAGACATTCACACGGAGTGGCCACCTCAAACGGCACATGTTCATACATATGGTGGATCGTCCCCATACATGTAGTGTTTGTGAAAAGACATTCACACACAGTGACAACCTCAGATGACACTTGTTCATACATACGGGAGATCGTCCACACACATGTATTGTTTGTGATAAGACATTCACACAGAGAGGCAGCCTCAAACGGCACATGTTGATACATACGGTGGATCACCCCCATACATGTAGTGTTGGTGACAAGACATCCACACACAGTGGCCACCTCAAACAGCACATGCTCATACATACGGGGGATCGTCCCCATGCATGTAGTGTTTGTGACAAAACATTCACACACAGTGGCAACCTCAAACAGCACATGCTCATACATACGGGGGATCGTCCTCATAAATGTATTGTTTGTGACAAGACATTCACACATAGTGGCAGCCCCAAACATCACATGTTCATACATACGGGGGATCGCCCCCATACATGTAGTGTTTGTGACAAGACATTCACAAACAGTGGCAGCCTCAAACGACACATGTTCATACATACATAGGATCGTCGTCATACAGCCAGTGGTTGTGACGAGTTCGTCCACAAGGAAGCCACCTCAAATGACAGATGCTTACACACACCGGGGATCGACACACATATGCATATTTACACAGGCGAGCATCCATTCACATGCTGTTTGTGTGACTGTACCTTTATATATCGTTGCAATATCAGCAGACTCCTCCAAACTGGGGATCAACCACATACGTGTTCTGTGTGCCACTGTGATTCAACTGAAACAACACGTGCTCCTCCGGACTGGTGATCGTCCACATACACGCGATTGCGACCAGAGCGTCATACTCGTCACACATATGCATATTCGCACTAAGGAGCTGACATTAGATACAGTGTGTGCGAGACGAGACTTCCAAGTATAATAGTAATATTTACAGACATGTAGTGTCTGCGACTAGACTTTCACACAGAGTGGGATCCTCAAACGACAGCTGCTCATCCAGACCGGTGGTTGTCCTTATACATGTTTCGTGACCAGACATTTGCTCAGAGAGTCGTGCTCAACACACATGCATATTCACACCAGGGAGCATCCATATGTATGAAGCGCGTCAGATAAGACGTTCAGATCCAGTCGTAATGTCAACAGACACATGCTAAGCCACAGTGGGGATCGACAACATACATGAACCTGTACTGTGTGCGACAGGGCATTATCACGGTGTGACACCATATGTCCATATCCACTTGGGGGTTCCAATCCATACATATTTGTGTCAAGCCATCCAGAGTAGTAGATGCAGACACCACATGTCCATCCACAGGGGTGTTCCAATCCATATGTATTTGTGTCGAGCCATCCAGAGTCGTACCTTCAGACACCATATGTCCATCCACAGGGGAGTTCCAATCCATACATGGTTGTGTCAAGCCATCCAGAGTAGTACCTTCAGACACCATATGTCCATCCACAGGGGAGTTCCAATCCATACATGTTTGTGTCAAGCCATCCAGAGTAGTACCTTCAGACACCATATGTCCATCCACAGGGGAGTTCCAATCCATACATGTTAGTGTCAAGCCATCCAGAGTCGTACCTTCAGACACCATATGTCCATCAACAGTGGAGTTCCTATCCATACATGGTGTTGTCGAGCCATCACAAGTCGTACCTTCAGACACCATGTGTCCATCCACGGGGGAGGTCCAATATATACATGTTTGTGTCGGGCCATCCGGAGCAGTACATTCAGACACCATATGTCCATCCACAGGGGAGTTCCAATCCATACATGTTAGTGTCAAGCCATCCAGAGTAGTACCTTCAGACCCATATGTCCATCCACAGGGGAGTTCCATTCCATACATGTTAGTGTCAAGCCATCCAGAGTAGTACCTACAGACACCATATGTCCATCCACAGTGGAGTTCCAATACATACATGTTAGTGTCAAGTCACCCAGAGTATTACATTCACTAACATGTATGTATTGGAATGGACATATGGTGTCTGAATGTACTACTCTGGATGGCTTGACACTAACATATTGACAAGAAACATTCTGGCAGAAACAGGGAACATATAAACTTAAAGACGTGAAACGCCATTTCCTGCATTCTCAGGGCTCAAAGGGCCTGATGTTAGTAGGTGGGTCCGGGGGCATGCTCCCCCGGACATTTTTAAAATCTAAGAGACGTAAAACGCCATTTCCTGCATTCTCGGGGCCCGATGTTGGTAGGGGGGTCCGGAAATTTTTTAAATCTAGGAGGCGTGAAACGCCATTTTCTGCCTTCTCAGAAAGTTTGAGGATGAGAAGATGTGCATTCTTATAGAAATATTGAGGGGGCCAGGCCTCCCTAACAAGATCGTTACGTCATTGCCGCGCGTACGGGATAGTGACGTTCTACTATTTCCTGCCTATTCGTCGGACAAAAACTACACTTTGTTATATATACGGGCACGAAAACTGATGTAGCACAATTATAGGTGTCTGGATGGTGCATTTATTTTAAAACATCACTGCGATGCAGGCGGCGTTGCCAGCTGTTCAGAAGGACGGTGGTGGGGGGGGGGGGGGGGGGGGGGGGGGGGGGGGGGGTTGGGTGGGGGTCGAAAATAAAATAATATTATAAGGCGCATATAAAACAGAAAAAGTTATTCAACTATTCGATGATGAAATTTAACCTAAAGTCTCACAATTCGAGATATTAGCAAAAATAAGAATTTTCTATGTTTTGCCATTTTTGTCGACTATAGTCGGCGCTTTTTCCGTCGCCCGCGTCGTCGTCCGCATCGTCGTCTCGTCGTCTCGTCCGCGTCGTCCGTGTCGTCCGGTTTTCTTTAGCAGAGGCGCTATCCGCGTCATCCGGTTTTCACATAGGGTAACCTATGTATTGGAATCACCTCGGACAGTTAGCCATGCCTTAGACCCCCCTCGATGGGCTAGTCCGTTGTGATATCTTGGAATAACCATAACAAAAAAATGCATTGTGTTACTCAACGTTTAACTGTCATATGCAACCGCTAATTGAAAATAATATTATGAAAAACAACTTGCACTGAACAATATCAACAACGTATGTTCTACGTACACAAATACATCAGATTATTTTGTTGCGCGTTCAAGTTGTGATGCCCCCATTTGCGTCACAAATCGTGCGGTCATCGCTAAATTTAGTAACAGGCTATAGTTTTCGGCAGAGTTAACTCCCATACGAATACTCTCCACCGGAAGCGACCTCCGTCGAGAGGTTACAGCTACCTGCTGACCCAGATGTTTTAATGATCGCGATTGTGTCGCAACAAAACTCTCACGTGTGGGTCTAACTGATGTTAATCCTCATTCTATCGATGGATTTACAGCGGATTTTAGTGACATTCCCGAATTCGGCCTGATTAACATTTGTCTATGGTGGCCAATACACGCCAACATGAGTGTCAATTCTACGTTCAGGGAAGGGGGTCAATAAGTCGGTAAGTGATCAATTACAGTCAGGGAACAAATTAATGACAGTATAACACATCCAGCGTATATTAATACCCATATTAATGCAAGTACTGAAAATATGACAAAAAAAATTCTAACAAGTTTGGGTTTCGATACATTGAACATTTTGTCAGCAGTTTCCCCAATGACGTCAGTTGTATGTTTTAATATACTCGATCCGGGGCCAACTATTTCATTCACAAAACAGAAGTAAACATGGCGATGTCAAAGTAATGCAGAAACTTTAACACAAATCCTGCTACAACATGTTTTGTACCGATAAGGCATTTTCAGGCGCGACAGTAATTCTTGTAGTACCCTATGTTCTGTACTTTCAGTACTACGATTTTGTAAGGGAAATGCGTTGTAAAGTTATTTTTGTTCACAATATCTCTTTAACCCCTTGCCAGACTTTGATAATATTTCACATCAATGTTTGTCTAGGGATGATGCTTCATTACGCACACCCCCACATCCAAATTCTGAAGGTCAAGGTCATTTATTTACTTTTAATGTTCACAGATTTTGTAACACAAATGCGTTAAAGTTATTGTTTTTCATTGAATACCTCATTAACCCCTTGCCAGACTTTGATACTATATCACATCAATGTTTGTCTAGGGATGATGCTTCATTACGCACACCCCCACATCCAAATTCTGAAGGTCAAGGTCATTTATTTACTTTTAATGTTCACAGATTTTGTAACACAAATGCGTTAAAGTTATTGTTTTTCATTGAATACCTCATTAACCCCTTGCCAGACTTTGATACTATATCACATCAATGTTTGTCTAGGGATGATGCTTCATTACGCACACCCCCACATCCAAATACCCAAGGTCAATGTCATTTCTTTACTTGTAATGTTCACGGTCAAATGCCTCGGCAGGCGCAGTACCGCTTCCGTGGCGGAATTCTTGTTTTGTAAGGCAAATGCGTTAAAGTTATTTTTGTTCACAATATCTCTTTAACCCCTTGCCAGACTTTGATAATATTTCCTTATGTCCATCCACAAGGGAGTTCCAATCCATACATGTTCGTGTCAAGCCATCCCGTGTAGTACCTTCAGACACCATATTTCCATCCACCGGGGAGTTCCAATCCATACAACCATGTTTGTGTCAAGACATCCAGAGTAGACATATAGGTCTGAAGGTATTACTCTGGATGGCTTGACAGTAACATGTATGGATTGGAACTCCACTGTAGATGGACATATGGTGACTGTAGGTACTACTCTGGATGGCTTGACACAAACATGGATGTGATTGGAACTCCCCTGTGGATGGACATATGGTGTCTGAATATACTACTCTGCATGGCTGGACACTAACATGTATGGATTGGAACTCCCCTGTGGATGGACATATGGTGTCTGAATGTACAACTCTGGATGGCTTGACACAAACATGTATGGATTGGAACTCCCCTGTAGATCGACATATGGTGTTTGGAGGTACTACTCGGGGTGGTTTGACACAAACGTGTATGGATTGGAACTCCCCTGTGGATGTACACAGGTGGTGTCTGATGGTACTACTCTGGATGGCTTAACACAAAGATGTATGGATTGGAATATACTACTTTGGATGGCTTGACACCATATGTCCATCGACAGTGGAGTTCCAATTCATACATGTTAGTGTCAAGCCATCCAGAGTAGTACCTTCAGACACCATATGTCCATCCACAGTGGAGTTCCAATCCATACATGTTAGTGTCAAGTCACCCAGAGTATTACATTCAGACACCATATATCCGTCCACAGGGGAGTTCCAATACATATATGTTTGTGTTAAGCCATCCCGAGTAGTACATTCAGACACTTGTGTACATCGACAGGGGAGTTCCAATCCATACATGTTTGTGTCAAGCCACCCAGAGTAGTACCTTCAGACACCATATGTCGATCTACAGGGGAGTTCCAATCCATACATCTTAGTAATGAGCCATCCAGAGTAGTACCATCAGACACCTGTGTACTTCCACAGGAGAGTTCCAATCCATACACGTTTGTGTCAAGCCACCCCGAGTAGTACCTCCAAACACCATATGTCGATATACAGGGGAGTTCCAATCCAAACATGTTTGTGTCAAGCCATCCAGTGTTGTACATTCAGACACCTATGTCCATCCACAAGGGGAGTTCCAAATCCACATGTTGTGTCCAGCCATCCAGAGTAATATATTAGACACCATATGTCCATCCACAGGGGACCTTAGTGCCAATGCCATCCATGTTTGTGTCAAGCCATCCAGAGTAGTACCTTCAGTCACCATATGTGCATCGACTGTGGAGTTCCAATACATACAATTATGTTGAGTCAAATGGGCGGTTCGTACGAAGCCTCTGAAGTTCCACCCCTCCTGACGATGTCCTTGCGATGCATCATTTACAGTAGCTTCGATAACATTCAGTCACACGTGACCGCAAGTGTCGAATGTATCAACGCCGGTTGCTTAGCAACGAATATTGCGGCATGGCGACAACGGGAATATTCTGTCATAGAACCCACGAGAGACTACCCTGACGGAATATAGAACGATAAGTGTAGTTTTATACATACTTTCAAACTGATGTATCATGTGACACTGTTTATTGACCCACCCTCGTATCAGATCCTCTTTGCATAATCGGTGACATGGGTCCGTTTTGACCAAGGGCCGTATTGAGTGGTTCACCTTGGCCGCGGTGCTTGCGTCCCTTGTAATTGTTTTACGCCATTTGCTTTATTTACTTCAGAGTCGTTCAAGATCGCTTGTTTCTGCTCCTGTTGTATACAGGCCTCCTTCAACGAACTGCCGGTAGTTTAAGGTACATACCCACGCAGTAGGCACAAAATGTTCTTTATAGGAATTAAATAAGTGTATAATTGTGTCACTATTCCACCAGTTCTAAAAATTACAAGTGCTCCTATTCAGATATAATAATTTAGTAATATGAAATAGGCACAACCTATGACGGGCGACGTTAGTGTATGAAAATAAATTTACCAATTGATAGCTTTACCATGATTTAGTATGCTACAAACGGTACCGTAGTATATTGTAGTATTGCAGAGCTACTTTCCGCAACTAGCAGGGTGTTACAACTTCTCTATTATAATTAAATGGTGTCATTGTCACACTTCTCTTATTTCAACCAGTGATACAATTTAGATATTTCCTTTTCATATATAGTACATTAATAGCCTAGGCATAGAGGAGCGCGTGGTCGAGCGGTCTGAGGCGTCGCACTGCTGATCTTACGGTCGTGGGTTCGAGCCTCACCGGAGCCATGCGTTGTGTCCTTGGGCAAGACACTTTATCCACACTGCTTCAGTCCACCCAGCTGTAAATGGGTACCGGCTAAATACCGGGAACATCGATTTTATTTGATTGTATGTACATGTACTTTTGAATAAAAATATGATCCACTGGTGATAAGCCTCAGTATTGAGGGTATACCAGTATACTGGCAAAAGCAAAGCATTATAGAAACTGTATTAGTACATTTACGATCATTTTAAGAAAAAGTAACAAGGCTAAGAATCTTCAGTGATATTCCCAATTTTCGCAATCTCGGTCGTCATTGAGCACGACTGTCGCTTCGAGAGCTATACACATTTTGCCCATTTTTGTCGAGCCCGCTTGCGGAAAGCGAGACCGCTTGCGGAAAGCGAGACATAGTGATCACAATGACGTCCGAGTGTCCGTGCATCTGTCCGTCTTACCGTCCGAAATCTGCGTTAAAGTTTTTAAAAATACCATCAAATGCCTCGGCGGGCTCAACATGCGGGCTGTGGCCATCTGGTTGTTATGAATTATGTTAAGTTTTACATTTACTTTTGATTAACCCAGTGCTGTGTCAGATGTGTTTGTATCCTGGAACAGCAACAGGTGCACTAGATGCACACTTGCAATGTATACTTTGTTCTGGTAGTCGTGTTCCCCAATTATCCCGGATCGCTTGACTATGTCTTGTATTTTTAAACTCACATCAGCGAAGTTAAGTGCAGTGTGGCGGCTATAGAAATTCTCCAGGTGCGTCCTTCCAGTGATGCTATTATTTTCTCGATCTTTGGTGGTCTTTTTTAATATTTTTAGCTTGCCTGCACGATCGTCGGTGTTGGTGTCGGCATCATCCACAAACTTAGCGTTGGGGTAAATGTCTTATAGCTTCTGTTTCCTTTCAGGGAACACCTTGTTATTTCATACATGCATTCCTCAGATGACCATCTATCATGCTGTAGCAAATCCATAAACCACCACCCAACCCTTACCCCAAGGTCAAGGTCACAAACTTAGCACATTCATAAACTTAACGTTGGGGTAAATTTCTCATAACATCTGTTTCCTTGCATGGAACGCCTTGATATTTCATACATACATTCCTCAGATGACCCTCTATCATGCTGTAGCAAATCCATGACCCACCACCCAACCCTTACCCCAGGGTCAAGGTCACAAACTTAGCACATTCACAAACTTAACGATGAGTTAATCATAATGTCTTATAACTTCTGTTTCCTTTCATGCAACACCTTGTTATTTCATACATGCATTCCTCAGATGACCCTCTGTCATGCTGTAGCAAATCCATGACCCACCACCCAACCCTTACCCCAAGGTCAATGTCACAACCTTAGCACATTGATTAACTTAACATTGGGGTAAATTTCTTATAACATCTATTTCCTTTCATGGAACGTCTTGATATTTCATACATTCATTCGTCAGATGACCCTCTATCATGATGTAGCAAATCCATGAGGACCATGACCCACCACCTAACCCTTACACCAGGGTCAAGGTCACAAACTTAGCATGTTCATAAACTTAACGTTGGGGTAAATGTTTTTAACTTCTGTTTATTTACAGGGAACGTCTTCATATTTCATACATGCATTCATCCGATGATCCTCTATCATGCTGTAGCAAATCTACGATCCATCACCTAACTCTTACCCCAAGGTCAAGGTCACAAACTTAGCATGTTCATAAACTTAACGTTGGGGTAAATGTTATGTAACTTCTGTTGATTTACAGGGTACGCCTTCATATTTATACACCCCGCAACGAAGTTGTGGGGGGGGGGGGTATACTGGAGTCAGCTTGTCCGTCCGTGTTTCCGTCCGTCACAAAACAATTGTCAATTTCCTTTTAACTTCTCTTTCCCTTTGCGGAAATCTTTCATATTTTACTCGCCCCTTCTCTGACACTCATACATCATTCTGCAACAAACCTACGACCCCCATTTATGCCAGGGGTCAAGGTCACGGACTTAGAAACTTAGAAAAAACGAAAACTTAACAATTGTAAATTTCCTTTTTAACTTCTCTTTTCCTTTGCGGAATGCAGTGATATTTTACCCGGCCCTTCTCTGACACTCATACATCATTCTGCAACAAACCTACGACCCCCATTTATGCCAGGGGTCAAGGTCACGAACTTAGAATGTCTAGTTTGCTTTTTTCAACTGGAACCACCATCGCACTCTCCATATGTGCTGACATAGTCTTTTATCTGAAAATGATAGTATGCGAGCTGGAATTCATTCTAGGCCAGGGCTGACGCGGGGGGGGGGGGGTGGGGGGGTGGGGGGGGGGTATTCCGTAAGCCCCCGCTTACTGACAAATCTAGTTAGTAATAGATAGATACAATTTGCTTCAATGATAATTGCTTTGTAAGAGTGATATGATATATGAATATAACATATGTGAATATTGTCGTGTTACTGTATACTATATGGAGAATTGAGTTGCCATCTCCGCCATCTTTGCATGTACAAGTCATCGTACAGTTTCATGACTTCGTGCGTTTGACGCTTACATCACATAATATGACAGCAAACCACATATAATTTGGTGCAATACATAACTGTGCATGAGATTTCGTTTCCACCATTTATCTTCCAAACCGATTAATATATGTTGAAACGATTTGCCTCAAAATATTGTCATGTGTCTCGTTCTATACACACGTCTCTACGTCCAAGGTATATGTCACAAGTAGAGGTCAAATAACGAAAGCGAGAAATTACTGGATACTGGACGCTAGGCCTAGTGACAGTTTTTGTCGCCCGATTTCCAATGGAACAGCCATGTCGGGTCGATAAATGGAACAGCCACACATTAATAACACCACTTCACCATTTTCTTTTCCGCAGTCAAAAATTGTACTACATTTGATAAAAAGATTTCTCAGCTACAGACTCTGTAATTGCACAAATTAATACAAATAATACACATGATTGATAAATAAAACCAATATTAATTAATTTAAATCAAGCTTTATTTACTTTTCTCAAAGCGCGGTCACGCGCAATAATTTACGTCTGCTTGTAATTGAAAGTAGTGCCGCCATCTTTTATTTTATGTTTATCCAACTAACGAGAATAGTGTCACAAAAAGTTGTTTAACAGTGTTTTGAACAGCAGTTGATGCCTGCACACATTCCCTATTCACTGTCGATGTAGTGCATTAGTCTTTGACAAGGATCGCAGGCGAGGAATGAAGTGGATAATCATATCGTGTTGCGGAAACTGATGTCGCCATTTTAGAAACAACGGGGTCGGGATTCGTGGTATTTTGTTTGGATAGCGACTTGTTCGAAAACGTGAAGCTAACATTTCCGTTGAATGTTGGATGAACAAAACATCATGGAGAGATGAGAGACTGGTTGGCGCCTTGATTAATAATACTATTCATTCGTGCGACATGTATAAAGTTGGTGGGTGGGGTATGTTTTCTCAGGTGTTGTATTTTAGATTCTGTTTTTTTGTTGGTTACAAAGTATGTGGAGATGTTTCTTGTTTGCACAAATGTTCAGATGGCTGTAGTTGTTTAAATAAACTGTTGGCATTTTGTTGTGGCTTGATATATGTATTATTCGATTTTGTGGCACGCCATCATCGGTCGACTTTTGGATCATTTTTTTTCTGACACTGAAAGGAACAATAATCAAATTAATTAATTGATTAATTAATTAAGATGCTTTTCATTATTTTTGCTCTTTGTGTAGCACTCTGTTTCGATTTGTCAAACTGAAATTACTGGTATGTGGACAACTCTCGGTGTTTTATCTTTCTTTTTGAGACAGCCTGTTAAAATGTAGTTGCGAACGGTAACTTGCATTCTACTCCTGTACCATACGTTGGCTGAGTTACGATTCTACTCATATGCCTTCTCTGCAGAATAGCGAATCGGATCTGATTCGCAATTTAGCAGTTAATTGTGGCATATTGGAGATATTTTCTGAATTTACATCTGAAAACAATATTATTATTATAAAAGTAATACATACTAATAATTCTGAAACAAATTTTACTATTGTAGAAGGTTTAGAAATTTTTGTTTGGCCTTTACAACAAATGGAGCCCATCTTAGCTTTTACATGTGGAATTCGGCTGCCCCTGGCTGGATCACTTGTTGATAATAGCTTAAATTTACTTTAGTCAACTACATATGTAAATTTATGTCATAAGTACTTGAATATGTTATTTCCATAATATTAACACTCATTTCAGTTCAAAACTATAGAAAATCTTTTCACAATTAAATGCTAAAGTGCGAATCAGACCTGATTCGCTATTCTGCAGAGAAGGCCTATGGGTGGAATCATAACTTTGGCTACGGACGGCACGGGAGTAGATTGCAAGTTACAGTTCGCAACTAGTCAAAATGATTTTTGTTTACTGTCTGTCTGTCGGTCGGTCGGTAATCTGTTCGCGGCATACAGGTCGTATTTTGCCATGTATCAACAATATATTTGGTACATAGGTCAGGAATAATAAGTGGAAGAAGTGGTTAGATTTCCAGCTAAATAAGTCAATTGGCTTTCCGTATAGACTAGACTTTAACCGTGAGTCGCAGGTTCAACACTGGTTCCAGGTGCCAGACCTGTGTAGATAATTGTCTCTTAACTTTCTCACGAATATGCGAAATCTTTTGAAAGCTGGCAGAACTGACCAAATGAGCGCTACTGAGAGATGTATTGACCTCTGTTCCCTTTGATGTCCAGCAGATATGTTGGCAGTACTACACCCATTGCCATCTGCTGTTTTGAATATTTCAAATATTTCTCCACTAAAGCTTATTACTCCAACATATTAGAATCTCCTCATCGATTTCGCCAAATACAGGTCATGCTTTGCATGACATTTCATTTGAGTTTCGGATTTCTCGCTTTCGCATTGTGCACTCCTTCAGGGTACACACAACTGATATCAAAAATGGACATGGAATCCAATTCCGACTTATAAAACTGTGTGATATTAAACTTGTTAATGTGGCAAACGATGTTTATGGTGGTATTATGATCACTCTCACGTGATAAGACATGTGTTTATTACATGTGGCTTCTTGTCCATATGCAAATTGACCATACCAGAGACATAACTACTATACTCGAAGTGAAATCCTTCACCATACATATTGGAGACGTGTGTCCTATGTCACACGATGTCAATATAAGTTACATATTATTTATTTCTTTTTTCAGGTCACATACAGCCTGATGTGATGCCTGATGTGATGACCGCGTCCTATTATTGTTCACGTTACGACGAACATTTACTTCAGGAGATAAACAAACATGCAACCGCCTGTTGATAACCGAAACTCTCAAAAGTGATGTTGTGTAGGATGGATCAAACCATGAAGCGACCACATAAATACACCGCGTATGACAAGACCTTCTTAAAATGTATCAACTTCATGCTTCACATGCACAATCACACTCGGAAGGAGTTACATACTTGTAGTGTTTGTGACAAGACTCACACAGAGTGGTAGACTCAAAAGGCACATGTTCATACATACGGGGGATCGTCCCCATACATGTAGTGTTTGTGACAAGATATTCACACACAGTGACAGTCTCAAACAGCACATGCTCATACATACGGAGGATCGTCCACATATATGTAGTTTTTGTGATAAGACATTCACACACACAGGCGTCCTCAAACGACACATGCTCATACATACGGGGGGTCGTCCCCATGCATGTAGGTTTTGTGACACGACATTCACACGCAGTGACAGCCTCAAACGGCACCACATGCTCATTCATACGGGGGATCGTCCCCACACATGTAGTGTTTGTGACAAGACATTCACACACAGTGGCAACCTCAAACAGCACATGCTCATACATACGGGGGATCGTCCCCACACATGTAGTGTTTGTGACAAGACATTCACACACAGTGGCAACCTCAAACAGCACATGCTCATACATACGGGGGATCGTCCCCACACATGTAGCGTTTGTGACAAGACATTCACACACCGTGGCAGCCTCAAACGGCACATGTTTATACATACGGGGGATCGCCCCCCTACATGTAGTGTTTGTGACGAGACATTCACACACAGTGGTCACCTCAAACAGCACATGCTCCTGCATACGGGGGATCATCCCCACACATGTAGTGTTTGTGACAATACATTTACACGGAGTGGCAACCTCAAACAGCACATGCTCATACATACGGGGGATCGTCCCCACACATGTAGTGTTTGTGACAAGACATTCACACAGAGTGGCAGCCTCAAACGGCACATTTTCATACATTCGGGGGATCGTCCCCACACATGTAGTGTTTGTGACAAGACATTCACACACAGTGGCAGCCTCAAACAGCACATGCTCATACATACGATTGATCGTCCCCATACATGTAGTGTTTGTGACAAGACATTTACACGGAGTGGCCACCTCAAAGAGCACATGCTCATACATACGGGGGATCGTCCCCACACTTGTAGTGTTTGTGACAAGACATTCACATTGAGTGGCCACCTCAAACGGCACATGTTCATACATACGGGGGATCGCCCCCATACATGTAGTGTTTGTGACAAGACATTTACACGGAGTGGTAGCCTCAAACATCACATGTTCATACATACGAGGGATCGCCCCCATACATGTAGTGTTTGTGAGAAGACATTCACACATATTGGTCCGCTCAAACAGCACACGCTCATACATACGGGGGATCGTCCCCATACATGTAGTGTTTGTGAACAGACATTCACAAACAGTGGCAACCTCAAACGGCACATGTTCATACATACGGGGGATCGTCCCCATACATGTATTGTTTGTGACAAGACATTTACAAACAGTGACAGCCTCAAACAGCACATGCTCATACATACGGGGGATCGTCCCCATAGATGTAGTGTTTGTGAACAGACATTCACAAACAGTGGCAACCTCAAACGGCACATGTTCATACATACGGGGGATCGTCCCCATACATGTAGTGTTTGTGACAAGACATTCACACATAGTGGCAGCCTCAAACGGCACATGTTCATACATACGGAGGATCGTCGTCATACAGCCAGTGTTTGTGACTAGGTTCACACACAAAGAAGCCACCTCAAATGACAAATGCTTACCAACACCGGGGATCTTCCTATGTAGGCAACTCGACACAAATATGCATATTTACACATGCGAGCAACCATTCACATGCTGTTTATGTGACTGTACCTTTAGATATCGTTGCAATATCAAACTGAGGACCAACCACATAGTTACGTGTTCTGTGTGCCACAATATATATTCTCACTGTGATTCAACTGAAACAACACGTGCTCCTCCGGACTGGTGATCGTCCCTATACACGTGTTTGCGGCCAGAGCGTCATACTCGTCACACATATGCATATTCGCACTAAGGAACTGACATTAGATACATTGTGTGCGAGACCAGACTTCCAAGTATAATAGTAATATTTACAGACATGTAGTGTCTGCGACCAGATATTTCACAAGAGTGGCAAGACATGCAGAGTAGTAGCTTGGGACACCATGCACAGTGTGGATCCGATCAATACTGGTTTGTGTCGAGACATGCAGAGTAGTAACTTGGGATACCATGTGTCGTTCTACGGAGGGGATCAAATCCATACATTGTTGTGACAGGACATGCATAACAGTAGCTTGGGACACCATGAATCCGATCCAAACAAGTTTTGTCAAGACATACAGAGTAGTAACTTGGGACACCATGTACTGCGTGGATCCGATCCATACTAGTTTGTGTCAAGACATACAGAGTAGTAACTTGGGACACCATGTGTCCTTCCTTCCACGGAGGGATCCAATCCATACATTTTTTTGTGACAAGACATGCATAACAGTAGCTTGAGACACCACATGTCTATCCACAGGGGAGTTCTAATACATACATGTTAGTGTCGACCCATCTAGTGGGGCGGATATGTGAATTAGGTGTGCACATTTGGAAACACGCATGACAATTTGCATAGGGGGGTTGTTCAGTATGCTGATTCCAAAAATTGCACAAAATTAGAAAAAATCAAAATGGCCGCCATCAAATAATTTTTTGTCAATACCTTTGGTCTAAGTGCTCCAATTTTCTTGATCTTGGTGCCTTTGCCAATGTTTTTGAGGTCTAGGAATCTAATAAAACATTACAAACATCTCGCTGCCCATTTTGATGTTGAAATTGAAAAATAGTGATCATAACACATGCATTTCACCTCAAACCTAACTGATGCACATATGAGAAATAGGAAGCTAGACGTCACGGCACCGTCAATAAACTTGGTATACACACAGTGCAATTTACAATTTTAACGATATATACTATTTGTGTTTTTCAGTTACTGGTGAAGGTTTGGTGATGGTATATGTTGTCATTGGATGTTCACATAAACTTGTAACCATGTCCAAGAAAATAAAACTAGTTCCTAAGGCTTGCCCAGTACCAGCTAAACCAACTGATAAAACTTATAAGCCCAACACCAATAGGTTATTCTACCTTGGCAAGCAATCTGAACATTCTTCATGAACTGAAAAGAGTGCCATTGAACATTAAAGGTACATGTACAAACTGTTAATAGGAATTAAATAAGTATATAATTGTCTCACTATTCCACCAGTTCTAAAAATTACCAGTGCCCAATATACAGATATACTCATTTATAAATATTTATTTTACTGATAGTGACGCACGGGGGTATCGGGCTATTTTCATATACAAATGAGGAATGAATTTTTTTAAATTATTTATACTAATTTAAAATGTATAATAATGCCAATCATTACGTGGGGTAATGATTGAATGAATATTTGTTTTGCCAGAAAATGTCTCGGATGATGTCTCTGATATAAAGAGCATTTTGTGCAAGTGGCATAAAGCCTGTTGTGTGATGTGTAATAATACAGCAGTTAAGCGGGCCAAGAAACTGCAAAAGCAAGGCTAACGTAGACCCAGAGGTCAATGGGCACATAACAAGTTACAGCTGCAGCCCTTTTTCTTCTTAGCCGATCGTACTCGTTCCAACACACCTGATGAAGAACAGCTGCACTTTGAAGAGTCGTGTTATCACATGCAATCTGAACATCCCCAGTTTGGTTATGGAACTGGAACTCCTCTTCCTACAGTTTCTCAGGTCACACCGTGAGAGAGACTTTGATCTCTACGTGGAATCACTTGGACAGATCATCCCATGGATGTTCGCTCTTGACCACTATCATTATGCTCGCTGGATGACAGTTCATGTGAGAGATCTACTGGCCCTGCGAAATACATGTCCAGCAATACATGCACAGTTCCTGAGTGGTAACTTTGTTACACAGAAATCCAACCACAAGTTTTCAGCACTTGCACATGATCCAGTTCATGGACAGCTTAATGCAATGGTAAAGGGTGATGGTGGTGTAATAGGAATCGTCGAAAACGCAGCAGCATTGAAGTGCTGGATGATAGCTGGCCCAGAAACAGCTAGACTGCTGAAATAGTACGATCACAAGCATAGCATGCACAGACCTGATGTAGAGCGGCACCATGAACAAATCTCCAGCGTGCAGAATGCCATCATGTCCGTGGTGTGGTTGGTGCTATGTAAGAATTTGGCAACCCGTTTATAGACATAGGTATATACCTCTATGCTCTTGATACCAAAGTGGTAATGCCTGGAAGAAAACATTGGGAAAACACAGCGCCAGAGATTCGTAGAAGAGCGTGTAGGCAACTCAACAGCTTTCCATGACGCCATACCGAGGACTAGTCGGTCCTTGTTCAATGCCAGTACTACAATGAGATTTACCTTACATAATGACGTTCACCTCTTCTCAAAGATGTATATATCATGCCAAGCGAGAAGCAATGACATGGGTGCCTTTTTCAAGCATGAAAACCATGCATGGACATCGCTGGCATCAAGTAATACCATGCACCAAACTTCTAAATCTGACTTGATGGAGTGCATTGAATCATTTTCTCCTCAGCTGGAAGATATTCCAAGCGTTGATATTATAATTGTTGATGGTGCAGTACTTGTGCACATACTTGATCACAGGAAAGCCCAAGTGACTATTAAGACATTTCACGATGAATCACAGCTGGCATCTATGCTGCGAGATGTTGTCCGGGTAGATGTGGTTTGTGATGACTACAGAGAGGACAGCCTCAAGGTACAAACACGTCAGAGTCGTGGTACTGGGCTTCTACTTCGAGTTGCCAAAAACACAACAATCCCAGTTCACTGGAAAAACTTCCTTTGTGTTGATAAGAACAAAACTGGTCTGTTCCGTCTCCTTGCCAATGTCATACAGGAGTTCCAGCCTACAGAAGGAAAGCAGATCATATCCACATGTGGCCAGTATGCTGTTTCATCTACCATGTCAGACCTCTCTGGGTTGTTCTGTACTCATGAAGAAGCGGGTACCAGACTCGTGTTCCATGCTTCACATTCAGTCCACCATGGCTTGACCAAGGTGATGATACATGCAACAGAAACTGACGTGGTGATTCTCGCCATTGCTGTTGCAAGCACCTAACAGGACTGTGAACTATGGGTGACGTTCGGCCATGGTGGCGGTGCTAAGGTACGTTATATATCCCATGTCACCTGATTTCTACAGCATTAGGCATCGACGCAGCATGGGGTATTTTGCTATGTCAGGATGTGACACGGTTTCTGCATTTTATGGCATTAGAAAGAACACAGCATGGGCTCTTTCACGCACCATGCATCATCTGGTACCAGTGTTTGACTGCTTATCACATATTCCAAATAAAGTTCCAAGTGACGATATACATGAACTCGATATGTACGTCGTCCTTCTGTGCCAGAGAATATCAGCCCACCGTCATGAGAATGATGCTCGTAAGCAGCTCTGCGTTTGGAAATCAGAAGATTGAGAACATGGCTGCACTGGAACAACATATCAAGAGAGCAGTCTATCATGTTATGTATTTGCTATTTGTAACTGGTACAGAATACACAACAATATAATCGGAGTTCTACTCATGAACTGTTTTATTTCTCAAGCTGCAGTGCTATCAGAGGGACAGTGATAGAGGGTAGTATATACCTACATATATGTTTACATCTGTGTCTACTATGATACATGTTTGGCTAGTATACAACATTACCTCCCCTTGAGATTTGTAGTTGCTACTGTAAAATGATTACATTGGTTACAATTGTCTTGCATGTATCAACATCTAGACAAATCCAAACAAACTGTCTCAGGTTACTGCAGTACAGAGTACAAGGCAATGAAATGGTCATTATCTGATAACATTGCTGCCAGTAAACAGCTGTGGACTGTTCCATGCATAATTAGGATAATTTTTACTGCTGAAGTGGTTTGCTTGAAATTATCCCGACTTCACAATCCCTAATCAGAGAAAAGAGGTGATCATTACTCTAATCTCGTCATAAACTTTGTGTGCAGAGATTATTGTGCTCTGTTTACCCACACAAAGTTCCCAGAACGGTAACTTTCATTCATAAAGTAATCCATTCAGCGGAATGCACTTGTAACTGATACCTCAGTTATAGGTCAGTCTGTCAGGTTGTTTTCTGTTTCTCACCGGATACCGGGTTGCAGAAACCACAGGCGCATGTGGCACAGATTGGTCACAATGGAGTTCTGGTGCCGGATCGGAATTGTTTATGATTTCTGGTTCAATTTCAGAAGACTGTATTTCCACTGATGTCTTCGTCATTTGGTCAGCATGACGTCGCCATGTTGCCTTGTCGCTGGTCACGACCTTGTACGACAGTGGACCGGTTTTCTCAGATATTGTAGCGTTGGCCCATTTGTTGGAATTGTCACGGTAATCGCGCACCATAACATTTTCTCCAACACCGAACTGGCGGGTTCTACTGTTACCGAGAGTGGAGAATTGCGTATTCTGCACGGTATCTTGCACATTTGGTTTGATGAGATCCAAACGTGTGCGCAGATTTCTGCCGAGAAACAACTTCGCAGGGGTTTCCTTTGTTGTGGAATGTGGCGTGTTCCTGTAGGCTAACAAGAAATTTGCGATTTTCTTGTATACTGTACCTCCCTCTGGAGTTGCCGATTTCATTGCCATTTTGAATGTTTGCACAAAACGTTCAGCCTGTCCGTTGCTGGCGGGGTGCCAGGGAACTGACCGTTTGTGAGTAATTCCATTGCGTTTGACAAATTCCTGGAATTCCTCCGAAGTAAACTGACTTCCGTTGTCACTGACGATATACTTCGGCAAACCGGTACGTCCAAAGATGGTTCTAAGAACTTCGACCGTGTTTAACGCGTCGTTCGTTTCATCACCTGTATTTATGGCCATTTGGAGTGTGCGTCGACCATAATTAGGTACATGTAACCCATGAATGGTCCGGCAAAGTCGATATGTATTCGTTCCCATGGAGCGGAGGGCCATTCCCATGGATGCAGTTCTACTTTTGTTGGCTCGTTCTGATGTACTTGACAGCCTGAACACCGTTTTGCTAACTGTTCAATTTCATTGTCAAGACCTGGCCACCAGAAGTAACTTCTGCTGAGTGCTTTCATTTTCACAATACCGACATGGCCTTCATGTAATTCATCGAGAACTTTGCTTCTCAACTTTGGTGGTATAATGACGCGTATTCCCCACATTAAACATCCCTGATGAACTGATAGTTCATTTCTGCGAATGTAGAATGCATTCAATGTAGCGTCACCCGGCTTATGCTTCCAGCCGTTTTGTGTTAATTCCAACACATTTGATAGCACTGTGTCGCGCCGCGTTTCACGTGCTATTTCCATTGCGGTTACGGGTAGATTTTCAATTTGTGACACATTGAAAAGTTCTACTGGGTCAGTCTGTGACTCTTTCTCTTGCTCTGGGCATGGTAACCGTGACAGTCCATCAGCATTTGCGTTTGCTGTGGAACTTCTGTACTCGATTGTGTAATCGTAGCCTTGCAATTCGATTGCATATCGCTGTAGTCGGGCGGCTGTAGTCGCTGGTATCCCTTTCTTTTGACCAAGTATGGTAAGAAGCGGCTGGTGATCAGTGACTAGTACAAATTTCCGCCCATACAGGTAACAGTGGAATTTCCTCACCGCCCATATGATTGATAACGCTTCCTTGTGGATTTGCGCGTAATTTGTCTCAGCTGTGCTCAGGGAGCGCGATGCGAATGCGATTGGTCGTTCCTCGCCAGTGGTCATAATGTGTGACAGTACACATCCTAGTCCATAGGATGATGCATCACACGCGAGTCTGATCGGCAGATCTGGGTTGTAATGTGTTAACACAGTGTCTGACGTGATCAGTTCTTTCACTTTCATGAACGCATTGTCCGCAGAGTGTGACCATTCAAATGTCACATCTTTTCTCAACAGCTTGTTCAATGGGTGCACAATAGTTGCCATGTTTGGAATAAATTTTCCATAGTAGTTGACAAGTCCTAAGAACGCTCTTAGTTGTGTCACATTTTCTGGTTTCGGCGCATTCATCATTGCGTGAACCTTTTCTGGTGTCTTGTGCAGTCCATCTGCATCAATGATATGCCCACAGTATGTAATTTCCTTCTGGAAGAAACTACATTTTTCCAAGTTTGCACGGAGGTTGTAGTCCTGTAGACGTTTGCAACACTAATTGAAGAGTGTGGAGGTGCTCTTCGTCCGTTTTGCCTGTGATGATCATATCGTCGAGGATGCAGCTTGTGTTTGGTATTCCTTTCAATACCTGATCCATGGTGCGTTGCCATATAGCGGGGGCAGATGCGATTCCGAACACTAAGCGGTTGTACTGATACAGTCCTTTGCTTGTGTTGATTGTCAGATACTTTTTGCAGTCATCGTTCAATTCCAACTGTAAGTAGGCTTGGCGCAGGTCTATTTTCGTGTATTTCTGTCCACCAGCCAGTGACGCGAACATATCTTCTATTTTGGGCAGCGGATACTGGTCCACTTGCAGCTGTGGGTTAACCGTCACTTTGTAGTCGCCGCAGATTCTGACGGTGCCATCAGATTTCGGTATCGGGACTATCGGTGTGGCCCATTCGCTGATGTCCTTCCTTGTGATAATTCCATCTTTTTCTAGCCTGTCCAGCTCAGTGTCGACCTTATTTCTCAATGCATACGGTACTGGCCGTGCCTTGCAGAATTTTGGTTTTGGCTGTGCATTTTCGCTCAGTGTAAGGCTTGCCTTGACACCTTTAACACTTCCTATTTCCTGTTTGAACACTGTGTCATATTTCTGCAGTATTTCATTTAGCTTATCTGGGGCCCTGGCTTGTGACTGTAGCATTTTGATTGCATTCCAATCAAGTTTTATCTGTTTCAGCCATGAACGTCCAAATAATGGGGGACTGTTTGTTTTCACAACATACAAGCCTAAATTACATTCCTGGTTCCCATATCGGACATTGACCTGGATTGTCCCAGCTGGCTTTATCACTTCGCCAGAGTATGTCCTTAGTACGGTTGTTGTTTCAGCTAATTGCCTGTTATTAAACAACTTCAAGTACAGGTCGTGGGAGATCATTGATATCGCGGACCCAGTGTCTAATTCCATCTGCAGCTGTTTTCCATCTACAGTGGGTGTAACGGTAATTGGATCTGAGCTGCCAGAGTTAATCCGTAAAACACTGATAAATTCCTCAGGATCGCGTGTTTCTGACTTTATAGAGTATATACTGTTTTTGTTGACTTTTGCTGTTGGTTTCTTTAGTTGTCCTTTCTTGGAGAGACAAGCAGATTCAATGTGTCCCTTTTTCTTGCAGAAATGGCACTGTGCATCTTTAAAGTGACATTCTCCTGGAGTATGCCCTTTTTTGTCGCATCTGAAACATGGTTTCAGCGGCTGTAGTTTTTGTGCAGCAGGCGTTTTCTTTACTTTATGCACAGGTTCTGGCCGTGCTGCTGCTGAAGCTCGGTGGCGTCCTTGGCAGCGCTTTCCATGGCGATGGCAATCTCTGTGGCTTTGGCCAATGTGAGGTCTTGTGTGGAGAGTAATTTCTTCTGAATGTTCGCATTTCGAAGTCCACAAACCAGCCGATCACGTAGAGCGTCATTGAGCATTGTCCCGAAGTCACAATGCTGGGTCAACTTTCTCAGTTCAGCCACATACACGTTTAACGGCTCCCCTTCTCTCTGGTCGCGTTTGTGAAAACGAAATCGCTCGGCAATCACCAATGGTTTTGGTGATAGATGGTTGCTCAATAACTCCACAATTTCATCATATGATTTTGATTTCGGCTCATCTGGCGCAGTTAAATTCCGAAGCAAACTGTATGTGCTAGCTCCAATTAAGGTCAGCAAGGCTGGTACCTTTTTGTTATTTGGGATTTCATTAACAATACAGAATTGTTCCAAACGTTCAACGTAACTGCTCCAATTTTCACTATTTTCACTGAACTCCCCAATAATTCCAATTTTAAAATTTGCTATTGCCAAGTAGGGTATAAACCATTAAAAATCCTCGTCGCCAAAATGTTATGTATTTGCTATTTGTAACTGGTACAGAATACACAACAATATAATCGGAGTTCTACTCATGAACTGTTTTATTTCTCAAGCTGCAGTGCTATCAGAGGGACAGTGATAGAGGGTAGTATATACCTACATATATGTTTACATCTGTGTCTACTATGATACATGTTTGGCTAGTATACAACATATCAGGCGGGACATATCTGGGGACAGTGTCTCATAGGTGATCCTCAGATTCCTCCACCTTCTTCACAGGGTTGGGAGAAATTGTTTGATGATTCACCATGGACACCATACTGGACTACTCTACGAGAAGCAGACAATGGGTGCCAGTAACTGCTTAGGTGTGGATGTAAACAGGCATGTTCTGGGAGGTGCAAATGCATGAAGGCTGGTCTGCGCTGCACAAAGTTGTGCTTCTGTCTGGGCCAGTGTAACAAGGAACTAGACTGAACAAGACTTGATATGATTTCAATGTGTTAACTGTAATATCTCGTTATTGAGGGTCACACTGCTTTGCAATGTTGTCATATTGTGTAATGTGGTCAATGAAACTTGTTGCTATTTTAGGACGAGTTAAAATATAAATACATAGGTTAATGCAAAAAAGGTATGCGTTATTGTCTCTTTTTTCAAATTTTACCATGCATATGTTTATTAATGTTTTTGTGGTTTATCTTATTAGATTCCTAGACCCCATAAACGTAGAAAATGACATCATGATCAGGAGAATTGGAGCATTTAGACCAAAGTTATTGACAAAATTTATTCTATGGCGGCCATTTTGAATTTTTGAGCGGGAAGCGTTCGATTGACGTCGTGGTTCCCGCAATTTTTGGAATCAGCATACTAAAAAAAAAACCTTGCCAAAGTTTCATGCTTGTTTCCAGAAGTGCAGACCTCAAGCCAAAAATGTTACATAACCGCCCAACTAATCTAGTGTAGTACCTTCAGGGGACCAACCATTATTTCCCATTACCTTAGGACAAACCATATTTCCACCAACAGGGGAGTTTCAATACATACATGTTAGTCCGAGCCATCCAGAGTGTACCTTCAGACACCTTATGTCCATCCACAGGGGAGAGTCCAATCTCATGTTTGTGTAAATTTCCATCCAGAGTATTACCTTCAGACAAGTGTACATTCCTCGGGGAGTTCCAATCCTACATGGCCATTGCGTCTAAGCCACCAGAGTAGTACCTTCAGACACCATATGTCCCATCCACAGGGGAGTTTTCATTACATACATGTTAGTGTCAGCCATCCCAGGAGTAGTACCTTCAGACACCATATGTTCCATCCACAGGGGAGTTCCCAATCCATCACTTTGTTTGTTCCAATCCAATCCAGAAGTAGTACCTTCAGTACACCTGTGTACATCCACAGGGGAGTTCCAATCCCAGACATGCTTGTGTAAAGCCACCCATGATCAAAAAAAACAAAAAAAAAAAAATAGTACCTTCAGACACCATATGTCCATCCACAGGGGAGTTTCAATACATATCATGTTTAGTGTCGAGCCATCCAGAGTAGTACCTTCAGACAACCATGTGTCCATCATCAGGGGAGTTCCAATCCATACATGTTTGTGTCAATCCATCCAGAGTAGTACCTTCATGACACCTGTGTCTTCCACAGGGGAGTTCCCAATCATACTTTTGTTTTTGCATCCATCCAGTAGTAGACCTCACCAACCACCTGTTTGTGTCATCCACAGGGGAGTTCCAACGTTCCATTACATGCTTGTGTCAAGCCACCCAGAGTAGTACCTTCAGACACCAAATGTCCATCCACAGGGGAGTTCCAATCCATACATGTTTGTGTCAAGCCACCCAGAGTAGTACCTTCAGACACCATATGTCCATCCACAGGGGAGTTCCAATCCATACATGTGTAACGTATTTTCCCTATCTCAGCTGGTCCGGCTAGCTCAAACACAAGACCAGCGTTCACGGCTGGCATCAGCTGTCACCAGCTGAGCAACAGTGCTATCAACCTATCAATGTGCTGAGCACCAAGTTATATGATGTTCTGGCACTCAGCAGCCGAACTACTATTCTCATAAGTCGGGTCCAGCCTGACATCCGAATAATATAGTTATATCATTCCTGGTATCAAGCTGGGCCGGTATAACTGGTTTTCTCAGCCCGTCTCATGCGACGATGCTGAGACTACATATCTAGGCACTGTTTACAATATATATATACATATATAGATTTTCCTCGGGCGTACCTCGCCAATGATTGGTTACCAATGATTCTGGACAATGATCGTTACAATGATTGGGTGAGCATAAATAATCAACACATCTAATTTAACAACAATCAACTACAAGCAATATTTTGGGCGGAGTGTCTCGGCTACAGTGGTGAAACACTACTAATGTGATTCCCATCTCTGGCATGGGATATGCCACTGTAGTTGTATATTAATGCCACACAGTGTTTATCTCGTGGTATGAGCGATACCACTAGCTGAGCGTCCTATCATAAACCTAATATATGTGTTGCCGGAAGTGTAGCTCGTCTTAACTCTAGCTAACTTACCCGTACCCTACTCTGGACTAACTATCTGATGACAGTCCTGTCGATCAGCATAGTATATCCTAATTGAAGCTGAACCTATTATATTATTGCTGGGATATGTGTCCGGGAAACACCACTCGGCAACAAGCCGAGCTACTAGCTCAGCAATGTCATGAACTGCTTAGCTGAGCGACTATCCGAACTGAGCTACGTCCTCAGCTCATCGATGTTCTGAGCTGTCTACATGAACGATATCCCCAGCTCACAGCCTGGCATATGCCGACATCTCAGGCTGTAACTGGGCGATGAGCCTGGTGGATCATGCTGGGCTATCTTCGAGCAATAGCCGAGCATGGGGCTTGTTCCATGGGTCTGGAAATATGTCGCTTACAGTGATCAGCTCCGCTCCTGGTCTCCACATTCAACGAGGTTTGACAAACGCAATGCTCGTCTAAACAAAGCCGAGATGCCTTAGACCAGCAGCTGGGCTGAGCGTTGAGTTTTAATACTTGCTCAGCCCAAATGGAGAGTGTTTTCAAGACCGTTCTGAGCACAGTTCGCAGTCCGAACACAAACGCTATACCAGACTGCTCACTGCGACCAACGGTTCCCTGTCCTAATCTAAGTTCTGAATTACTGGCGATGAATTCCGTCCAAGTAAACTAAGGCGCTCTGCTATATCGACTGTGTGAAACACAAAGCCACTCCCAAGATAGGCAGCGAGACGCTTTCCACAGCTGTGACCCTTTCTCAGAAAGGTTCCCGGTCTCTGTTATAGTGACATGTATGCAACAAAAACAAAATACCAGACGCCGAGCTGTGATCGAAATTCAGCTAAAGAAGCCGATAAACATATTTAACTTATGGGGTTTCTTAACCTGCAGCCGAACGTTTATTTGTATTAAACTATAATACCATCGAGTACACGGTTTTACAGTGATATTCTGTTCTGAAATACTAAAGCCAATTAAGGAAATAGAAAACATTGATTTACTCAGCCGTTTCGGACGAATATTACAAAAACCTCAATAATACGACACCGGCATACGTTTTTGAACGTTGCAGGAAGGGAGATCATTATGGCCAGACGACACTGCGTTGTCGTCCCGTATCGGTTTCGCACAAACCGGCATTTTAGTCACACATGTTTGTGTGGAGTCATCCAGAGTAGTACCTTCAGACACCATATGTCCATCCACAGTGGAGTTCCAATCCATACATGTTTGTGTCAAGCCATCCAGAGTAGTACCTTCAGACACCTGTGTACATCCACAGGGGAGTTCCAATCCATACATGTTTGTGTCAAGCCATCCAGAGTAGTGCCTTCAGACACCTGTGTACATCCACAGGGGAGTTCCAATCCATACATGTTTGTGTCAAGCCATCACAAGTCAGAATAGTAGCTTGAGACATCGGGCACATGTCGGATCGACGTCATATTTAAAGCGGACATACATCGGTAATGCACAACGGTCGACATCGGCTACACATCGACCCGACATCAGGCACATGTCGGATCGACATCATATTTAAAGCGGACATACATCGGTAATGCACATCGGTCGACATCGGTTACACATCGGCCCGACATCGGGCACATGTCGGATCGACATCATATTTAAAGCGGACATACATCGGTAATGCAGATAGGCCCGACATCGGTTACACATCGGTCCATCAACGGGGTGACATTGAACCAACAGGGTCATAAGCAAAGCACATGATAGCCATTCGTTTAGGTCACAAAGACACCCTATCGGTATTGTATGAACACATGTTAACTTACTGTAAACGGACATATGGATATCGATAACGTTTACATCCATATATACATGCAGGTACCAATTGCTTTCGGACATAGAAAAGCAAATGTACGAACAATCAGAACAATGGGACTTGTTTTATTCATAACAAATTACATGTATAAGAACACTAGTTACTAAGCTATGTACCTGAGCTATGGAATTATCAAGACATTACTTTAAAGCTACTCTTTAAAGAACACTTAAACATAAAAAATAAATATTGAGTATCAATTTATTAAACTACCGCTTGCGTTAATCTTGTCAGCGGTTATAAAACCTTTGAGCATTAACTCGATGTGTATACTTGAAATCAACAAGCTTGATTGTTGAGCCTAAGCTATTCTCAGACTCGACCAATCAAGCTGGTTGGTTGAAGTTAACATAACCGGTACATGTTCAAGATAGGTTTAAATAACTGAAAATTGGCAAGATTAACGCAAGCGGTAGTGTAGTTACCTATCAACAGCTAAGGTCATTTAAAGCCGGGTCAACGAGTTCGAGTCATGCATTCAACCTGTATGAATTTGGGGGAAATTCCCAAAACCAGAATTGAATATTTACAGAAAAATATATATTCAGCCCTGAAATTAGAATATCCTGACCTGATGCCAGGTCCATAACACACTAGCGTCACTACTTAGCCCCTTCCCCTAAAAGTAGTACATTTAAGTACTTTGTACGGGGTGTAACCTGTTTCCACTCTAGCGTACAAGAAGCCAAAATATGTACCCGAGGGCCAAACCAGTAGCCTATTTCATCAACATTGCAAAGTATACTTTACTA
This sequence comes from Conchocele bisecta, assembly GCA_029237695.1. Lineage (NCBI taxonomy): Eukaryota > Metazoa > Mollusca > Bivalvia > Lucinida > Thyasiridae > Conchocele > Conchocele bisecta. The sequence continues at coordinate 60,702,597 of CM055279.1, read as the reverse complement.
GCAAAGTATACTTTGAGGGAGTAATCATTTATTTTCCCAAAATGCATTATTTCATATAGAACTAACCACTGCGTATATTTGGTGATTAGAAGTATGCAGAATTATTATACTGAATTTATTACATTATCACAGCCAAAATGGCTGTGATAATGTAATGAATTCAGTATAATAAAAATAAATAAATTTATCCTTAAATTGAAAATTTCTCCCTCAAAGTATACTTTGTAGATAAGTATACTTTGCAATGTTGGTGAAATGGGCTACAGGTATCTCGGAATTCATATAAGGATGAACCCCAACCCCTACCGTTAAATTACCCTTCGCATGTTCCCAACCTCCACCCCTTCAGAGGGCTTTGATAGCAAGTCTCATTCGTGACTTTCACCTTGGGCATAGGAGCATTATGTTCAGGTATACACTGTTGCCAAGTATTATTGAAATTTTCATTCTGTTCCAAAGAAATTGAGTTAATCCCATCTGCTGAACGTGTTACGGACGGGTAAACAGACACGGACTAACGTTATATCCTCTTTTCGCTATGCGAGGATCGAGATAACGATACAATATTTATCATCATGACCATTGCACTAAACTTATTTTTGGCATATATATCACCAAGACTAGCAGAAAGTATTTTGGCACAATATTAAATATACTGACTAGAACATCTAGAAGGTAATTTTGGCACAGTTACAGCTAGAGAAAGTGAACAGTGGTTCACATATACCCCTGGCCGCCGCTCTCACTGTAGTATACATACTGAATACTAGTAACCACATTCACCTACACAAGTTAAACAGTTTGACCTTGACCTTGGGAATGTGGGCAGCATGGATGAAAATATGGATGACGTTAAACGAGAGTGTAAAGTTTCAAGTCAATCAAACTATAGTTTCAGAGATACAATGACTTAAAAAACTTGTGACGCAAATGCTACAAAGAAGGATGAACAGAATCACAAACGAAATCAGACGAACGGAATTACGAAAACTATATACCCCTCAGACACGGCATACTTTTGTATGCCGGGGGTATAGATGGTAGCATATTTGAGATGCGCCACGACATAACATACATGTTTTTTTATTACTGCTGTTTAACGACATAACAACACATAAGGTCACAAGGTTGAATCCCTCATTTAACCTTTATATACCGTATACTGTACCCTAAAAGTTGAACAAATGTATTTTCATTTCCACTCATGAGTCAAAACCAGCCTGGAGGAATCACAAACAGTGCAGACCCTGATCAGACTGCTCCGCTAGGAGCAGTCTGATCTGGGTATACACTGTTGGCTCCAACATTCTGTCTGAATATTTAGAGTTAATACGATAACCTGATTTAACTCTAGCATATACGAAACCAAAATATGTACCTAAGGGCCAAACCAGGTATCTCAGGATTCCAGTAAGGATGAACCCCTACCGTTAAATTGTCATTTTTATCAAATGATGTCAGAATTGTATTACGCATTTGCTCTGATTGTTTTGTGAAATTTTGCCATCATTTGTTCTATTTTAACCCATTCAACACCAAGTAACTTAATGGGCTCTTCCACGCCAATGTTTCGCACTATTTCATTGGTCCATTCAAATTTTCAGGCTATTCCATTCTTCAGAATGTGTCTGTTTTTCAAATTTAAAAACTATTAGCAAACAGTGGAGCTCCTGATGAGACGGCTCGTTGCGAGCCGGCTCATCTGGATCTACACTGTATGTAAACATTCTCTTGATAGAGGTATGTAGAGTTGAAAGGGTTAAAAACAATATATGGCAAAATTTACATGTCGTACAATATATTGTCCTATGGCACATCTCATTTATCGGCAGGGTCATGTTGCACGAACCAAAACGTTTTTATCAATCACTGTCACTTGCCACACTGGAGTTAATTCCACTAGCCACACTGGAATTAATTTCACTAGCCACACTATAATTCATTCCACTGGCATTCTTTTCAAGATTTCTCTTCTTTCTTCCACCATCCCTATCAGATGCAGTTCTAAGCCACTCTCTGGTGGCAGTCTCAACCTGGTGGCTAGTGACGCCTTTGAAGGTCCTTTTCACCACTTCTGTAAAGAACGGCAACTTTTTATTTAATAATAGATGCATAATTATGTCGCATTAAGCCACTTATTATGAGATCACAGACTCAAAATAATGATTATTTTATTCTAAGCTTATATATATATATCAACCAATTTGATAAAGTCTGAGATTGAGATGTGCAGCAATAATGCTAAGTGCACTAATGGGGGGAAATTCATATTAAATTTTTAATAAACAAGAAAAATACACAGCGATGCCTCTATTGTGGTGCTTGTCAGTCTTGTGTAGCTGTGTCAAACAAGGCGTAGCTGTGAAGTGTGACGGACAGACAGTATTTTTAATATATTCAATCGATGAGACTTTTCAGTGTTCTTTTAAAGCATAAAAAGGTGTATTAACCCTTACCCTGCTGCGAACAAAAACTAAACAAAATTTAAAACGTTTTAGTTATTTCTCGACATCTGACATGCCTGACATTTTATTAGACAAGTCTCTCACGGGACAATTCTGATAAAATGCCAAGGCATGTTTTCATTGAGAAATAAGCAAAATATTTATCAATTGCCACCTGCGGCTTGTTGTCTGCAGGAGGATATTGACCAAGCTGATGCAAGGCAGTAAACATAGTAAATATTAGATAGTTATGCAATCAAATAGTATTATTTAATGTTACCACTTTTTGACAGGAATGTTGCCCCTTTCTTACAATATTTCGGCCAACATACAGAAGATAGTAAAGTAACAAACACTTCAAATCCCGATGATATTATGCTCACTCAAAAGCACAGATGCCAGTTTCAGGGTGTGAAATGGAAGTTTCTTCTTCCGCCCAAACCAGCTGTACTGCTGCGCCAGGGTATTAGACAGGATGTTTTTTAATACCCGCCTCACCGCGTCTGTTTCGTCCTTTCCTCCAATGGGGGCCAAGTAATTAATCTGAAAATTACACGGAACAATTATCATGCTTGTTGTGCGTATTGTGTACGGACAGCTTTTATGGCGGCTTACATATCAGGCCACACAAAAAAACTATTTTTGTTTAGGTACTGGAATTATTAACATCAATATAATATTTGGAAACTGTGACAAAAGGTATCAAATTTGTGTCTCCAGGTATCATTTTACTTCAAGATCTGGAAACTCAAGAATTACTCGCAATCTAAAACTTAAACAAGAATTCCACCACGAAAGCGGTGTCGTGTCTGCCAGGTCTTGATAGTATAACAGTTTTGCCTTACAAAAAATGACGGGCACGGACGACGATGACGGAAAAAGCCCCGATGTGACAAATACTAGACGAAAATGTGTTCGTACGTAGATGCTCCACTTATTTGACAGTATAAAATGGCCTTTGTTTGAAAAGGGGGATATAATCCATGACCGGGGGTCGAATCAAAATAATGTTTGGCCATCTACTCATCATAAGGAAGCTATACATGCCAAGTTTCAGGTCTCTTCCAATTACGGGTTAATAGCTTCATGTGATGGACTGACTGACGGGGTAACAGTAAAAACATTGAAGCTATGACTTACAACAAGTTTGAAGGTTGTGGCGTCTGTGAGCTCATGCTCGAGTTTTTCCACATCCTCCAGGGTGGCCAGAGGGAAGTTTACGCCTTCCGGCAGTCCCTGGTCCAGGTCCTCGTGTAGGTGGAGGCGATTGACAGTTCTCAATATAACCTCTAATATTGGCCTCTGTTGGGCCATTTCCTCCCTCAGCTGCTCCACTGAGGTGAACATTCGAATGTCCCGGGCTGTAAAAGGTAATACAAAAATAATTAATGAATGGTACATGTAAACTTGAATTGATGAATATCTAGACAAAATATTATAGCCTGCACCGGAAACATCCCACAGTTTCTAGCATATACATGTATTTGCTTGAACACCTCAACCTCTCTATAATACCGGTATGAAAGTTTTATGAGTTACATAAAAATGTATATGCATGCACGGACACCCATAATAAAAACATATATAACACTAATACAAGGTATAGTTGTGTCAAACAATGTGGGAAAAAGGTTAAGTTTAAATAAAGGTGAAGGTCACCCGAAGTTGGGGTGAAGGTGGTGTGTGGTCAGTGAAGGCATAAATGGGAGCGGGGCAGGGCTAAAGCTTAGTGGACCTGGGATTGGGAAATGCAGAGATATATATACAAAGCAAACAAGGTGTAGCTATAAAGTGTGATGGGCAGATGGACTGACAGATGGACACACAAACGGACGCATGAATGGACAGGTGCAAAACATAATCCCCCCTTGAGTTATTGTTAATTAACTGCACGGATGGACGCCAAATTGCCGACTGTTCAAACACAACACTACAACTCAGTCACATCAGAAAACATATTCTAAATTACTGGTAAACAACATGGAATCAACCAATGTAGATAATAAATCATGATAATATAAACATGCTAAAAACTATTATGACTATACTTAATCTTTTTTCTTGATGCTTTTAACATGTTTAAAACCAAGAAATAATTAATAATCTACAGCATGCTGTTAAAGTATACAATAAGAAAATAATAAAGATACAATTAAAACAATAAACACTGATTATATAGTGATTAGCGAACACAAAGTTCTGTAACTTAACCACGAAAACACATGACACAGTATGTTAATTCAGTTTTATAGCAATTTGGTCTTTGTCCGTTTTCTATCAACAGTATCAACATTACCATACAATAACATGCTTTATGTAAACATGTACCATGATGTATATACTATCGAAAATTAGACAAACGCGGCAAATTAACATGTCTTTCATCAACCTTTTGTGTTTTCTCTTTTGTTAAGATGACCGCCAAAATTAAAGGACCGCAGTGCATCATGGGAAATATAAATTTCTGTTGTATTTAGTCAAACAAATAAATTAATATCTACATGTAGAAAAATATATCATACCCAATAAAATAGTATATTTATTATTTTATTATTTATTACAGGATATATATGAATACAAATACAGAAATAACTTTTCAGACAACTCTTGCGATGAACACTAAATTTGTTTCATCACGATGATCTCCCTTCATTGTTTTGATTACAACCTCGGGCCGATATCGGGCCAACGTATTTATAACCATTTTATTCAAAACTATAAGAACTCATTTTTTCCTGCTATATTAGTGTATGAATACTATTATTATTATCATGTTTGTTTCATTTAACTGTTTGTTTCAAAATTACAATTTTTCAAGAGATCTCAGGCCAACGTCGGCCCTACGTCGGATATATTTGCCGCTTTTACGCCTTACAGCCGACGTCGGGCCGATATAGTCATGCTGGCTGGGTAGCGATACATTCGGAGTAGGAGCTTTATACACCTTTATGTCCATCCACATCGGGGAGACAATCAATTCAATTAATTTATTTGATAAAGGCTACTGTCCCACATCAACAATAAGTAGTAAAATACAGTATAGACGTAAGGAGTTGGTGACATTACTACGTTGCAATACTTTACAGAAAGTCGCAGCTTTGTGTACATACATGTCCATTAATACATTAAGGCCTCGAGCAAAATTTAGCTAATGTCGTTGTTGTTGTATGATAGTAGTATAGTAGTAGTTCATGTGGTACAGCACGTAAACGTATCACAGTATTAAGTATTATGCGGATAAGATCCGTGATATATTTTTGTGAGAACCAAGAAAACACATATATACATTTATATGTACAGCTTCACCGCCAGAGCAGATATCGACATTGATAAATAAACACCAGCATAAACAGACTGGACACAATTCGAGTGTATTACTGGCACAGTCTGATTCACTTAAGATAATTGCGAGGTACATTATCAACGGTATCTGTATGATCATGGATTATACGAGGTGGATGAGAATCGACGCCAAATATAAAATGCGATATCTAAAAAATATGCATTGTAAGTCGATATAATGTCTCATAATATCACTTCATTATATTGACACTTGATTACTTCTTTATATTATCAGTGGCAACTAAAAGTTTCATCTCAATATGTGCAAGATTTGTCACAAATATGCATGGAGTCGATCAATGCTCTAAATTGCTATAATGTTTGTTTGTTTGTTTGTTGGGGTTTTACGGCCTATCAACAGTTAAGGTCATTTAAGGCGCGATCAATGGGTTTAGCACTAAATCCAATACATTACCTGTGCATGTACATGTTCAAATACATGTACAAATGGGGGAAAATCCCAAAATCAGAACTGGATATTTATAATAAAGAACTATATAGTCAACCCTGAAACCAGAATAATCCTGATCTGATGCCAAGTCCTCGCCACATCAGAATCACTTGGCCCCCTCCCAAAAGCAGTAAGATCAGAAATATGTGTATTGGCACAAACATGCAAAAATGGCTGAAAATGTTGAAAGCACGCCCACTCCAAAGTAAGTATGATTTTCCACTCCAAAGTATGTATGATTTTATATTTTCCTAAATACCCAACGGATTTTGATGAAATATGGCACAGCAAACGCCTCTTCATGAGCTGCCGGGAGTGCGGCACATACTTCTGTCGTTTTTGCGACGAATCGATTTCGATCTGTAGACAGAACATTGGGCCGTGACCACCAAATGAAACTCAACAAGACGCGTTTTATGCGCCATATTTCATAAAATCAGTTACATTATAAGGACAAAATAAAATAATACATTCTTTGAATCGGAGGGCTTCTGGACGTTTCAGTACTTGTTGTTGTTGTTGTAACCACGTGATCATACACATTGATTATGCTGTTTGAAGCTGCTATTCTTCTGGAAATAAATTACTTGCCACAAATGCTACACACATGGGACGGTCTCCGGCGTGGCTGTGCTTGTGCTGGTTGAAGCTGCCATTTTCTGTGAATGTCCGGTCACACACACTTCATGTATGGGGACGATCCCGGGAACGGGTAAGAATGTGCCGATTGAGGTTGCCGCTATGTGTGAAAGTTTTGTCACAAACACTACATGCATAGGTCCGATTCCCGGTATGGATGAACATGTGCCGTTTGAGGTCGCCATTTAAAATGTTCATGGACACTACTATTTATTCTCTATATTTATTTTTTGATATGCAATTATCATACTTTATAATCTGTCGAAAATATTTATTCAGGTGACACATTTAATTAGTATAAATAATTAAAAATAGCATGCCTCATTTGCATATGAAAATAGTTTGATACCACCGCGAGTCACTATCAGTAAAATACATATTACAAAATGGTTATATCTGTATAGCGCACCCGTCCGGTGATTCTAGCGTGTCTTGGATGGTCAATTATTGTTTGTATATACATGAAACACCTTAAAGTTTCTAAACAATGTGCAAAACAATTAAAATGCGCCCGGGTGTAATAGTAATAGTACTTAGAAAGGTATAAAAAACCCATCGCCACGATTGTTGGAGCGAGCACACGATGTAGTCTTTGGGAACTCGCCTATACAACGTATTACAGCGTGTCGAAACCGCTGCTTGGGGTGGGTTTTCGGCATAGATTTTACAGTTGCTAAAATCCCCTTTACACAGAGGTGGCGACAGTTGAGAGACCGTTGAGCGATGAAAAAATGTTCAGTAGCCCATTTCACCAACATTGCAAAGTAGCAAAGTATACTTTGAGGGAGAAATTTTCAATTTTATGATAAATTTATTAATTTTTATTATACTGAATTTATTACATTATCACAGCCAATTTGGCTGTGATAATGTAATAAATTCAGTATAATAATTCTGCATACTTTTAATCATGAAATATATGCATTTGTTAGTTCTATATGAAATAATGCATTTCAGGAAAAATAAATGATTACTCCCTCAAAGTATACTTTGCTAGTAAAGTATACTTTGCAATGTTGGTGAAATAGGCTACAGATCTTTCAATGTCAATGAGCGCCCAGCAATCGTCATGGTCTCTCAATGATTTATCAATGATCTAAATGATCTTCCAGTGATCTCCACGGTCGCCACGGTCTCCTCAAAGTTTTGACTAGGTCCAAAACAATCTCAACGATCGCCGAGGGAAGCAATCTCTCAACGGTATCTCAAGGAGCGCCCAAGGAGCGCTCAACGGTCTCATCGGTCTCCCAATGATCTCTCAGGGATCTTTCAATGGACGTCAATTTTTTCCACCCCGAAGGTAGAGATGTCTGAGAAATCAGTCAGGGATCGTGAGCGTCCGATGAAAGACCAATGGAGTTCATTGAAAGACCTCTGTGGAGACCGCTGAGAGACCATTGGGAGATCAATTTCCACTTGAGAGATTGTTGAGCGTCCATTGAGAGATTCGAGCGCCAAGGTCGCTCGCTCCATGATCTCTATAGATCGCCATGACAGTTGGCCAACATTTGATCGCACAACGAGCGCACAGGGATCTCCCAAGCATTTACACAGAAACATCCTTTTTGGGGCTTTGGACCGCTCAATGGTCGCTCAATAGTCGCCAAACGATCTCCGTGTGTGTAAATGGGTCTTAATACATTAACATAAATCTCAAAGATTTCGAGTGTAAACTGCACTGAAAACGCGTCTCACTAACCTAAATTCGCTTTTTAAAATCAAATATGTTCACTTCATGATTAAAAATGAATGTTAGCTGCCATCATTGAAAACATTTCAATCACGTGCACGCAGTGGTTTTGTTGGTTACTGGAGACTGACGTCATTTCACATTAGCCAACCAAGTCAGTGCGTTTGCAAAATGAAAACAAGCCCATACTGCGACACTTCCTGGGTCATGGTGATCATGACGTGGGTGTCGCTGTCCTCCAGAAGCTATACGGCGAAGGAGGCATATTTCGTCTTCTCACGGAAGAAAATTGGATAAAAGACTGGGAACGAACTTCCCACATGGGTGAACATATTCAACCTGTTCAACATGATACTAGAAACACGAACAATCCCTTTACTTGTGTCAGGTTGAAGGTTTTTATTTGTACTAAATATGATAGCGGCGTCAGTCACACTCTTGGTTTACCATATGCGGCCCGATGCTAGAAACGCGAATATTTTTAATATTCGTGTTTCCGGTATCGGATGTCATGTGATGGGTTTGACATCGTACCGGCCTAGGCTGTGCGTCGGATCGCGGGATCATGATATGCAAGTGGTGGGCTCACGCGACGTCATGACGTCCGGCTCATAACATCCGGTTTACTGCTACACTATGGACGTCACATAGGACTGCCAATACATGTTCACACTATTTTTATAAAGACCATGTGGTCGAACATTTAATAAAAATAGTGAATTTAAAACGATGTGTGTTTTAATATAGTTTGTATGTACAATGGCGATGTGAAGAGTATGGCGTCGTGCTGCGTACGCATACAACATACACAATAGTGCAGCCGATAAGTACTGAAATAGAACAATTCAGTATGCTACATAAAAGTATTACGTTCTAAACTATTGCCTAACTACAGGTACGACTACACTATAAGTACGCTTAAGGCAGATGACACTGGGTATAGATTGGATGGGAATACACATAATATTTATTTCCATACAATAATTTCACCTGCCACAATTGCTACATTTAGTGAACAACGTTGCTGTTCGCCATACTCCTCAGTACATACATTTAGTGAATAATCACGCCCAATAATTTGTTCGCCGTGATTATTCACTACATTTCAGCTACATAATGCACCATTTCAATTACAACACGGCTTAGCGTAAACCCAAATGTTAACTACACGAGTTATTTTGATCAGTCTCTACATTGTTCACGAAGTCGTATGTGGCTTACTGTCACGGTAATTACATCATTTAGCAAAATTCTTTGCTCCTCGACGTATTTATCAAATTAATTGAGAAGGTCTCGTGACGTTGTCTTGTTAATTTTTAACTTTGAAGTTCATTGCAATGTGCCGGCTCTAGTGAGTTTGACTGTGTGTTCTTCCAATTATGTTATTATTTCCCAACGACTTTGTGTTTTTGAGCACGACTGTCGTTTTGACTGTTTGTCTATCCTGGTACATGTACGTAGTGATCGCGTATATCAGTGCTTGGAGACGTTTGTGTCATGGACTGTGCCAACGCTTGCACAGTATAGGAATGAATGGCCTTTTTTGTGGAATTTATCGGGGTATAAACTTGGAAAAGTCGCGGGAATACTGGACGAAGGCCGGAAGGCCTCGTCCAGTATTCCCGCGACTTTTCCAAGTTTATATCCCCGATAATTTCCACAAAAAGGCCATTCATTCCTTATAATTCCAGCATTTGAAATAAATTCATCAAGAAAATGTGTTTATTTTCCGTTTTCTTAAGAATTATTTTAACTGTGCCTCACGGTTACGGAAAGTAGTTCGGCTTGGGAGTTTACTGGGATATAAATTTTGGACAGAGACTTGCTACGGCCAATCAAATGTTAGGGAATTGTGTAAATAGTTTTGTGCTGGAATTATTCCTTGATACATTTGAGCAAGTGCAATAACATTATATGATGGAAGTTTCTTGATTTAATAAAACTATTTGTTTTATAGTTTGATGATGTGAACTATCATGTCATGTCACAAACGTGCAGAAAATTAATTGCGTTAACAAGAGCACGAGCGTTATTGGATAAATACAGGATGGACGACGCTACTTTCGAACAGGGCATTAAGTCATAACGCATGACTGCACCGTAACCGCAGTTCCGATAGAGCCCGCGTGTGTTTCTGCTACATTAACTTGTGAATTGGCAAGCCAATTCTGCCCACAGCCGTAAACTGATACTTACCAATGTAATCTGGTAAAGTGGTCTCGTCTGTTAAGAGAAAGTAAAGCCTGTTAAGTAAAGCGTATTCCCTGGGCGCTATAACAGGATTAACTGATGGCGCGGGATCACGGACGGAACGCACCAAATGTCACGTGCCCCAGCCGGCGGAGTGACGCCCTCTGGCGTTGAATCTTTGTAGAACCACATACTGTCTGTTTCACGAAAGCTGCCTAAATTTTACGGTTATATAAACAATGCAAAAACAATAAAACAAAAATGAAAATGCTAAATTTTATCAAAATTTAAGAATGAGCCTTCTTTCTATTTTGTGACATTTGGTCCAATATTGATTTTATTACGAAAAGACCAATGTTTTCACAGAGTGAAGATTTAACATGGGGATTATTTTTCTAATTTCCGAAATAGTGGACCGATTTTTAAAATGTAACTTTTGTTTTCTTAGTTAGATAATTTTCAAACTATCTAGCCAGGTGTCTGAGTCAATTTTTTAAAAAATTTTTTTACTCCTCCCACAGCTCTTCTAACTCCTTTTCCCATTGACAAATAATTTTTTCGCAATAAAATCAATATTTGATCAATCAAATTTCACGAAATAAAACAGAAGGCTCATTCTTAAATTTTGATAAAATTTAATATTATAGAAAAAAATATTGCATTGTTTATATGGCCGCAAACTTTGGGCAGGTTTCGTGAAACAGACAGTAGTATTCATCATCCGGTTTGTGAAAACTAGTGGTTCTACGGTGCATTGTAAACGCGGTAGATGGGAGAGGCTAGACTATTTACAAACGGCGACATGTGCACTTTCGAAATCAAGACACGAAATTATTGGCGTCGAAACTGTTCGCACCGCCAAACAATCTCACGCTCGGCAAAGCAAAACATATACCATCGGACTTCCATTAGCAAATGTGTCGGTGCTCATGCCTGATGTCTAATCCACATTTTCCCGTCGACCTACTTTTGTCCATTAAATACATTACACTTACTTTTAGAACATAACATGACAACAGACACGTCTCCTTCTACACGTGTTTACTATAAGGTTCGACAATGTCCAGCCGTGGGTAAACGTTTGCCGTGGCACGAGGGAACTGTTTGAACCCCAAGGCCGTAGGCCGCGGGTTCAAACAGTTCCCGAGTGCCACGGAAAACGTTTACCCACGGCTGGACATGGTCGAACGTTATTGTTACATTTACATCGGCAATATCGTTTAATTTGAGCATATATTCAGTACTTTCCTCCATTTAAACAGCTGATTTACACATACCCATTCTGGGGCAGCATTACACGTCGCGTGATGCAGACGCGCCAATTTCCAAAAGTTCAGTGCGGCCGTTGTTAACTGGTCTGATGACGTAATGGCGCGTTCTAATAACGTCACAATACACATGCATTACGTAGGTGTTGGCGTGAGCCCGGAATGAGCATTGTCTACAGCCATGGTCAAACAGCACGCGCTGTACGTTTGAACACGGCTGTGAGCGGTGTTGAACAACGGCAGTCGTGTAACAATACACATTTTGTCAGTATTGATGTTTTTCTGACTGTATGAGTATAACATAGAAGCTAACCCTTAGACCGCTATCTTATTTTTTTGTCGTCTACTGTTTATTTTCTATTTTCAATTTTTATCATCAAAAACATGCTTTGACAGCACTTTAGAATAGTTTACAACATGCTTTGACAGCATTTCAGACTCATTTCCAATGGAAATGATTCTGAAGTGCTGTCATTGGAAATGATTCTGAAGTGCTGTCAACCATTGGAAATGATTCTGAATGAAGTGCTGTCCAACCATATTTGTATTGAGAAATAAGGCAATATATAAAAGCAACAACAGACGACTATTGTTGTGAGTAGCAGTCTAAGGGTTAAAGTATAATTTTACAAATAGTCTTAAAATGTGTTAACCAATTCTGAAAATCTAACGTTTGTTGTGTTATGTTGCTTTAATTGGCCATATCCAAGCAACGTGTACAAGTATATTCATCCCGGTAGGTTTCGATGTAAATGATTTCTTATCAAAATTAATCTTTGTCAGAATGGATATAATAAAAACAAATGGCGAGGGCTTCAATATAGGAATATATAGGAATTCTAGATAACGCATATTGGAGTTAAGGTATTATGTCGTAGATAGATACATTCACTTCAATGATAATTGCTTCATAAGAATGATGTGATATATGAATATAACATATGTGAATATTGTTTTGTGACTGTATACTATATGGAGCATTAAGATTCAACCTCCGCCAACTTTGTATACATGTACAAGCCATCGTACAGTTTCACCACTTCATGCGTTTGACACATACAGCAAATAATATGACAGTAAGCCAACTAAAATTTGGCGCAATACATAATATACAGATATTACAACGGCAAGCTATACATTTTTACGAAGCAATTGTCTTTGAATCAAACGATGATCAGGTATAGAACGGGTCCTTAACATTACCATTGATTACCACTTCTGCATGTTTTTGTAGAAAATTAATTTTCCTAGTCATCTTGTTTATATTTTAGACAACTCTTTTTTTTGTATAAGAGACAGAGACTGATGACAATACACACCATCAAATGTGGCTTGATTGAAGAAATGGGGCTTATGGGATTTGTGACCAATGTAGCTCCGGATAAAATAGAACACTTATGTAGCCAGATAACGATCTACATATTGCTTGTTAGAAACATGACGGGTGTCTCATTGATGGAATGGCTAACCGTGCAGATCCTGGCTGATCAGTCTGTGCGGATGCACAGGCTGATCTGGATCTACTCTGGTTGCGAATCCAATAAGACCCATTTCTCCAGTCCCAAGTACAAATACACTTGATGATAAATCGATATACGCGATAAGATTTAATCACGTGAAAAATACTTGTTATTGACATGAGTCTGTCACGGTATCCTGTCCAAAGTATGGTGGCCGGTTGTCGCATCACGAGTTCAGGGTGTGGGATCACGTGTTTCCGAAAGGCGTGACGACATTTTTGGAAATTTACATCGCATTTCCTGCGTTCTGGCTCATTTTCGAGCAAAAATATTGACACTGTCACAGTATGTTTAGACATGATTTTTGATTGAAAACGTTTAAATTTTGAAACAATAAAACAACGACCGAAACATGCATGGCATACATGGCACTTGGCATGAAAAGTGCTTTGTAAATCTTTACGCGGCGAATTTTAGGGGGGGGGGGGGCGCCCATTCCCGAGGGGGGGTGAATGGGCCCCCCCCCTAAAATCCCCCTGATTCCGCAAATGCAGTCGAACCTGTGCTAAAGACCAACTCCGAATAACAATCACCTGACTGTAAAGGCCACACTTTTGTTGTCCCAATGGCACAATTACTACATATAAAGTATTACTGTATATATATGACCCTGCTAATAAAGACAACCTGTGAACAAAGGCCAGATTTGTCACTTCCCATGGCTGGACTTTATTCACAGGTTTGACTGTATTTCGCATTACGACGTTTCGCGTTCTCTCAGACACGTGTTTGGTTTCAAAGTTCGAATTGTAAGCGCGAACAGTTTAAAAGTGGAAAACAGAAAAAACAACGCGAAATTTCGACCGGAGATTTCATGTAATTGTAATTTCGCATTCCACAAAGTCGCAAGTCATCTCTTGGAAAAGTCGTGGGAATACTGGACGAAGGCCGGAAGGCATCGTTCAGTATTCCCGCAACCTTTCCAAGTTTATACCCCCGATAAAATCCACAAAAAAAACATTTATTCTTTATAATTCCAGCATTTGAAATAAATTCATCAAGAAAATGTGTTTATTTTGACAGACGGCAGTCAGTTGACAGCACTGACAGCGCACCTGCAGAACGTAGTTCGGCGTGGGAGTTTATTGGGATATAAATTTTGGACAGAGACTTGCTACGGGCCAATCAAATGTTAGACAATTGTGTAAATATTTTTGTGCTGGAATTATTACGTCATGAATCATACGAGGATCTTCATCATGTCCTACTTCCCTGGGGGCCGTTTCACTAAACTTCATACGACTAAAACGTTCGTAAGTGCGACATTATGATAGTCCGTATATTTCACATTAACAAATTGACAATGTTTTCTTGTAAACTTGATTTACATTTATTGAGCATATACTGAATTTTTTCAGTGATAGTAGCTGTATGTGTCAAACGCACCAAGTGGTGAAACTGTCGGATAGCATGCACAAACTAAAATGGCACGGATAGCAACTCAATGCTCTGTATAACATACACTAAGAAGAACAGGGTCTGATATACTTTATATAAATATTCTTTCAGATGTATGATTCTACTAAATTTGAAACAAAAGGTCTTATTGTATAAAGTCAGTCCATAACATAGTGTGCATAACAATATATTAACAAGAGCACTATCAATTACGTAACGGATTTTGATGAAATATGGCGCATCAAACGCGTCTTGTTAAGCTACATTTGGTGGTCTGTATTTTAGGCCAAACTTCTGTCGTTTTTGCGAAGAATCGATTTCCGTGTCTCTGACACGGAAATTGATTCTTCGCAAAAACGACATAAGTCTGTGCCAAACGGATTATGATGATATATGGCGCATCAAACGCGTAACGTTAAACTGCATTTGGTGGTCTCTGTATTTTCGCACATATTTATGTCGTTTTTGCGAAGAATCGATTTCCGTGTCTCTGACACGGAAATCGATACTTTGCAAAAACAACATAATTCTTTGCCAAACTCCCTAGACCACCAAATGCAGCTCCCGAAGACGCGTTTGCTGCGCCATATTTCATCAAAATCCGTTGCATATTAAGGAAACTATCAAATAATACATACTTTGGAGTGGGCGACGTTGTTGTTGTTGTAACCACGTGATCATGGACCTTGACTATGGCAGCAAGTATCCACCATATCAGTGACATGCAAACCTGCCATTATAGCCAGTGTTGTTGCTTCCACCGAGCACAAGAACGTGTCCTCACTTCGTGACAAAGGTAATCAAATGCTTTGTTTTTCAAGATAAAACAAACAAAACATGTTGGTGGAATAAACAGATTTATCCCGTCAACTCAGTGCGTTTGTGCCGTGAAACACTTAGAAAAAAAATTGCTACCCCGCTCCGTACCTCTGACGAGGGTAACAATTTAACCCCATCTCTTTAATGTAACGCATGGAAGAGTGATTTTTGCAATCGGTTATCCGGCGTGTTTGATATGTTAGCGATATAAACCTGTCAAAGCTGTATCAATACATTATTAATAAAGAACATACACATGCATACACTGGATATTTTACCGTGTCAAGGTGTTTATCTGACATTTACATGTATATCTTGTAAATTTGAAAGCTTCAGTTCGTTATGTTGAATGTTGATCAACAACAGGAGACCAAATGGCCTTCATGGGAAAATGATTTCCCTGTTCTATTATTTTGGGCAATTTACTAGTTCTACATCAAAGATTATTTGTTTAAATGTTTAAAATATACAGTTTACTAAATGTTGACCTACATACAACAGGTTTGAGTATGCACTTTGGTTGCTCACATTTTTTAAATGGATCAAATTGTAGCCGTAGATAACATATCGGAGGCGAATTATTGTAGCTATGAAAAACTGTGCCATGATTTTTTTTTGATATCCTGTCAATACGACCTAATCACTGCGTATGAATATGCGCGGTTGTCATACTAGTCGATTCTCCGATTTTGAGGATGCGGCTGGGGTTATTTTCTTTGCATTTTAAAGCTGTTTGTAGCGTTGACGAGATAAATAGAATAGTAGATTAGTGCCGTGAATGGGAAAACATATCTGGCGCGGCACGGAAACGGGATGTGCTCGACAGAGCCTAAGCCTTGCCAGATATGTTTCCCATTCACGGCACTAACCTACTTTTCTCTATAAACATGAGGAAACGAAGGTGGAAAAGTACGCTTCTACATGCACACATGACTGCTGTCTGTCTCACGTTAGTGGACAGTGAGACTTACGACTGTATTCCCAACAGCCACTCACACTAGTTGCGAACGGTAACTCTTGCAATTTCTCCCGTACCGTCCGTAGCTAGAGTTACGATTCCACTCATATGATTCCTCTGCAGAATAGCGAATCAGATCTGATTCGCTATTCTGCAGAGGAATCCTATGAGCGGAATCGTAGCTCTAGCTACGGACGGTACGCGAGTAGATTGCAAGAGTTACCTTCGCAACTACACTCACACTTGACTCAATGAATTTAACTCAGTTAACTCATCGTTAAAGGTACATGCCCACTCAGTAGGCACAACATGTTCTTTTTAGGAATTAAATAAGTGTATAATTGTGTCACAATTCCACAAGTTCAAAAACTTACAAGTGCCCGCTATACTGCAGATAATAATTTAGTAATATTTATTTTACTGATATTGACTCGCGGTGGTATCAGGCTGGTTTCATATGCAAATGAGGCAGGATATTCTTTTAATTATTTATACTAATTCAAATAATAGTTGCGACATATTATAAAGTATCATCATTGCATATCAAAACATAAATACAGAAAATAAATGGTAATGTCCGTTAACATTTTAAGGAAACACGGTTATCGCCCATGATATAAGTGTGGACATTTCCGTCTGATATAAAATGTATAATAATGGCAATCAATACGTGGGGTAATGGTGTATGGCGGGCAGTATTTTCTGGAAAATGGCATACAAAATTGACACAATATTCAGAGCCCATGCTCGACAGATATTGCTACAAGTCATGTTATTTTCACACTGTATATTTGTTTATACGCATTTTGTCTGCCATTCTTAAAGCAATCACATACTTTTATTGGCCACAAAACAGTGTATATCGTCGATATTAGCTGATAATAACACTTTTTCTTCTGTGAAACAATATTAATTCAGCGTAATAAACGACTAATTGTGGCACTCGTTACATTGTTTTTGACGTGCCGAACGTAATGTCGATACATTCGCATTTTTCATAAATGTGGCTGTGACTGGAGAAATGGGGCGTAATGTGTTTTACTACCAATGTATAATCAGATCAGCATGTACATCCGCACAGTCTGATCAGGATCTGCACTGTTCCCCGTCATGTTTCTGTTCTCTATTTTCTATTTACGCTGGCTACATGTAACTTAAAACAGACTTCAAAACGATGTAAACGTAGCGGTCTACATGTAGCCAGGGTAAATGTTTCCTGTCGGAATAGGCGCCGGATTCCTGATGCAAAAATTCCATCCTCAACAGCTGGTTTTCTATTTAGTGTGAAGTTCATTAACACCACATACACGGTGGGGATCACGTGGTCTGTTGTTTTGCTGGCACCTACTTTTGGCTATTAATATGATTAAACACATTAAATCTAAAACATTGTTAAATGTAAGTACTTTTTTATCAACAAGAAAAAGGTCACCCTCCCCAATATTATTTTTATTTAATAAAATTCCATAAAAATATTGATTTTAAAAAGAAAATTCTATGTCAATAAGCCATCTAGCTATAGCCAGGTTTCTGTGTCAAATTTCGTTCTTCAAACCCTCCTCCTCACTCTCCTTCTTTTTGCCCCATGTTAAATTCACTTAGGACTAGTGTTTCTTTAATAAAAAATCAATAATCGAAGGAATTTCATCAAATAAACAATGGTGAAGGTGACATTTTTTGTTATACTTACATTTAAATATTGTTTTGATGTAACCCTCACTACGCTGGAGACTGAAATTGTCGTCTTCTGTTTTTTATTTTTGCCTTAATTCTTGGCAAAAAAAACAACAACGGGATTGACAGCACATGAGAATCGTCTCCAGTGGAGACGATTCAAATGCGCTGTCAAAACAGATTTTTGCTGAGAAATATTGAAAATAAAACATTCCCAGCAGCCGACAAAATTTAATTCAGCATTGTAAGTGTTAATGAGTTTGTTTATCAGCCAAAAGTTCGTCGGCAGCGAAATATGGAACAGAGTCAGTAGTTCAATGTGATCTGTTCATTTGCCAGTAATCATTTACGATGCTATGACATGTAGTAAGCATGTAGATTAACACAATGCAGCACTGTGCTAGCTTATCAGGAACTACACTGGTCAATACGTTGATTCGTCCCCTTTTGTCATGGCGGGTCACACATTGTGAACGATAAATTTCCAGACAGACCCATGTGGATATACTCTGTTCATTTTGCAAAACATGTGTGGCGTGTGATATGTAACGCTGAAAGG
The DNA here is from genome assembly GCA_029237695.1 of Conchocele bisecta. NCBI lineage: Eukaryota > Metazoa > Mollusca > Bivalvia > Lucinida > Thyasiridae > Conchocele > Conchocele bisecta. Next base: position 60,683,645 of record CM055279.1, on the reverse strand, counting down.
GTCAACCATGCATATGTTTTTGGTTTATGGTTTAGGCGTAAAAAAAAAAATGTTTGTTTCCAATAACCCGACCGACCCTATTTTGTCCCGCCGACCCTACACTTTTTTTCGTCATATCGGTAATTTTTTTTTATAAAAACAGTATATTTTCACTAACCCATAGTGTGTTAACCCTTCCTACGCTGTTGACGGAAATTGCCGTTTTCTATTTTTCATTTTTGCTTTAATTCTTAACAAAAAACTGGGTTTGACAGCACATGAGAATCGTCTCCACTAGAGACGATTCTCATGTGCTGTCAAAACCAAGTTTTTGTCGAGAAATATTGAAAATAAAACATTTCCAGCAGACGACAACATTTAATTCAGCGTAGTAAGGGTTAACATATCCAGTACAAAAAGTGTGTCGTGAATGGAAAAAATAATCGAAAAAAAAAAAATTACGCCTACCTACCTACCCTATTTTTTTTCCAGGTGTTAGCGGAAGCAAACAATTGTTTGTGTTTGGACTTATGTCGCTCAAATACTCCCGTTTCGCTGCTATGCTTACAAGTTATATTATTACATGACCGACAATTTCAACCAATGAAATATCCACTATCGGGTCACATGATTGTGGACATAAATGATATTCACCAGAATATCAGTCTCGGAATATCACATTTCGAAGAACACTCTCGGACCCTTCTCACGCAACGAGACGCGTCGAGACTGACATTCAGGTGTAGCAGCATATGAAAACACGCAATCAAAGCATGAGGCAATCCGTGTGTTGTTGTATCATATAAGTTCTCATTGTTGTAAAATAGGTCATATAATAAAACATTTATTGTCTTCTTAGTCGGTGTACACGAGATTCACGGACCTTCGAAAAGCCATATTAACCTCGGCCTCGGTGAATATGACTTTCCTCAGGTCCGTAAATCTCGTGTAAACCTCCTCAAAAGACTATAATTGTATATTATATACACAAGTCACTAATGTATAATACAAAACGTACTTGTAATACGCACGACTGTCAAACACTTGTTATTATAAGTGAACTCGATTGTCACTCCCGAAAGGTAAGACGTAGGCGTCGTGACCGTCATGAATACCAAAACCGTGCTCAACTCCGCCTTTCTGTACGGCTCACTCCAGCCGTCCTCCAGTAGCCGATTTCACCAAAATTGAAATGTATACTTATCTTGAAAAGTACACTTTGAGGGAGAAATTTTCAATTTAAGGATAAATGTATTAATTTGTATTATACTGAACTTATTACATTATCACAGCCATACTTTTAATTATCAAATATATGCAGTCTTATCAGTTTTATATGAAACAACGCATTTCGGGGAAAATAAATGATTACTCCCTCAAAGTATACTTCGCTACATAAGTATGCTTTGCAATTTTGATGAAATAGGCTACTGGACACTTTTCCCGAGTTTGAGTGTAGTGTGAGTGTGAGTGGCCGTTGGGAATACAACCGTTAGGGGTTCTTTCAAATAGGTTTGCATTGGAGTGGAACGTAACATCAAACGTATTAATTATTTTATGAGGTATGTAACTTAAAGACACATATGGCCATGTTAGAAACTGCATCGTTGCTAGATGTGAGACCAGTGCGTGTAGTTCACCGGTGTCATTCAGATGACATTGACAAGGACATCTCACATGGAAGTGACTACACGGATTTATCTCGTCAACACAGTGCGTATGTGCAGTAAAACACGGTGCCGTGAAACGGTTTTGATATTCTGTCAATACGCCTAATCACTGCGTATGCATATGTGCGGTTGTCATACTAGTCGATTCTCCGATTTTGAGGATGCGGCTGAGGTCATATTTTGCATTTTAGAGCTATTTGTAGGTGTTGACGGGATAAATTGAATAGTGGGAAATCGATCCACCCGATGTCATTCAGATGCCATTGACCGTGGTGACCTTGACTTTCGTGTCAACAATTTTGGACGTACGTCAACATTTTGAATATATCATAATCCATTAATCGAATCGTTGCCATACTTTATCGATGGATTACTCACATTAATAGCTATCCATTCAGTGTCATTCGGTGACGTTGACCTTGGTGACCTTGACTGTCATGTCAATAATTTTGAACGTACGTCCAAATGTTGAATATCTCCTGGGCCGTTAGCCTGATCATTACCAAACTTATTTAATACATGTGTGACGTTGGCCTTGGTGACATTGTATTTCGTGGGTTCGACACTCGCCAGTGATTGCCTTGTTAAAATTGAATGCTATGTAAGGCGTATATTTCTTCATTCTGCATTTGTTAGCAGATGTGAAACCCAATGGACACTTTCATGAAAAGAGTTTCAATGTTTTCAATGCACACATATTTCTTTTTGTCATAATGCTCTTTTATAACGGAGACCCGCAGGAGTTCTTCTTTTTATTAATTCGTTCCCATGAAATAACAATTCGTTCACACGAATTAACAAATTCGTTCCTACGAATTAGCAATTCGTTCCCACTGGAACGAATTGTTAATTCGTGGGAACGAATTGTTAGTTACATTGTGGGAAAGAATTGTTAATTCGAGGAAACGAATTGTTAAATTGAAGGAACGAATTATCATTTCGTGGGAACGAATTAATAAAAAAAAATCCAAGTCCCGTGCGGGGCTCCGAAATCTTGCACGTTCAATTTGTTTTATGCTTTTCCGAAGGAGCAAGCTCTCTAAGCCCTCGCCTCAACTGTTGTGTACATATCGAAATGACGTCAGTCTTTGCATTTTATCCCGTCAACACAGTGCGTATGTGCCGTGAAACACGGTGCCGTGAAACATTTTTGATATCCAGTCAATACAATTTTTGCATTTTACAGCTATTTGAAGGTGTTGACGGGATAAATAGAATAGTAAGTTAGTGCCGTGAATGGGAAAACATATCTGGCGCGGCACGGAAACGGGATGTGCTCGGCAGAGCCTCGCCCATCCCGTTTCCTGAGCCTTGCCAGATATTTTTTCCCATTCACGGCACTAACCTACTATTCTCTATATACGATTGCTTATTGTGTTATAGGAGACACGTCATGTGTTTGTGTATCTTCGGACATCTGCGTAATTTCATTAAAGGTACATGCCCACTCAGAAGGCACACAATATACTTTATATCAGAGACACCATCTGAGACATTTTCTGGCAAAATAACCATTATTTCCCCACGTATTGATTGGCATTATTACACAGACGTAAATTTCCACATTGATATCTGGAGCGATAACCGTGTTTTCTTAAAACGTTAACGGACTTTACTATTTATTCTCTGTATTTATTTGATGTGCAATGGACATACTTTAATATGTCGAAAATATTTTTTGGTTCATGTGACACATTTAATTAGTATAAATAATTAACAAATATCATTTGCATATGAAAATAGCCTGATACCACCGCGAGTCACTATCAGTAAAATAAATATTACTAAATACTTATATCTGTATAGCCGGCACTCATTCATTTATTTTTAGAACGGGTGGAATAGTCACACAAGTATACACTTATTTAATTCCTATAAAGAATATTGTGTGCCTACAGAGTGGGCATGTACCTTTAAATACGTTTACAACATTTACAATATTTTTCATAAATAAAGTCAAAAGGTGACAACATTTTCAGAGTATATGCGAAATTATGTGTTTGACGCCATTTCGGAAAATATTATAAATTTTGTAAACATATTTCATGAAATTACGCAGACGTCCGAAGGTACAAAATCACATGGCGTGTCATATATGTATACAGTGCAACCTCTCAACAACAGCCACCCGTGAACAGACGCAAGACTGGCTGTTGTAGAGAGGTGGCTGTTGTAGGGAGGTTAATGCTGAACTAAGTTATCGTCCGCTGCTTATTTTATTTTTTTGTTTCGATAATTCTCATCAAAAACATGCTTTGGCAACATGTTTTTATTGAGAAAAGCAACGCAACAGCAGACGACGATTTTCGTGCTCAGCAGTCTAAGAGTTAGATACAGAGGAAATCATCCATTTGGGATATAACATAGCGGCTGTTATAGAGAGGGTCTTGTTGTAGAGAGGTGGCCGTTCGGGGAGGTTCGACTGTATTTTCTCTGTATCCAGAAATATTCACGACTGGTTTCACCCGATCTAAACGTCTAACTTTTGTAAAATAATTTAATCATGAGTTCACATTATTGCAAATGCAGTCTTTTCAAAGTTGTCGGTTCATGCAACACACAATACAAACAATACAATATATAGTACAATTGGGTGGGCTTAGTTGATAAAGGGGGGCAACACCCTGTCGGAGTTAGACCCCTTTTTCCACGAACCCCTTCAATTTAAAACCTACCGAACAAAACAGAACAGAACAGAACATATCTTTATTTGTAAGATCTGAGACCGCAACATGCGGTATACGAGTACATAAGCATGGTTTAAGCATAGTAAAAAGGTCATGTACAACACTGATTTCTCAAACACAATCTGATCAATTCTTTTGCATGTATGCGCAGCTCTCATAAAAGAAAATTAATTAAACTTGTGCTGTTGAGACGAACACAAAACTGATTGTCAGTCTACTATTGAATGTCGTCAATACGTGGCACATCAGTGTGTCATGTGGCATGTCAATAGTACGGGATGCCGTGTTTACATTCCACTTGTAATTGCCAGTGTATTTTGTACTATTGTGGTTCGCTGTATTTTTAGTGGAGCATGCGTGTTTACAGGCACTTTGTGGTATGAACGACAAAAGCCTCTTTAAATCATACCCAATCTCATTGTGGATTGTCGATTGTCGATTGTCGATTGTTGATATACATGTACTCATAAACAATCCCGGATGTGAATGCTCATCTGTTCAGAGATTTCGTATTTTAATACTACATGTAATTACAAAAATATAAAATACTGAATTTTGTTGAAACTGCCCAGCAATCATACTTTTGTGGAAAGAATGAACATGTTTCCTCTTTTTTTGTCTCAATATTTACTAATGTTCTCTTTACTAATTGTTTCACACCCATGCACTTTGAGTAGAGACGGCAGAGGAACAAGTACAATATAGGATATTATATGAGTGGTCATTCATGTTAATGTATTTATTAAACGAGTTTAGTGGTTTCATATACTATGCCTGGTTTCATATGAAGTCAGCCAACACGTTTAATACATGTCATTAATTTAACACGCATGCTAACTTATATTTATTGCATAAGCACATCATCATGTGTTGAATTTACACTAACGTAGTAGTAGTCTTTATTTGTGTCCCATCAACGTATGTATTACATGAGTGCATTATGTTTGTCAATAGACTGAATCAGAGGAAAGTGTGCATTTTATAGTCTCCAATTCCTACAAAACTGAAGCAACTAACTTATTGTCCTATTTTCGCACGGGCAAGGTGTGACTCGAGTATATGATTTACAAATATGACGTGTTTTTTTCCACTTCTAAAGTACTGAAACAACGAGGTAAAATGTGTTTTACGTCGTTGTTTCGGAACTTTACAAGTAGAAAAATACGTAACACTAATTGTTTAAATGATCGCTTTGTATGAGGTCTATTCTTCGCCGAACTGATATAACGATATGGCCTGTTCCTCCTCAACTATTTTAAATCAAATATTACTGGGTACGTAATAATATTTTGATAAGCACACATCAACGGGGACCAGTTCATTCTGGTAATATTGATCCAGTAACATTAAATGTCATGTATAGAATATATAGAGGATATTCATAACGGCACTCGTGAAATATGGACATTTCACACCACTCGATGAACATATATGTCATATTCGTTGCAAAAATATGAATATTCTATTTATTATATACCGCTCCATGGAAATTAGCAGATATTTAGACTGTATACGGTAATGAATGTGTATTTGCAGCCTATTTGCGCTGTTTATGTTCGATGCGCGCTATGCATATAGATAGCGGAAGTAGTCGTATTTTCATTTCATCGATGAGAACATATGACTTTTATTACATCGTATAACTATGTATTTCATGGGTACATGTAGGTATAGAATATATAAGGCCGTACGTTTGGACTGTCTAAGCAGTCAACAAATTGCTCGCTAGCGGTATACGCTCAGGTTCGGTTGGTTGTAAGGTTCGACCCATACCGGTACGCCTTGTGCGCCGTTTGATAGTTTGGGCACAGGTGTTAACCCGGGACTCTGAGATACATGTATAGGTTAATTTCAAATAAATTCACTATTCGATCAATTATTTATTGGATAATATATAAACTGTTTTAGTCAGTTAACGTAAGACACCCCTTGCCTGATAATCCGATTTGGAAATTGCATCAAATATTCCCAGGAAGTCAGAGCTGATAAGCCCACTGCAGTAGCAGTTATCTCTAGGGGTGAACTGGTGATTGGTAGCCAGGGGTGAATGAGTTAATAAAAGTACGATTGCAGAACTAATTTTCCGACCGCCCTTGTGCAGGGGCCCGTTTCACTAAACTTCGTACGACTAAAATGTTCGTAAGCGCAAATTTAGGATCGTCTGGAAATTTCAATTGATGGATTTATATTTATCGAGCAAGAAAACAGTGTTAATGTGAAATTTACAGACTATAATAATGTTGCACTTACGAACATTTTAGTCGTACGAAGCTTAGTGAAACGGCCTCCTGAAAACTGTATCTGACGTTACGTCAAGTATATCCACAATCGCATGGTCGCGCTATTTCATACGAGAGGTGGTAACAACAAATCAAATGATTTGCATACTATACATCAAGGTTGGGGATCACGTGGTTTCCGAACGGTATGACATCATGTTTTTTAGATGTGTTTACAGTAGATTTCCCTTAATATATTGCTAATGGAATGACATATTTTTATGAAATATACCGCAGCAAATGCGGCACACGTTGTCCTTTATTGTATAGGCGGCTTTAATCTCATAATTGTGTCGTTTTGACGAAGAATCGGTTACAGTAAATGTAAATAAAAACTAGAGCACGTGAATGTAAGAAATAAACGGTACTCGATTCTTTGTGAAATGTATAAGTTATTGTAAAGATATATCAGAGCATCCATAAAACACATATGCCATCGTATTTGGTGCGCTACATATCATCAAAATCCGTCCGTTTGTTAGGAAGATTTTAATGAAAATCTACTGTAAAAATGACGTCACATATTACGTTACGTCGGAAAATCGGATTCGGAAACCACGTGATCATACACCTTGTACATGTACTATACTATACATGTATACTAATTAAGAATTCCATGAAAACACAATGGCGTCCACATGGTGTCCGGTTTAGAGAGGTTCCACTGTAATTAAGCACTCCATGAAAACACAATGACGTCTACATGGTGTCCGGTTTAGAGAGGTTCCACTGTGCATTGCGTATTATGCAATAAAGAAATGACTACTACGAATACTATTAGAAACATGCACATTAGGAATTAATCTCTTTCAATTTATTTTTTCTGTTAAAGGTATACATTTAGTTTAAACATAGTTTATTGAATATAAGTACAATGGGCTTGGGCTACAATTTCTCACAACATTAGTGACATCCCTTACACAAATAGTTCAACAATACAGCAATTTAACAGCAATGGCGATAAGTATACAGGTATATGTACAGATAATAATCGTGTGGTATTTTGCATAATATACGGAAACAAAAGAAAATCGGATAGAAAGAGATGGAAAAGGTGCATAGTGAGAGAGGAGAAAGAATGAAAGAGTTATGTGTCACAATGTACATAATAATTTTTAACCTAATTCATCAATAGATGTGTACTGCATTTTATTTCAGTGTTCGTTATTAGCAGGTGGTAGTGGATGATGTTGACAAATGGAAGGCATCCGATAGAGCTTGCGTCCCAGGCATCCACCAAATTGAATGATGTTACTCAAATCTTTTCGTAGTTTTAATATGCTTTTGTACAGCTTTAAAAATAATAGTATTGCGCTCAAATATGTTTTCTTTAGGCATGCGCGTTTAGAGGATAAACTTGTCGCAGTGACTGGCGTAAAATTAGACACTGCGTATGATATTTATTACATTCAATAAATAGAGAATAGTAGGTTAGTGCCGTGAATGGGAAAAAATCTGGCAAGGCTCAGGAAACGGGATGGGCGAGGCTCTGCCGAGCACATCCCGTTTCCGTGCCGCGCCAGATATTTTTTTCCATTCACGGCACTAACCTACTAGTCTATTTATCCCGTCAACACATACAAATGGCTTTAAAATGCAAAGAAATAATCCCAGCAACCGCACATATTCATACTCAGTGAGTAGGTCGTATTGACAGGATAACACAAATGTTTCACGGCACCGTGTTTCACGGCACATACGCACTGTGTTGACGGGATAAAGTAATGTTCAGCATCCTCTACAACTTCACTACATTCGCAGTAGAGAGTTTCTCTGATATGTTATTGCAAAGATCACAATTAAGACTGCTACATTTATTTCGAATTTTTGCATGCACAATGGACAACAATCGATCTCCCTCTAAATAGTATGGTGGTATATTATATTGAGTATATAGTTGATGGGCACACGAGGTTTTGAAGTGTCTAAGACTATCTACATTTCTCAGCAACGGGTCAGTTTCATTCCAGAGTTGTACCGAAGATGGTATAAACGAGTGTTTGTATACTTCCAGTCGACGTGTAGTGGGCACATCTAAATCAAATTTATTTGTAAGATTGTAGCGAGCTATATAATTAACAGTAGGTGAAATTAGGTTAGAAATATAACTAGTTAGTAATACTTGATTATTGTTGGCTTTGTACATGATCGAAAGCTTTTGAATACTACGTCGAACAGATAGAAGTCGCCATCCATCTTCTAGCCTTAAGTTGTCGAGTGATACTGAAAGTGTTAATCTTGTTACTAGTCTAGCGGCTTCATTCTGATTTTTTGCCAACGAATCCTTTTCATATTCTGTACACCCATTCCAGACTGATGAAGCATATTCTAGTATAGGTCTCATATAAGATATATATATTTGGTTTAAAGACTGTCTGCTTATCTTAAATGTTAGGTTACGCATTATGCCCAATACTCTCGTAGTCGAATTAATTATATGTTGTATAATGTGTATGCCTTTTTCAGTTATTGCTCAGTGTTAAACCAAGATGCTTATGATCGTCAACAAAGGTTATAGACGTGTTCTGAAATAGTAAGCTTAAGGGTCGATCAAGTTGTCTTAATGTTAAAAGCATCGCTTCAGTCATGTTCGGATAGAAACTAAACAGCCATTGTTTAGCCCAATTAGAAACAATTAGCAGGTCATGTTTTATTATACATTTAAATTTCTCATGCTCGGTAATAGTCTTCGTTATAAGTCGAACACTACCAGGGCGAACATTATGGAAGCGTCTACAATTCTAAAATATATTTATTACCTAATTAGGAGATACAACATTTTTAACATTGACACAGATAGTAAGTCCTAATTAGGAGATAGTAAGTCCTAATTAGGAGATACTAAGTCCTAATTAGGAGATGATAGTCCTAATTAGGAGATACTGCGTGTATTGTCACACATCCTGACGCAGAATTTTACGGAGCCCCGCAGGGGACATGGAATTTTTTATTAATTCGTTCCTACGAAATAACTATTAGTTCCCTCGAATTGACAATTCGTTCCCACGAATTAACAATTAGTTCCCACGATATATATATCGTAAAAACGAATTGTCATATCGTGGGAACGAATTGTTACTTCGTGGGAATGAATTATCAAATTGAGGGAACGAATTGCTAATTCGTGGGAACGAATTGTTAATTCGTGGGAACGAATTGTTAAATTTAGGGAACTAATTGTTATATCGTGGGAACGAATTGTGATCTCGGGGGAACGAATTGTTATTTCGTGGGAACGAATTAATACAAAAGAAGTATACGTCCCCGTGGCGCTCCGTAGCATTTAGCTTGCATTTGATCAATGCACATGCCGTTATCTGGTAAAGAGTGCGTGTACTAGGAGAGCCATGTGATCAGCGGTTTTAAGCATCCTCGTTCATGTGAAGAGCTGAGCAATCACGTTTAATCTATTTCACAGGAACGGCGCGTTGATTTGATTTCATTTAATATGCCACCGCAGGAGGACAGCAATGGGTATTCTATATCTGAATCGTGCCTACAGATGCGGATCTACGGAGCCCCGCAGGGGACATGAATTTGTTTTTATTAATTCGTTCCCATGAAATAATAATTCGTTCACTCAATTTAACAATTCATTCCTTCGAATTAACAATTCTTTCCGATGATATAGCAATTCGTTCCCTCGAATTAACAATTCGTTCCCTCAATTTAACAATTCGTTCCATCGAATTAACAATTCGTTCCCACGATATAACAATTCGTTCCCTCTAATTAATAATTTGTTCTCCCGAAATGACAATTCGTTCCCTCAATTTAACAATTCGTTCCATCGAATTAACAATTCGTTCCCACGATATAACAATTCGTTCCCACGAATTAAAAGTTCGTTCCCGTAGGAAGGAATTGTTAAATCGAGGGAACAAATTTTTTTTTTCGTGGGAATTATACGTACGGATCAAATGTCTATTCAATTATCACACAGAATACAGAATGGCACACACTTTGCTACGGACCGGGCACATCACTAAATTTCGTACGACTGAAATGTTCGTAAGTGCAGATGAAGAATAGTCTGTAAATTTCAATTGATGGATTTTCATTTATTGAGCATAGGCTGCATATGCAGCCTATGCTCAATAAATGTAAATCCAATAATTGTTTACAAGAACACATGGTTAATGTGAAATTTACAGAATTTTGCACTTACGAACATTTTAGTCGTACGACGTTTAGTAAAACGGCCTCCGGAGTTCTAATAATACATGTATTCTTGGGACTGAGGTGTATATAAACTATGACACAAACAGAACACAACATCACGGTATAATCATTCTGAATTCACTTGTGGTATTATATAGTACGGAAACGCGTGTACTTATTTTTATTTTTTACATTCAATTTGCATATCAAGTAATATCAAGTAATATTCTCCCTACCGGTGCTGTTTAAGTCGTGCTTTAACTGTTTATTATCACATCTTTGACACATTTCCGGGTGTTGCTTCTGTATTAACACATCTCGTGTGCAAGGTATATGCATGCGGATGTGATAAATAAGTTAGATCACGCTTGTCCGCATCTCCTCATACATGCGGACGAACCGTGATCTTATACTAGAAACATTAGGCAAACACGACTCATTTATTGCTGAAAAAAAGCCCCAAAGACAATCAGGCTACACATTCCGTAAGTACATAAATTGTAAACATGATTCCGATACAGTCCATAATCAAACGCAGTGGAGCCTAATCCGGTTCACAGGGTGTCCGTATTAGAGAGGTTTCATATGTATGCACATTTGTGAGATTTGCAAGCATGAACATACCTGATCATATGTATAAATGGCAAGGAAATTATTAAAACAAATCGTTTTTCGACTCCTCCTCCAGGCTCTTTTTTCCCCCATGTTAAATTCCCATAGCGAACTCATTTTTCGTAATAAAATCAATATTTAACCAAATTTAACGAAATAAAAATAAGACTCATTCTTAAATTTTGATAAAAATAATATTATCGAAAAAAATATTGTTTTTGCATTGTTTACATGTATATGGCCGTAACATTTGGGCAGATTTCGTGAAACAGACAGTAGTCCCTTTGTCCCACCGCCACGAGGGACGGAATGAGAGTCGTCTCACATGTGATGCATGCGCCGAATGAAGGACAAAGTACTGTGCCAGCTACTTAGCGCCTCCCTTCGCGCTCGGCACTTCGTTTAGTCGGTCCTTCGCTCATTCGCTCCTTTGCAATGATGATTAAACTCTAATGTGCGCCTTCAATATTCGTTCGGCAGCTCATTCGACAGGATAATTCATCCATTTACAATCATGATAATATGTGCTCCTAATATTAGTTCTTTCGCGTCTTTGCTTTGCTGCTTTGTCGCAACGAAGGAGTGACGAAGCGAAATGCCCCGAACGAGCAACCACACGAAACACGTACATGTGGTTGTCATGATTGGATGCATGGAACAAATTGTTATTTCGTGGGAACGAACTGTTAAATTGAGAGAACGAATTGCTAATTCGTGGGAACGAATTGTTAATTGTGGGAACGAATTGTTAAATTGAGGGAACGAATTGTTATTTCGTGGGAACGAATTAATAAAAAAGAATTCTGTTTCGGATCTATACAAGTCGCAAACGAAGTTCCATTTCTGCAGTCAAGGTCACACATATTGGTTCCGGCTAATTCTGAGCATCTAATATCCACGTGGACAATGAAGACATTCATTATAAGGAATAGTGTGTCTGAAATTACCCGCATTTTGCTGCATTGAGTTTGATGTGCAATATTTGTGTTGACTGGTTGCCACCAGTCTTCGTGCTACGTACATGCACCTTGAATGATTGCAAACTATGGTCAAATGTTGCTGAAGGCTGCATGCCTATATATCCCGACCCCTGGAGGCCGTTTCACTAACCTTCGTACGACTAAAATGTTTGTAAGTGTAAAGTTAATATCGTCTAGAAAATTAAACTGATGGTTTTACATTTATTGAGCATAGGTTACATATGCAGCATATGCTCAATAAATGTAAATCCAATAAATTTTTACAAGAAAACATTGTCATTGTGAAATTTACAGACTTTTGTACTTACGAACATTTTAGTCGTACGAAGTTTAGTGATACGGTCCCCAGATTGTTATCTCACTTGTTATTCGTTCATACATCCAATTTCGCACGCCACTATACGTCACATAACGACGTCCGACCAACGAAACGTTAGCGAAAGTAGTTTTAGATTCCAGATTGACCCTGGCACATTGTATTGGCCCCAATGCATTTTGACAGGTACCGATGAAAGTACTGTACCAATATACATTGTAAAAGTATAGACACAGTGAGACCTCTTTAAACCGGACACCCTGGGAGGTCCCCGGGGTGTCCGGCTTAGAGAGGTTTCACTGTAAATGAGTCATTTGATCGTCCTGAGCCATAGTTGTCTAATATGCGATCATGAACATACATTATCACCTGAGCTAAATCACCAAGAAACTCATCAGAAATTAGGTCACATGTGTTCTTGATGTCCGGTTTAGAGAGACTCCACTGTAGATCAAGTACATGTATATTGTTTACGAACGTGTATATGATTGTCACACGTACGTACAGAGGTGGCAATGCCGTTAATTACCCTGCGTGACCTGTCAATATCGTTTTTGATGTTAATTATATATTATAGGAATGAATGGCCTTTTTGTGGAATTAATCGGGGATATAAACTTGGAAAAGTCGCGGGAATACTGGACGAAGGCTGGAAGGCCTCGTCCAGTATTCCCGCGACTTTTCCAAGTTTATATCCCCGATAAATTCCACAAAAAGGCCATTCATTTCTTATAATTCCAGCATTTGAAATAAATTCATCAAGAAAATGTGTTTATTTTCCGTTTTCTTAAGAATTATTTGAACTGCGCCTGACGGTTACGGAAAGTAGTTCGGCATGGAGTTTACTGGGATATAAATTCTGGACAGAGACTTGCAACGGACCAATCAAATGTTAGGGAATTGTGTAAATATTTTTGTGCTGGAATTATAAAGTATTAACGTCAATCCTCATTCGAAAACGGCTTTCGCAGATGTTCCATTAATATTTACACCTTCTATGAATGCATAATGCAAACGCCCATTCGACGTATTGCGTTTACATCCGAATACAATACATTAGACGCATGTGAAGTTGCGCGATGTTGTTCATTGGTTAAAGTTCACAAAGTCGCTGTTCCATTAATTGAGCCAAAATGACGTAAAACAAGAGTATTGTTAATGTTAACGCCATATTTGGTTATTTAGTTTTGAAACTATCAGAAAAAATGCAGATAAATATAAGTAATAAAACCATGGGCTGCTGTGTTTACTGGGGTGAACAATACATGTTTAAAGTTTGCGAGGAGTCCTTTGGACTCCACGCATTTTAAACATACCAAATGTATTGTTACCCCAGTAAACGCAACAGCCCATGATTTTATTCCTTAAGTCTAACGACGTCTTGCGACGTACACAATGCGTCAGTGTGATGACGCAGCAAACACGAAATGGGATTATACTATGTCCAAGTATGAAACGAGCCATGTTATGTGCGATATATCATGAAACACATCTACACAATTTACGATAATTTTCGTAATGACGTCCAAACAGTTGACGAACTATTCAGAGCAAATACGTAATAATATCGACGTCATTTATAGAAAATAACGCAGTTTTCACGAATAAAAATAAGGCTTGCTTTAATTTAGTATTAATATGTATGTATTTTCATATGCATCTGGGATCCGTTTCACTAAGCTTCGTACGACTAAAATGTTAGTAAGTGCAAATTTAGGATCGTCTGGAAATTTCAATTGATGGATTTACATTTATTGAGCATAGGCTGCATATGCAGCCAATGCTCAATAAATGTAAATACAATGATTATTTACACGAATTAATTGTTAATGTGAAATTTACAGACTATCATAATTTTGCTCTTACGAACATTTTAGTCGTACGAAGTTTAGTGAAACGGCCCCGAGTTTCCAACAATCGGGAGCCCAACTAATGTATTTGAGTTTTATATAATTATTAACTACTAGCATATGTGTTTCAATGTGCATGCTCACGTGGTTACAACAACAACAACGTCGTACACTCCAAAGTAAGTATTATTTGTTATTTTCTTTAATATGCAACGGATGTTGATGAAATATGGCGCAGCAAACGCGACTTCATGAGGTACATTTGGTGGTCCAGGGAGTTTGGCACAGAGGGAGTTTCGCAAAAACGACAGAAGTTTGGGCGAAAATACAGAGACCACCAAATGCAGCTTAACAATTCGCGTTTGATGCGACATATTTCATCAAAATCCGTTGCGTAATAAGGACAATATAAAAGAATACGTACTTTCAATCGGATGAATTCTGGAAGTTTCAGTACTTGTTGTTGTTGTTAGTGCCACGTGAGCATACACATTGTGTTATATTGTACTAAAATGGCACCAGCCCTGTGTTCCCTAACGCCATTCTGAAATTACTATCTGTTTTTTTTCTCTTATATATTCTAAAAATAGTGTTCTTCTTTGAGGGCCCATAAAGCGCGAACAACAAATATAAATGCCATATCGGACTAAAATGCGTATGTGACTGGCGAAATGGGGCTTATTAGAATTGTGAACAGTGCAAAGCCTGGTCAAATACCACACTCATGTAGCCTGATAACGATATACATTGCTTGTTAAAGGTATATGACCACTCAGTAGACACAAACTGTTTTTCATATTAGAGACATCATCTCAGACATTTTCTGGCTAAATACACATTCATTCACCATTACCCCACGTATTAATTGGCAGTATTATACATTTTATATCAGACGTAAATTTCCATACTGATATCAGGGGCAATAACCGTGTTTCCTAAAAATATGGGCATGTACCATTAAAGCCACGACGGGTGTTTCATTGCTGGAATGGTGAACAGTGCAGATCCTGATCAGACTGTGCGGATGCACAGGGTGACCTGGATCTAAACTGATCGCAAAACCCATAAGCTCCATTTCTCAAAGTCACAATCGCAAATGTTACGAGCCACGTGTTCTAACAGACTTAATAATGTACGCCTCTCTACGGCTGATACGCGCAATGATTATGTAATGGCAAACGATACCCCATAATGGCCACGCTTGACGTATTAGTGCACAGCCTGAGCTGACATATGCGTGGTCCTGGGACTAATGGACGACAACATTCCGCCGTCTGATTCCGACAATCACACCCAGCAATGGCCGACGGTGATAATTGTAGTTTACCAGCAGAAATGGGGCTTAAGCATTTTGTGACCAGTGCAGATACACATATCAGCCTGTGTATTCACGGTGTACAACTATGAGTGGCGATTCATGTCATAAGTGCCGTTTCTAATGCGTTAGAGAAGTAACGCGTTACTTGTGATAAGTAACGCGTTACTAATGTATGTACTATATAGTGAAACACATTGTTGTAACTGCTCAACAGTAACGCGTTACAAGACTAACAGTGAGTAACGCGTTAGAAATTGGCTGTAACGCGTTACAAATCCTCTATATTGGCGGATCGTGTCATAAGTACAGCTTCTAACGTGTTATAGTTCTAACGTGTTACTCTTAGTAAGTAACGCGTTACTTCTCAGAAGTAACGCGTTACAAATGTATGATGTATATAATAAAATATCAATATCTAACGCGTTAGTGAAGCAGGAGTAACGCGTTACTTATATTTGGTAACGCGTTACTGCTTGACCAATCAGAGCTCATGTTACAATACCCGCAATTTCTCCAGAAGACCGGGAATGTGTAAAGTACGGACTGGACGCAAGCTTACGAACTGAACGGGGCCGGTGTCTACTTCCACCATACGCCTCATGGATCTGCTGAGCAGTTGCTCGTACCGTGATAGCGCCATAAGATAATGATTGATCGGAAAACGGTGCAGAACAGCAGAACACTATTGTTGTTGTTTTCGGGGTATGTATAAACCACGAACTGGAACTCCGATATACAGGGCAAATAAGGCTTAAGGTTAAAAAGGCGAAAGTTGTCAAACACTATTTGTTTTCGGCATAGAATGGGCGGTGCACATTTTCAATATTATACAAATTAGGCAATTTATCTAACACTGTCAGTGGGCCGCTGTTGACATCACTCTATGTACAGTTCGTAAGCTTGCGTCCAGTCCGTACTTTACACATTCCCGGTCTTCTGGAGAAATGGCGGGTATTGTAACATGAGCTCTGATTGGTCAAGCAGTAACGCGTTACCAAAAATAAGTAACGCGTTACTCCTGCTTCACTAACGCGTTATATATTGATATTTTATTATATACATCATACATTTGTAACGCGTTACTTCTAAGCAGTAACGCGTTACTTACCAAGAGTAGCGCGTTAGAACTCTAACACGTTAGAAGCTGTACTTATGACACGATCCGCCAATATAGAGGATTTGTAACGCGCTACAGCCAATTTCTAACGCGTTACTCACTGTTAGTCGTGTAACGCGTTACTGTAGAGCAGTAACGCGTTACAAATATGTGTTTCACTATATAGTACATGCATCAGTAACGTGTTACTTCTCACAAGTAACGCGTTACTTCTCTAACTCGTTAGAAACGGCACTTATGACATGAATCGCCACTCATAAACAACGCCCGTGACGACTCACAATAAATCTTGTTTGTGGCTGGAAAATGGTGCTTATGCTTTTTACAGTCAGTGTGGGCCCAGATCAGCCGGTGCATTGACAATGCCGAACCGAACGGCACACAGCGTCTCACAACTGATTGTGGCTGTGACAGGAGAAATGGGGATTGTGGGTTTTGCGACCAGTTGTAGCCGGTGTGATTCCGGACATCGCGGGAAATGGCTATCCAATCAAATGGCGCGCCACTCGTGTAATCTCCGCTTTGAGGGCTCGCTAGAAAATATCCAATTGTATGGATGTTAATGGCTTAAATGTCTTAAATGTAGGAACCGTTAAATGCAGTTCACGTATCATCAGATTGATATATGTCTCCTGAATCGATATAGCTCAAATTTGTAGCTTCCGGTTGAAAATTGATGGCATAATCGGTCTGAAAGCAACGCGTGTTGGAAGTTTTATTGGTCAAATATTGAAAAAGGTTTCATTCCTTTGTTTCTTTGAGGGTATTTTGACAGTATAAAAGGTGTCGGAAGTTCGGAACGGTGAATGCGTAGATAATTGACGATTTCTATCGTGTGTAATGATTGTGAATTATTAGTTGCACAACACTACGTAAATTACACAAAACAAACACGAAATCCAGCAAAAACCTACCCAAAATACTCATATGACACCAACATACTGACCATCTGTTCAAACACCTCTGGATCAAGCAGGGAATGATCCATATGGGGTTTGGCTGTACAATATACGTGTACGATAGCATATGTGTTGGAGCTAGCCATGTTCGTATCCAAGGTGCATGATCACGTGGTTATAACAACAACAACAGTGGCTGAAAGTTTTGAAATCTTGCCCACTCCAAAGTAAGTATTATTTGATATTTTCTTTAATATGAAACGGATTTTGATGAAATATGGCACAGCAAACGCGTCTTCATGAGCTGTATTTGCTCGTCCAGGGAATTCGGCACAGACAGCGAAGAATCGATTTCCGTGTCTACCGACACGGAAATCGATACTTCCCAACAACGACAGAAGTTTGGGCCAAAGTACAGAGACCACCAAATGCAGCTTAACGTGACGCGTTTGATAGGCCATATTTCATCAAAACCCGTTACGTAATAAGTACAATATAAAAGAACACGTACTTTGAATCGGATGGATTCTGTAAGTTTCAGTACTTGTTGTTGTTGTTATTTGGTTAGATGTAAATTTGTTCTGAGCCAAATCTTGCAGCTTATAGTTTCGTGGAATGGATACAGAAAGGATCACTTACCATACCGCCGGTCATGGTCCGAAATTTTAAAATGTTATTTCATACCATGTATATCACTATGGAAACGTCCTGGTGCCAATGCTAAAATATATGTATCTCCTAATTATGAGATACTAAGTCCTAATTTAGAGATAGTATCTACTAATTAGGACTTACTATCTCCTAATTTAGGACTTAGTACTAATTCGGCGATAGTATCTCCTAATCTCCTAATGAGGAGATATACACATTTTGTAGCATTGACATAGATAGTAAGTCCTAATTAGGAGATAGTAAGTACTAATTAGGAGATACGAACTCCTAATTCGGAGACACTATCTCTTAATTAGGACTTAGTATCTCCTAATTATGAGTTAATTAGGAGATACAAATATTTTGGCATTGGCACCAGGGGGCCGTTTCACTAAACTTCCAACGACTAAAATGTTCGTAAATGCAAACTTATGATAGTCTGTAAATTTCACATTAACACTGTTTTCTTGAAACAATTATTTGATTTACATTTATTGAGCATAGGCTGCATTTGCAGTTCGTATCTCCTAACAATAAATGTAAATCCATCAATTGAAATTTCCAGACGATTCTAAATATGAACTTACGAACATTTTAGTCTTACGAAGTTTAGTGAAACGGGCCTCAGGACGCTTCCATATATCACAGTGAAAGATAACATAATTTGATAAAACGCATTACAGCCTCGGGTATATGACACTGGAGTGTGATGTTGTGCGGGCACCTACCTATCTGTAGGTTTCCTGGGGGTATGTTAACACATGTACTATGCAACGGATGACGTTCACCTCGACTACGGATGTTGATATATTAAGCAGGATGGGGCTAGTTATGTGCCTATTAGTGAGACACCATGATTGATATGCACACACGTCCACACCCATAGGTTAACGAACACTAGCTATTGCATAGTATCAATAACAAAGGTTTGGAAGTGTTGGCCGCAACTTTTATTTATTAACAGAACAGACGACTCATAAATGGCTGACAAGCTGCGTGTGGGAGTATATCCGCTGTGATACGAGAAACAGGATATTTTTGTTTATTTATATCCACTGGATACGAGAACTAGGACATATTTAGCCAATTGGTATCCGCCGGTATACCTCTACCGGAAATATCCAGGTAACACTATCCACTGTGGATACGAGAACTACGACATATTTAGCCAATTGTATCCGCGGTACCCTATGCTTTTCCGGAAATATCCAGGTACCACTAAGCTTGGTAACTTTGCCAAGGATATAGTTGTCTAATGACATTTGTATCCACTGTGGATACGAGAACTAGGACATATTTAGCGAATTGTATCCTCTGTACCTATGCTTTTCCGGAAATATTCAGGTAACAATAAGCTTAGCAGCTTCGCCATATACAAGGTGTATGATCATGTGGTTACAACAACAACAACAAGTACTGAAACTTCCAGAAGCCCTCCGATTCAAAGTACGTATTCTTTTATTTTGTCATTATTATGTAATGGATTGAGATGAAATATGGCGCATCAAACGCGTCTTGTTAAGCTGCATTTGGTGGTCTCTGTGCTTTAGCCTAAACTTCTGTCGTTTTTGTGAAGAATCGATTCTTCGCAAAAACGACATAAGTCTGTGCCGAACACCCAGGACCACCAAATGCAGATCATGAAGACGTGTTTGCTGCGCCATCAAAATCCGTTCCATATTAAGGGAAATAGATTAATAATACTTACTTTGGAGTGGGCGATTTTTCAAAACTTTCAACCATTGTTGTTGTTGTTGTAACCACGTGATCATACATCTTCATATATGCATACATGAAATACGCTGGTATGTCGAATAGTGCGATATGCACCACCCGCAGCATTCCACATGGCCAGCCAGTGTATAGACTGCAGATCGTGACGAGCCGTCTCATCTGGATCTTCTGCCAATATCACTATACAGGTATGTGGTGTTGAAAGGGTTATTAAACGAAGATATCGTTTCGCGGATAAAAAATCCCAAACGATATTCGTTCCTTTTGCATATCGTTGTACAACACTTATTAAACCGATGTTAGACTATTATTTACAGACTAAATATACATGGAATGAGTCGATCAATGAATTTAGACAGCAATTCAATTCACATGGTTTTGGTTATTTGGTTATTTGGTTATTTGGTTATTTGGTTTTGGTTTTGGTTTTGGTTATTTGTAAAGATCAACTGCTTAACAGGTGTTAGACTATTATTTACAGACTACATATACATGGAATGAGCCGCCTAATAAGTAATTTACAAAGCAATTCAATTCAAATGGTTTTGATTATTTGGTTATCTGGTTTTGGTTATTTGGTTTTGGTTATTTGTAAAGATCAACTGCTTAAGCGGTGTTGGACTATTATTTACAGACTACATATACATGGAATGAGCCGTTCAATAAGTAATTTACACAGCAATTCAAATCAAATGAGATCCGTACACATGGGATTAGCACTTACATGAAGGTGAGGACAACGTATCTATGGTGGCGTGAACAGCGACTGTCAATATGGAAATGATGATAATGAGGTGTACCCTAGCTGTACTTAGATAAATGGCGGATTCAGGGGGGGGGGGGGGGGGGGGGTGCCCCCCCCCCCCCCCCCTGAATCCACCACTTATCTAACTCCGCCTCCCTTCCTTCAGGATTCCAGATTTGTTTTTGCAATTGAGAAGCTGTCTGATTCTGTAAGAAAAACAGCAAGCACTGTCAAATAAGTATGATTTTACCAGATCAATGTCCAGATTTTATAAACAGATCATTCAGTAGATATTGTCACAATGTGCCTAATCACATTAGCATCATGTACTTCGGCGAAATCCTGGATCCGCCACTGTAGGTGTACGCGGCATGCAGTAATTAGGTGGTGAGTCGTACGGAGCCCCGCAGGGGGATATGGATGGTTTTATTAATTCGTTCCCACGAAATAACTATTCGTTCCCTCAATTTAACAATTCGTTCCCTCGTTATAACAATTCGTTCCCACGAATTAAAAATTAGTTCCCACTAAATTACAATTCGTTCCCTCGAATTAACAATTCGTTCCCACGAAATAACAATTCGTTCCCACGAAATGACAATTCGTTCACTCAATTTAGCAATCGTTCCCTCTGAACGAATTGTTATTTCGTGGGAATGAATTGTTAAATTGGGGGAACGAATTGTTATTTCGTGGGAACGAATTGTTATTTCGTGGCAACGAAATATTAGAAAATAATTCTACGTCATGTGCGGGGCTCCGAAAAGTAGATATAGATTCCTGTGATGGAACATGACACACCGGCGAACCATTTAGGATCTTACATGAATGATGATCTTGTCTGACATTTATTGAACTCATTTACTAATTTCATACATTTAAGGAAATAAATTATGTCGAGTTTCTTATGGAATCAGCCAACGAATGTAAAACATATTATTATAAATTGAGAAATTTTAATGTACCTGATTGGCCAGATGCTGGACACGTGATGTTAAATAAAAAGTAATATTGACCTGAAAAAATACATTAACTCAAGGGCGCCGGATCCAGCATTTGGGGAACGGGGTGTTGTCTAGTTGCGAAGGTAACTCTTGCAATCTACTCCCGTACCGTCCGTAGCTAGCTACGGACGGTACGGGAGTAATTGCAAGAGTTACTGTTCGCAACTAGGGGGTTGTCCTATTTTCGAGCTCTTCAAAATGCACTTTCCTGTGTATTACGGCATTACGGCATTTAAATTCAGACTCCAACTGGTGGTAAACTGTGATCTATGTAAACTCCGTGGCTGAACGCGGTGGGGGGGGGGGGTGCAACCCCGGAACCCCCCTCCAGATCCGCCCCTGTAACTAGCTATATTGACCTGGGGGCGGAGATTCCGATCATAAACGCTGGAGCTGGAGCATAACATCCAGTACTTGAATTGAAACCTTACACTAGTGGAGATACATGTATGTCTGCAGCTGTCGGTCGGATCTATTACATAACTCGGGTGTAAATTATACATAGGTACGGTGCCCCGCAGGGGACATGGAGTTTGTTTATTAATTCGTTTCCACGAATTGACAATTCGTTCCCTCAATTGATAAAATCGTTCCCTCGTATTAACAATTCGTTCCCACGATATAACAATTCGTTCCCACGATATAACAATTCGTTCCCACCAATTAACAATTCGTTCCCGTGGGATCGAATTGTTATTTCGTGGGAACGAATTGTTAAATTGAGGAAAAGAATTGTTAATTCGTGGGAATGAATTGTTAATTCGTGGGAACGAATTGTTAAATTGAGGGAACGAATTGTTAATTCGTGGGAACGAATTGTTAATTCGTGGGAATGAATTGTTAATTCGTGGGATCTAATTGTTAAATTGAGGGAACGAATTGTTAATTCGTGGGAACGAATTGTCACTTCGTGGGAACGAATTAATAAAAATAAAAATTCTACGTCCCCTGCGTATATATTTGTGTGTAATACCGTGGCTTCCATTTATATGTCATTGCCTGGTGTCGTGTGCTTGGCTGCAATTTTCTATCATTCATTATGATGTAGTTATTATAAGTAGATCGATAGGGCCAATTACTAGCTGATACGCTCAGTCAGTAGCTGTATGTAGCGAACAGGTACTATCGCCTTATACAGGTTTAAAGTTGATATACGATTGTGCCGATGCTTGCTACGTCGACACAGGTCTGGTTGAGGTCCGAGAAAATAAGTTAGCCAACAAACAAAGCAGTTTCTTATGAACTCGGTCAACGAATGTAATACTCCCCTCAACAAACGACACTATTTAATTTATTATACCGAATATCATTCTTATGGCAATTTAATATTAAATTTTCATAGCAAAATAATATCAATATTACAATATTTTATCCAATAAAATATTGATGAAATGTTGAATTTGTAAAATAAATCGAAATATATGAAGGTAATACTAATAGTAAAAATTAAAAAATACAAATATGCTTGTGCTGGAGTTCGAACCCTGGACCTCTACGACATCAGTGACTTGTACCACGTTTTCCTTAAACGTTGCCACTACGTCAAGGCGCTCGGCTGTTTCTGAATTTATAATGTATGGAGTGTCTTCGGTCGCCGCGGAGGATATTTTCAATATACCACGGCACTATACACGAAAGGGATATCGCAGAATGGGTAATACCACGTGACAGCAATCTGACCAATGATATGCTTAGACATTACGATGAGGTATACTAATTAGGAGTACCCACTCTACTTGAAGCATCACTGCGTTGATAAGGCAAGGGCGTCGTCAGGGGAGTTTCGATGTGCTCGGACGAACCCCCCTTTTGGGAGCCAGCATGATTTTGTTTATATAATTTAGGTCCGCGAATGCTATTTTAGTGTACGAATGAGTAAACATTATAGTATTCAAATGCCCTACTAACAAAATACAGCCAATTGGCGCCAAACGTGGTGAACTACCATTCTTCAATGAATCCAAAACTCTTTGCACAGGAGCGATGTGTTGTAAAAAATATACAAACGCAGCATGTCGCTTCTAGAAATCAAAATCTCTCCGGGACTGTGAAGCAACCGAAATATGTAAGGGATCCTGGGGCAACCCCTGGACCACTTACATATTTCGGTTGCTTCACAGCTGAAAGTCGAACCCCCTTTTCAAAAATGCTAGTGACGCCCATGGAAGGTATCGGCATGTGGAACATATGCCCTCATCGATGTGGACTGAATTGTATGAATATAGTACGAGGCAGTGATGTGAATTCTTGTAGTGTCTTCTTGAAATAATATCATTACAGTAACGTCGCTATAACGGTTACAAAGTTCTTGCAATTGTCTTCATATAGCGTTTAAAACTGCACGATCGTTTTTTTTAATATTGTCAATATTTGTCAATTTATTTGTTTCAAAATGCTTCAATATTGTGTTTGAAATCAGGAAGCTTGATTGGCTGAAACTGAACTGTGCTGCAGTTCCGGATCAAACAATCAAACTTCTTAATTGCAAAATGGCATTTCAATAGATGTTTACTATCATTGATAATCTAGACAAGATCAACACAGGCGGTTTTTGTCAAATGGCTGCAAGTTGGCATTGTTAATAGATGGTTACTGTCGTTGATAATCTCAGCAAGATGAACGCTGGCGGTTTTGGTCAAATGGCTACAAGTTGGCATTGCCAATAGCTGGACAAGATGAACAATGGCGGTTTTGGTCAAATGACTGCAAGTTTGCCATTGCCAATAGATGTTTATGTCGTTGAAAATATGGACAAGATCAACACTGGCGGTTTTTGGTCAAAATGGCTACAAGCTGGCTTGCCAATAGATGTTTACTGTCGTTGAAAATCTGGACAGATCAACACTGGTGGTTTTGGTCAAATGGATGCAAGTTGGCATTGCCAATACAGGCCCGTAGCCAGACCTGTTTGAAGGGGGGGGGGTCGTTTCGAAGGCCGAAGGGGCCTGAAATATCTAGGGGGTCTAAAAAAGTGGACCTCGAGGCTAAAAAAGTGGACCTCGAGGCTGGAGGGCGGGGGGGGGGGGGGGGGGGGGGGGGGTTCGTCCGACCGCTCCGTCGGTAATAGGTGCAAGATTAACGCGGCGGCTGTGTACACCAACATGTCTGACAGCGTTGAACTTCCCTTACCAATAATTGTACAATATACGTCGGAACAGGGAATGAGAACGCGGTGATTGGGCGGCGATTTATCATCATCAATCTCTGTACAGGAATACCCATGGGGTACACTAACATAGCCATGATTTCCCTATAGAGTTCAACCAGGATCAACATCGGGTCTTCCCGGAATTCCGAGCGTGTACGGTGATTAACATCGGGTCTACTCGGAATTCCAAGTGCACATTATATCAAGGAAGCATGAAGTAGTTACGGATGACATACAATAAATTGATGATCGCATGAACACGGCGGAACTGTTAATTAATTAAAGTGGTCACTGGAGGAAGGGGGGGGGGCTAAGTTCCTTATGGACTGAAGGGGTCATTGGAGGAAGGGGGCTAAGTCCCTTATGGACTGGGGTCATTGGAGGAAGGGGGCTAAGTCCCTTATGGACTGAAGGGGTCATTGGAGGAAGGGGGCTAAGTCCCTTATGGACTGAAGGGGTAATTGGAGGAAGGGGGCTCAGTCCCTTATGGACTGAAGGGGTCATTGGAGGAAGGGGGCTAAGTCCCTTATGGAATGAGGGGTCATTGGAAGAAGGGGGCTAAGTCCCTTATGGACTGAAGGGGTCATTGGAGGAAGGGGGCTAAGTCTTATGGATTGCAGGGGTCATTGGAAGAAGGGGGCTAAGTCCCTTATGGACTGAAGTGGTCATTGGAGGAAGGGGGCTAAGTCCCTTATGGACTGAAGGGGTCATTGGAGGAAGGGGGATAAGTCCCTGATGGACTGAAGGGGTCATTGGAGGAAGGGGACTAAGTCCATTATGGGCTGAAGGAGTCATTGGAGGAAGTGGGCTAAGTCCCTTACGGACTGAAGGGGTCATTGGAGGAAGGGGACTAAGTCCCTTATGGACTTCGACCCCTTCTTCCAATGACCCCTTCAGTTACTACTGGAGGCGCAGCATGGCCATTTCAATAGGACTCTGTTATCCATGGACGTCTGACCGGCGGGAAAATTCACACAGCGA
The DNA here is from genome assembly GCA_029237695.1 of Conchocele bisecta. Lineage (NCBI taxonomy): Eukaryota > Metazoa > Mollusca > Bivalvia > Lucinida > Thyasiridae > Conchocele > Conchocele bisecta. Next base: position 60,657,514 of record CM055279.1, on the reverse strand, counting down.
TTTATAATACTAAGGATTATTCAAAATGGCCGCCAAATTATTAATAAATAGTGCGATGTATTAATGAGACGAGGGCGCAGATATAATGCTGATTTATCGATAGGGTAAACGATTGTTTTACATGTGATGTTCTGACTATTTCTGTAATAATGAAGTCCGGTAAAACATTACTGTCTGTTCCACGTTTTGCTGCCGACAAACGTTTGTGCTATTAAACACATTAAATCTAAAAAATAGTTAAAAGTAAGTACTTTTTTATCAATAACAAAAACGTCACCCTCCCCAAAAAAATTAATTTGATGAAATTCCATCAATTGATTTTATTACGAAAAAACGTTCACCGATTTTCAAAATCTAACTATTGTTTTCTTAGTTACATCATTTTTAAGCTATCTCGCCAGGTTTCGGAGTCAATTTCCAAATTTTTCGTTTTTTTTATTCTTCATTAAATTACCATAGGAATTTTTTTCGCAATATAATCAATATTTGGGGAGGGTGACTTTTTTGTTATTGATGAAAAAGTACTTTCTTTTAAATATTTTTTAGATTTAATGACCAAATGTTCGTCGGCAGCAAAACATGGAACAGACAGTAATTACTTCTAAGTAATATACACGTCCAGAAGGTTGAACGGTTTATGGACATAGATTGTGGAGCTTCTAAGGATAGATGAGTTCCGGGCATCGTCAACCGAATAGGGCATTATGGGTGTGATACTTGAAATTGAACCACTAATCATTTCAGTGACCGACAGTGTAGGAAGAATATGTCATGTTGAAGTTATATAAATTAATTATACTTTCGTATTATTATAGTTGAACTTCATTATTTGTATTTTGCAGTACCAAAGCATGTACACATTGAAGTGAACACCCACAATCAGGCGCGAGCACTTTCCCGTATTCTTATAAAATAGGCACCGCCCACAACAATCATACCCAGATGCAAACACCCCCGAAATATTATAAAATGCATTTTTGTTCGAAAATGTTGTTCAGAAATGTAATTAAAAGGATATTCACCGTACATGTTTGAATAGCTTGAAATAATGCCCTTGTGCACGTCAGCTTCCGCGTAAACTACCCGTTCGCTTCGCTTACTCGTTGTTTACGCGGAAGTCGACGTACACTCGTGTATTATTTCAAAATGTTCAAACGTGTACGATTGAAAATTCCAGCACAAAAATATTTACACAATTCCCTAACATTTGATTTGCTCGTAGCAAGTCTCTGTCCAAAATTTATATCCCAGTAAACTCCCACGCCGAACTACTTTCCGTAACCGCGAGGCGCAGTTAAAATAATTCTTAAGAAAACGGAAAATAAACACATTTTCTTGATGAATTTATTTCAAATGCTGGAATTATAAGGAATGAATGGCCTTTTTGTGGAATTTATTGGGGGTATAAACTTGGAAAAGTCGCGGGAATACTGGACGAAGGCCGGAAGGCCTCGTCCAGTATTCCCGCGACTTTTCCAAGTTTATACCCCGATAAATTCCACAAAATGGCCATTCATTCCTATACTAACGTCTATCTAATACTAACCGGTACCACTGTGTAAATCACGTGTTCATCGGCACCGATATGACGTTAACACCAGCGTTTTTATTATAGACAAATTGTCGGCTAAGTTTATTGAATGTCACAAGAAAATAGTTTACGTTGCGTTACATGTTTTGACTCTGAATGTTATGAGCGGATATCTATTTTATGCATCCATATTAATTGCTAATGTTTCAACCATTGTTTTACCCCAAAACATGACGCATAAAGTCTAAATATTCGGGATACATGTACACCAACCCCATTCAACGGAGTACTCATCATAGAAGTACGGGCATCCATTTGTAACAACCGAAAACAATTTCATCAACACATTAATGATTGAGATCTCAATCCAATTTCTTGCGACATGTTATATTATTCAGGGGCCTATCCAACATTTAGGGAACGGGGGTGGGGGGGGGGGGGGGGGGGGGTTGTCTAGTTGCGAATGTAACTCGATCTTGCAATCTACTCCTGTACCGTCCGTAGTAATTGCAAGAGTTGCCGTTCACAACTAGGGGGTTGTCCTATTTTCTAGCTCTTCGAAATGCAATTTCCTGTGTTTTACGGCATTTAAATTCAGACCCTATTTTAGAAGCATTAACTATGACTGTCGGTCGCCATTTTTGCGGACAGGTTCATTCGCCGGAACTCGGGTAATTATTATGTAGTAAAAAAACGGAACTGTTATAAACGGTTATAATTCGTATTTCATAATACCTATTTTGATGGTAAATGTGTCAAATAAACGGAACTGTTATAAACGGTTATAATTCGTATTTCATAATACCTATTTTGATGGTAAACGTGTCAAATTAAAGGTATTTATCCCGTCAACACAGTGCGTATGTGCCGTGAAACACGGTGCCGTGAAACATTTTTGATATCCAGTCAATACAATTTTTGCATTTTACAGCCATTTGTAGGTGTTGACGGGATAAATAGAATAGTAGGTTAGTGCCGTGAATGGGGGGAAAAAATATCTGGCGCGGCACCGAAACGGGATGTGCTCGGCAGAGCCTCGCCCATCCCGTTTCCTGAGCCTTGCCAGATATTTTTTCCCATTCACGGCACTAACCTACTATTCTCTATGTCTCTATGTACAACATTTTCATTATATCAGAGACATCATCTGAGACATTTTCTGACAAACTAAACATTCATTCACCATTACCCCTCGTATTGATTGGCATTATTATACATTTTATATCAGACGTACATTTCCACACTGATATCAGGGGCGATAACAGTGTTTCCTTAAAATATTAACTGACATTACTATTTATTCTCTGTATCTATGTTTTGACGTGCAATGATCATACTTTATAATCTGTGAAAAATATAATTTTTTCTGGTGACGCATTTAATTAGTATAAATAATTAAAAAATATCATGCCTCATTTGCATATGGAAATAGCCTGTTACCACCGCGCGTCACTATCAGTAAAATAAATATTACTAAATTATTGTAATGATTGTATAGCGGGCACGTGTAATTTTTAGAACTGGTGGAATAGTTACACAATTATACACTTATTTAATTACTATAAAGAACATAAAATGTTGTACTTACTGAGTGGGAATGCACCTTTAACTGGGTGATAGCAGCCGTTACATGCACTTCTGGTACAGTCATAGATTATCGGCCATATGAAACGGAAATCGAGACCGCGTACCATTGTGTCTCGCCGTTCCACGGAAATATGATCATAGTGCGCTTTTAACGTGTTTCCGTTGTAACAGGACCACGTGTGGCTTTATGCATTGCCAATTACAGCGGAACCTCTCTAAAACGGAACCCCCAGGGTGTCCGGTTTAGAGAGGTCCCACTGTAAGTAAGCACTCTATGATCAATTTCTGTAATTTTCAGTCATGTACAGATTCAACAATGGAATTAATTACATGTACAGTGAAACTCATCTAAATTAAACATGATGGGGTCGCCAGGCTGTCCGGCTTAGACAAATTATACTGTATTAGTTGATTCCAAAGCAACAATAGCCCTGCTATATCATGTATATCGGTACAATGTATACACACTGCGATATTTACCGACACCAGCTTCCTTGTATTCTTACAAAAATATGAAAATTACTTGCAAACAGTGTAGATCCCGATCAAACGGCTCGCTACTTGCAAACACTGTTATAGATATGTGTAGTGCTGACATTCGTTAAGGACTGACTTTACAGAGCAGTACCATCTATTTCTAAGATAACAGGGGGCCATTTCACTAAACTTCGTATGACTAAAATGTTCGTAAGTGTAAAATTATGATAGTCTGTAAATTTCATATTAACATTGTTTTCTTGTCAACAATTATTGGATTTACATTTATTGAGCATAGGCTGCATATGCAGCCTATGTTCAATAAATGTAAATCCATAAATTGAAATTTACAGACGATCTTAAATTTGCACTTACGAACATTTTAGTCGTAAGAAGTTTAGTGAAACGGGCCCCTGCTGCCTTGCTTTCTTACAAAAATATGAAAATTACTTGCAGACAGTGTAGATCCCGATCAAACGGATCGCTACTTGCAAACACTGTTATAGAAATGTGTAGTGCTGACATTCATTAAGGACTGACTTTACAGAGCAGTACCGTCTATTTCTAAGATAACAGAGGGCCGTTTCACTAAACTTCGTACGACTAAAATGTTCGTAAGTGCAAACTTATGATAGTCTGTAAATTTCACATTCACTTGTAAATAATTATTGGATTTACATTTATTGAGCATAGGCTGAAACGGGCCCCAGCTTCGTAAATGTGATCGAATATCTGTACAAAGTATGTCTGATTTTGTTGTTCTTAGTCTGTTCTATGCTGCACATTGAACTTTCATCCAAGACATCTTTTTTTGTTCTATGCGAAGAGCAAAACACCATATTCATACTTGTATGAATGGATTCGTCCGTAAATTAGTTGTACCTGTGTTCGCGGATAACTAGTACAGTGAAACATCTCTAAACCGGACACCCTGGGTGTCCCCAGGGTGTCCGGTTTAGAGATGTTCACTGTATACATATCAGATATACGACTATACCAAGGCATGCGGACGTGCTTTGCGAACTTGAACTGACATTATTACATGTATCAGAGATATTTAGCAATGCGACCCATGAAATTCGATTACAGAGAATGCCTGTTTGTCCGATTTAGAGAGGTTCTACTGTACAATGACGTATTTGATTTGTAACCTGACACTCACTTTGAGTAGCAAGAAGATAATTTTCTCTTTGAACACGGGGCTACATTGTACATACCAACTTCTGAAGATCGCGGCGTCGTCTTTACGTTTGTTCGTGATGATTGAAAATTAAGACACAATTGTAGAAAAAAAACTGGATTTATTTCATTTCCGACTCGGACAAGTACAATGTCTGTTGTTTATCCTGTTAACACAATGCGTATGTACCGTGAAACACGGTGCCGTGAAACAGTTTTGATATCCAGTCAATACTATTTTTGCATTTTACAGCCATTTGTAGGTGTTGACGGGATAAATAGAATAGTAGGTTAGTGCCGCGAATTGGAAAAAATATCTGGCGCGGCACGGAGCCTCGCCCATCCCGTTTCCTGAGCCTTGCCAGATATTTTTTCCCATTCCCGGCACTAACCTACTATTCTCTATCTATTTTCCTTATTTCTGAACCAAAGTATATGTTGTGACCATCATTTGAACCGTCTCGCCGCGAGACGGTTCAAATGAGTGGTCACAACATATACTTCTGATGAGAAATAAAGAAATTCTTGAGCCTTGCCGGATATTTTTCCCATTCACGGCACTAGCCTACTTAACTATTCTGTATATAACCGGACAACCAATCGAGCCACCTGGTAGGGTCTACCGAAAACGGTAATGCAAACTCGAGTTAGGCCCTGGACATTTCATTACGTAACAAATTTACCTGTCTTATAAGGTTAGAACACACCAAATAGATTTACTATATAATTTAACCGAATCCCATCCAATAAGGCCAGTCCTCATATTTTCACTATTCGCATATATGCTGTGTAGGACCTACTTGTACATGACCTACAGTCATGTATTGCTGGTTCTGCATGAATTAAACAATAGGTTTACTTACTCCTAAGAAAACATTGTTTTGGCCACGGAACCTCTGTTTACATCACGTGACCAACAGGTTCAGCGTTTTCTTTTAAATGCTACAAATATGATGAAAACTGGTGTTAAAAGCACCCCACAATGTAACTCAAGTGTACTGAGTCAATATTTGCAACCAAACTGTGGCTGTGACCTCAAAACACCCGCACTACTTTTTTATACCGAATTATTTTTGCATATCCCCTCGGCGATTTCGTACCATTTGGTATTCTCTAACCTATAAATATCTTACCAAACTAGGAAAATCACAAGTACCTTCCCTTAGTATAACGCCTGGGACATTTTATTTGTTAGAATTGGCGGAATTGAGTAACGCCGCATGCAAGGCTATGATATAGAGAGACATTTTGTTTTTATTTATTCTTTATATATAACATTTGTCGGGCAAAATGAACATTGGTTTACCATTACTAGACGGGCTAACTGACAGTATCAAGGTGTATGATCGCGTGGTTAAAACAACAACAGCAAGTACTGAAACTCACGGAAGCCCTCCGATTCAAACTACGTATTCTTTTATTTCGTCCTTATTATGTATGGGATTTTCAATAAATATGGCGCATCAAACGCGTCTTGTTAAGCTGCATTTGGTGTACGCGTCTTGTTAAGCTGCATTTGGTGGTCTCGGTACTTTTGCCAAAGCTTCTGTCGTTTTTGCGAAGAATCGATTTCCGTGTCTACTGACACGGAAATCGATTCTTCGCAAAAACGACATAAGTATGTGTCAAACTCCCGGGACCACCAAATGCAGCTCATCTGCGACGCCATATTTCATCAAAATTCGTTGCCTATTAAGGAAAATATCAAATAATACTTACTTTGGAGTGGGCGCGCTTTCTACACTTTCAGCCATTGTTGTTGTTGTTGTTGTAACCACGTGATCATGCACCTTGAGTATTATACATCTAAATAAAACGCGAATTGCCAGTTTATATCAGGGGCTACAATGTATACAACCGTGTTTCTTTAAACTGATAACGAAAACAACTATTTATTTTTTGACGTGCAATGATCATACTTTACGGTATGCCGATAAAATATTTATTCAGGTGACGCATTTACAAAATACCCTGCCTCATTTGAATGTGAAAATAGCCCAATACCACCGCGGGTCTATATTAATAAAATAAAGATTACTAAATTATTATGTCCGTGTAGCGGGCACTCGTAATTTTTAAAACTGGTGTAATAATTACACAGTGAAAACACTTATTTAATTTCCAGACAGAAATGTTGTACCTACTAGATGTGACCCTAGCTTTAAGCTAAGCAACATGACATCAATCCACTATAGTTCGTTAATCTAACACCGATGATACCCAATAAGTAGTTATAACGTAATATAAATGTACTCTATAAATGTTTTTCTACGTTGGTAACATACATTTAAATGTATGCAGCTACGGAGCCCCGCAGGGTACGTAGATTTTTTTTTCTATTAATTTGTTCCCGCGAAATAATAATTCGTGCCCTCAATTTAAAAATTCGTTCCCACGGATTAACAATTCGTTCCCTCGAATTAACAATTTGTTCCCACGATTTAACAATTTGTTCCCACGATTTAACAATTCGTCCCCACGAATTAACAATTCGTTCCCGTGGGAATGAATTGTTATTTGTAGGAACGAATTGTTAAATTGAGGAACGAATTGTCATTTCGTGGGAACGAATTGTTAATTTGAGGGAACGAATTGTTATATTGTGTGAACGAATTGTGAATTCGAGGGAGCGAATTGTTATATCGTGGGAACGAATGGTTAATTCGAGGGAGCGAATTGTTAAATTGAGGGAACGAATTGTTATTTCGTGAACGAATTAATAATAAAAATCCATGTCCTCTGCGGGGCTCCGTATGCGGCTGCTCTATACGTGGTGTACTTCACAATCTAGGCCAGTCTCAACATTAATCTTGTTTGACCATACGCTACGTGTCCGACTGATGATTGGTTAATCCAACTCGTGATGGATCGTATTGGCGTACACGAGCCGCCTCTTAGTGTACGCACATACCAAACTGAACGGCCGCGTAACCTGATCACGTGAGCCTTCCAATCTGAAACAAACGTTTCTATTGTCACATGTATTTTCAATTTCAATCGCATATATTTCTGGTCGCAATGCACATGAGCCAGGTATTGGTCTACAATGGCTGTATACTGGCTAGATACGTCCAGATGTCTGGTTTCGCTTCGCTTGCGTCCAACACTTTCCCAATTACCAGGACGCAATGTCTTTAATTACGGTTTCCAATACAATATGTGTAACTGTTGCCATTGCTTTGTTCCTTTTATGTTCACATCTTTTAGATTCAGCATCACACCAGACTGCTATGAGTGTGTAGGCACATAAGAGGTGGCACACAGCCATGGACATTTCCTGTATAAACTTACCATTTATCATACAGTTGGCTCTGCTAGTTACCAGTCTGAGAGCATTTCGCTCTGCAGCCGATTTCACCAAAATTGCAAAGTATACTTTTCTAGCAAAGTATACTTTGAGGGAGTAATCCTTTATTTTTCCTGAAATGCATCAGTTCATATAGAACTAACGACTGCATATATTTGATGATTAAAAGTATGCAGAATTATTATACTGAAGTTATTACATTATCACAGCCAAAATGGCTGTGATAATGTAATAAATACAGTATAATAAAAATTCATAAATTTATCCTAAAATTGACAATTTCTCCCTCAAAGTATACTTTGCAATGTTGGTGAAATAGGCTACTGGTTATAGGACGGTCTGCGTCCAAATCAGAGAAAGCAGACTTGATAATGTGGTGTGTTCTTACATATCCAAACTCTCCCAAAGTCGGAGATGGTGTGGCAAAACTTACTCACTGACGCTCGTATATTTACTATTCTTCGTAACAAATGCGTATTTAAATTTAGTAAGTAACGAAAATTTCAGTGGAGAACGCGATATTCACTGAAATTAGACAAGAATATTTACGAATTATTTCTATCGACCCAGGCTAACCGGAACAACGATACATCCAAGGTGCATGATCACGTGGTTACAACAACAACAACAACGTCGTCCACTCCAAAGTAAGTATTATTTGATATTTTCCTTAATATGCAACGGATTTTGATAAAATATATCGCAGCAAACGCGTCTTTAAGAGCTGCATTTGGTGGTCCAGGGAGTTCGGCACAGACTTCTGTCGTTTTTGCGAAGAATCTATTTCCGAGACCACCAAATGCAGCTTAAGAAGACGCGTTTGATGCGCTATATATCATCAACATCCGTTACGTAACAGGACACTATACAAAAAATAAGTAATTTGAATCAGATGGATTCTGGAAGTTTCAGTACTTGTTGTTGTTGTTAGTACCACGTGATCATACACCTTCAAATCGGACTCATCACATCGATGCGATTGTCATTTGATAGTTAAATATGTTACTTATTTTCCACGCCCATTTATTACTACGATTTCCTAATAAGTATGTATAATGATAGTATTGACAATTACGCCAACTTTAATGAAAAGACAAGGCAGCTTATTTCGCCTTGGGTATCATTTTTATAATAACTTGTTACCGTAACATACATTTGAATGCATCACGTCACACGTTCACGTGTATGATTAAACTGGAAAAAATACTTAGCTATTTCTGTCGATATCTTAACTTTATTGTAGACCGCTGAACATCTTGGGGAAATGTTAAAGAAGTTTCACTATAGGTGAACATTAGTCGTCGACAATAGTCGTTGATGTTAGCGCCGACTATTGTTCATCGACGACTATCGTTCACGTGTATGATTAAGCCGGGAAAACCGGCTTAATCATACACATGAACGATAGTCGTTGATGAACAATAGTCGGCTCTACACAACCTCTATAGCACAATCGGTAATCGGTAGCGAGATCGCGCTACCATGATCAAAGGGTTTTCAGTTTGATAGTAGGGTGGGGCAACAGAGATGTACATGTATTTGCTTGTTTTATGGAATTAATAGTTCAGGCTCTGCTGACAGTATTTCAGTACTTTGATTTACTTTATAGTACAATGTAAAATGCACATATGTTATGGTACCTTTTCCCCCCGATAATTTGCACCCACCCGGCTTCCGAAATACACTAATATATATATCGGGTTCAGAACGATGGATTCAGTTTCCCATGACAATCCTGTGGTTGCTGAAAAAGTTAGCGGCTGGAGTTGAAACTACGTCACTTGACACCACCGCATTAACTTGATATGAAGTAGATAAATGCACATATTTACCAGGCTCTGCAATAAACCAGTGTCTATGACTGTAACGTCTGGATCATTTTTACCGACTACGTTTACCTGCAGATTAGACTATACAAAATAAGTAGTCCGGTATAAAAAAAAATAGTGCGGGCGTTTTGAGGTCACAGACACAGTTTGCTTGCAAACCATGATCCATTACTACCCAGTTTCACTTGAGAAACATTTTGGTGTGCTTTTAACACCAGTTTTCAGCATATGTGTAGCATTTAAAAGAAAACACTGAACCTTGGTCACGTGGTGTAAACAGAGTTTCCGTGGCCAAAAATGTAAACAATATTGGATGATATGACGAGGTTGCATTTTTCTTTCTTAGGAGTAAGTGAACCTATTGTTTAATTCATGCAGAACCAGTACAGACTGGCTGCAGGTCATATACAAGTAGGTCCCACAGCATACATACGAATAGTGAAAGTAGGAGAGACTGGCCTTATTGGATGGCATTCGGTTAAACTATATAGAAAAACTATTTGGTGTGGTCTAACCTACACCGCGAATGAATATCGGATTGATTTAGTGTGGCTAAGCCTATAACACGTGTAACATTCCGGTGGGCCACCACAATTGATTTTTCATAATATATAACCTAATAATTCCAGCACAAAAATAATTACACAATTCCCTAACATTTGATTGGTCCGTTGCAAGTCTCTGTCCAAAATGTATATCCCAGTAAACTCCCACGCTGAACTACTTTCCGTAACCGTGAGGCGCAGTTAAAATAATTCTTAAGAAAACGGAAAATAAACACATTTTCTTGATGAATTTATTTCGAATGCTGGAATTATAAGGAATGAATGGCCTTTTTGTGGAATTTATCGGGATATCAACTTGGAAAAGTCGCGGGAATACTGGACGAGGCCTTAAAAAATTACAATTTTCGAAAAAAAAAAAATGTAATTTTTTATCGCTTCGTCCAGTATTCCCGCGACTTTTCCAAGTTTATTCCCCGATAATAAATTCCACGAAAAGGCCATTCATTCCTATAACCAATTACGACATAGTTGGTTATTCTCTGTTACTTTACTATTTTCACAGAAATATATGTTTAATTACTGTTAAGAACGATCAATTCAATCTCCTGTGATCACCCTGGTGGCAGCCAAACAGCCAAGCAACCAACTCACATTACAAACATTTTCCGAATTACAAAATAAACCCCAAACATACGCTTGAAAGTATGAAGTACATTAATTTAGTACATCAAATGATCAGTTGCAACTGATCATTTGATGTACTAAATAAATGTACTTCATACAGGCATGTTAATATAACTTTTACTTCTTTTTCAAGCGTATGTTTGGGGTTTATTTTGTAATTCGGAAAACATCTGGATTATTTCCTTTACCATGTTTACCGAACTACATGTACTACACCGCGCGTGAATATCAGTTGAATTATTGTGGTTAAACCTTCTCTCGGTTCTAATAAACTGCATGTGTATTTCTTCTGACAACCCAGGGGGCCGTTTCACTAAACTTCGTACGATAAAAATGTTCGTATGTGCAAATTTACGATCGCCTGGTAATTTCAATTGATGAATGTACATTTATTGAACATAGGCTGCATATGCAGCCTACGCTCAATAAATGTAAATCCAATAATTGTTTACAAGAAATCATTGTTAATATGAAATTTACAGACTATCGTATGTTTGCACTTACGAATATTTTAGTCGTACAAAGTTTAGTGAAGCGGCCCCTAGGTGCCAAATACCTACGGCGAGGTGATTCCATTACCAGGGTACATCACACTTTCTAACTACAGCGAACATTTGTTGATGGTTCCCAAAACCAAATAAATTTAAACAAATAGAAAACCATCGTTTTGTACAACGATATACATAGCGACGATTATCATTATGATTTTTGCATGTGAAAACGATTATTTACCCGTGTTTCGTTTCTTTCAAGGCATCGTTTTGACATCGTTCTTGTTCTTTTAAATAAGAACATGATGTTGTCGTTGGTTTACCAACAATGTTTAAACCAACAAAAATATCGTTTTCTAATTATAAAAACGAAAACGGTGTCCAAACGATGTGTAAACGATACACAATCGTTCGTTTGTGGAACCAGGAACAAATCTGGGCACAACTGTTCAAATCTGAATAAATGTACATGCAGCCGTGTTCAAGGTGGGCCATACGTCACGGGTACCTGGTGGCCGTTTCACTAAACGTCGTACGACTAAAATGTTCGTAAGTGCAACAATATGATAGTCTGTAAATGTCACATTAACAACGATTTCTTGTAAACAATTCTTGGAATTACATTCATTGAGTATAGGCTGCAGCATATGCTCAATAAATGTAAATTCATTAATTGAAATTTCCAGACTATCATAAATTTGCACTTACGAACATTTTAGTCGTACGAAGTTAAGTGAAACGGTCCTCTGCTATGTGAATGGGGCGACTGACTCCTCCACTTCAGAGAAGTGCTTCATACTGTTACGACTGAGTCTCCATATATCACATGCACTCACACTCAGCACATTTCACGGTCTGACATACCGGCATCGTGCGATAGGAGAATGAACTTTCCATGTTAAATTAACCGCCTCCTTCATTTAATGCACACATTTTGACTGTATCGCAGATATTACTAAATTGGAAGGTCTTTGAGCCAATTCCTACCCTTAAATATAAGCTAAAACAAAGGATTGTTTTCTTACCTGATGCAGTATACCCCATCCAAATAGCAGGGGGGCGTTTCACTAAACTTCGTACACTAAAATGCTCGTAAGTGTGACTTTAGGATCGTCTGGAAATTTCAATTAATGGATTTACATTTAATAAATGTAAATCAATTAATTGCTTACAAGAAAACATTGTTAATGTTAAAATGTGAATAATTTTGCACTTACGAAAATTTCAGTCGTACGATGTTTAGTGAAACGGCCCCCTGGTGCCTTTGACTTAATATACCCACCGTGGTATTGTGAAATATGAATTATAGCGCCATATGTTCACACTAGGACCGGCCGTGGGCGTTCCGTATTTACACAGCGGGGTCCCGAGTGTTTACTCGGCAACCAGATGGAACTGTTATTTCCTTCGCCGCACAAATAAACACCATGTTGAACATCGCATAGTACGTTGTGGCTGTGACGGGAGAAATGGGATTTGTGACCAGTGCAGTTGCTGATCTATTAACACGCTCATGTGGCCTGATCATGATCTATATTGATTGATAACGGCGGTGTGTCATTGATGGTTTGGCGAACATCAGATCCTGATCAGACTGATCACCTGATATGGATGTACAATACTGGTCGCGAAACATAAACACCTTTTCTCCTAATCATAGTCGCAATAAATTGCGAGGCGCAACGTGCCGTTCTACATCGTTAACTGTTTACACTCCCTGTAAGTGGATTGGAAAAATTGAATTTTGTTTCGAAACATTGTTGTCACATTCCTGTGCGCTAAATTGACAGAAACGTGATCGCCAGTCATTGCGTGATTCTGGTGCAAATCTGATCGACTCGTACACGTACACGTTCGTTCATTTTGCATTGTGCCGTATTGATTGTAGTATATTTGGGGATAGGTCCTTCGTAATAGTATATACAGTGAAACCTCTCTAAACCGGACACCATGGGAGGTCCCCAGGGTGTCCGGCTTAGAGAGGGTTCACTGTAAAATCAGGCATTTGATCATTCTGAGCCATAGGTGTGTGCTATGCGATCACGAACATACAATATCACTGGCGATACATGGCTCAGATACTCATCAAAAATAAGATCGCAGGTGTGTTATTGGTGTTCAGTTTAGACTGGTTCCACTGTACATTTTACGTATCACCAGGAGGCCGTTCGTACGACGAAAAAAATGTTCGTAAGTGCAAATCTAGGATCGTCTGGAAATTTCAATTGATGGATTTACATTTATTGAGCATAGGCTGCACACGCAGCCTATGCTCAATAAATGTAAATCCAACAATTGTTTGCAAGCAAACATTGTTAATGTGAAATTTACAGACTGTCATAATTTTGCACTATCACAATTTAATCGTACGTACATGTAGTTCAGTGAAACGGCCCCCTGGGTTCTAACAGAGAATTACACATTTACATATTCTGTTCCAGTTCCTCGCGTATCTGACATTCCTCCGTAGGGGACGTAGACTTTTTTTGTTAATTCGTTCCCACGAAATAACAATTCGTTCACATGAAATAACAATTCGTTCCCTCAATTTATCAATTCGTTGTCACGATATAACAATTCGTTCTCACGAATTAACAACAATTCGTTCCCTCAAGTTATCAATTCGTTCCCACGATATAGCAATTCGTTCTCACGATATAACAATTCGTTCCCTCGAATTAACATTGTTATTTCGTGGGAAAGAATTGTTAATTCGAGGGAACGAATTGTTAAATTGAGAGAACGAATTGTCATTTCGTGGAAACGAATTGTTAATTCGAGGGAGCGAATTGTTATATCGTGGGAACGAATTGCTATTTCGTGGGAACTAATTGTCAATTCGAGGGAACGAATTGTTATTTCATGGGAACGAATTGTTAATTCGAGGGAACGAATTGTTAAATTAAGGGAACGAATTGTCATTTCGTGGAAACGAATTGTTAATTCGAGGGAGTGACTTGTTATATGGTGGGAACGAATTGTTATTTCATAGGAACGAATTGTTAATTCGAGGGAACGAATTGTTAGATTGAACGAACGAATTGTCATTTCGTGGAAACGAATTGTTAATTCGAGGGAGCGAATTGTTATTTCATGGGAACGAATTGTTAATTCGATGTAACGAATTGTTAAATTGAGTGAACGAATTGTTATTTCGTGGGAACTAATTAATAAAAAAAATTCCATGTCCCCCGCGGGGCTTCGTAGAATCAATACATGTGCCCCAATTAGACTCGGTTTCACTTACTTATTGTAAATTTCAATGTATGGATTTACATTTATTGAGCATAGGCTGCATATGCAGCCTATGCTCAATAAATGTAAATCCAATAATTATTTACAAGAAAACACTGTTAATATGAAATTTACAGACTATCATAATTTTGCACTTACGAACATTTTAGTCGTAGGAAGTTTAGTGAAACGTTATATGTGCCCGAACATGTGCCCGAATTATACTCGGTTTCACTTACTGACTGCACCATACCTAGGGGTCGTTTCACAAAACTTCTTACGACTAAAATGTTCGTAAGTGCAAATTTAGGATCGTCTGGAAATATCAATTGATGCATTTAAATTTATTGAGCACATGCTGCATATGCAGCCTATTCTCAATAAATGTAAATCCAATAATTGTTTACAAGAAAACGTTGTTAATATGAAATTGACAGACTATCATAATTTTGCACTTACGAACATTTTAGTCGTACGACGTTTAGTGAAACGGCTGCCAGACTGACAGTGTACTGTGCATGTACAGATGTACCAGCGACACCTGTAATTGTGGCGTATGACATTAATGAGAATAGAATAGAATTTATTGACTTAAACTCATACAAGTTTCTCGTCATATAAACAAATACATGTATATACAAAATAGTAGATAGTATTCCAAGAGTGAACACATCAACATTAGAGAATGGCTGATTTTCTGTACTCGAATGCTTCTTTTAAATATTTACACAAATTTACGACCGTTCTTTTATGATGTGTAGCTAATAGCGACGTAAACTTGAGACACGCCATGTGATGTTGTACCGTCGGACATCTGCGTAATTTCATGAAATACGTTTACAAAATTTACAATATTTTCAATAAATGATCTCAAAAGTTGACAAAATGTTCATGAGGAATTATATTTTGTTAACTTTTGACTTAATTTATGATTTATTTTGTAAATTGTGTAAGCTTATTTAATTAATTTACGCATATTTCCAAAGGAGCAAAATCCCATGACGTGTCTCATTTGTGGTCAGTCTTGCTCCTCCTGGTCACTTGGCACATTCATGTCAAAACACGACATATACCTCTTCGCACATACATGTATAAAGAAAATATATCTGATTTTTGTTCACAAACAAAATATTTTGACCGCCACAGAGGTACTTGGATTCAACCTAAATGCCTGATACAGTTATAATTCAGCATACATTCGATCAATGTGCGCCAATTGACATAATACCATGCTCGACAGGTCAATGGACGCCAGTAACCACATTCCCTCGATCAGCAATGGACATAGCTACGCGGTGTGGATGTATGGAACGCCAAATCTAGATAAACTCAAGCAACTGTTGGCTAACTAATTAGAGCTAGCATTAACTATTTACATGTAGAGCTAGCTCCAAATAATTTTGATAGCTCTTCAAAAGAATTGGAACTAGCTCTAAATATTAAAATGCTAGCTGTAAGTATTTAGATCTAGCATTAATTATGTACTAGGTTTATATAGATTTGGTGTTCCATATGGATGTGATCAGATAAGTACTGAGTAGGAAAATGTCTCACGTAAAATTACACTTAATGGATGTGTAGATGAGATAAGCGACAACTGCCAATAGCCATTAATGCACTCTCCAAGACGACAGATTGCCGCTTGTAGAACACCACGCCGTTATAACGACATGACAACGTAACAATATTAGATACGGTGTCCAGTTAAGGACATTTCGCCATTTCGTTTAAATGAGATAAGACAATTTTTAACCTTTATTTTCGTTTCTAAGTTTCTACGCCGAGATGAGACGAAAATTAAGACTTTAATTTTCGTCTCATCGCGGCGTAGAAACAAAGCGACGCTCTTAAGTTTCGTATCTACACAGAATATACATAAAGGAACACAGCGCAATATGTTCTTAACCCTTAGACCGCTATCTTACTTGTTTTGTCGTCTGCTGTTTGTTTTCTATTTTCCATTGTTATCATCAAAAACATGCTTTGACAGCACTTTAGAATAATTTACAACATGCTTTGACAGCACTTCAGAATCATTTTCATTGAAAATGATTCTGAAGTGCTGTCAAACCATGTTTTTATTGAGAAATAAGGCAAGATATAACAGCAACAGCAGACGATAATTGTTGTGAGTAGCGGTCTAAGGGTTAATGTTCCTCTCTAGTCAACACAGAAACGAAGGAACGAATACGGTTCTTACGTTTCGTCTTTGCGCGACGTAGAAGCAAATGTTCTACCTTACTGTTCGTTCATACGTGGCGACGAAACGAGGAGGCGAAGAAGCAAATGTGCCACCTTACTGTTCGTTCATAATTGTTGTGAGTAGCGGTCTAAGGGTTAATGTTCCTCTCTAGTCAACACAGAAACGAAGGAACGAATACGGTTCTTACGTTTCGTCTTTGCTCGACGTAGAAGCAAATGTTCCACCTTACTGTTCGTTCATACGTGGCGACGAAACGAGGAGGCGAAGAAGCAAATGTGCCACCTTACTGTTCGTTCATACGTGGCGACGAAACGTGGAGGCGAAGAAGCAAATGTGCCACCTTACTGTTCGTTCATACGTGGCGACGAAACGAGGAGGCGAACAATCCCTGATCGACCATCATAGTTACCAGGAAACAACGAGACACGCATACCAGGAAACAACGAGACACGCATATCATGAAACAGAATGTTAATTGGCTCATTTAAGCATGAATTGATGGCTCCGCGGTATTTAAAATTACTACATACTATCTGGCGTATTTGTTGTCACGTAATGTACATGCCACGGTACGTTACTCACTATGGGGGAGTCTGTATATGTGCCCGGGTGGCTCAGTCGGTAGATCGATGGTAAGTTAAACGAGTGGACCCCGGTTGGATTCAGGGCCGCTGCGCACATTTCTCGCTCTGTCACATTTGTCGCCCAAAGGGCGTGACCGATACTTTTTCTCCAAAAGTGTCCGAAATATATGGAATTCAGAGACGAGATAAAGTGGTATTCGGGGACGAATTCCGGTTTGACATGAAAGTATGTCATGGTACATGTACGTAACTCGCTATGGGGATTACTGTCTGTTTCACGAAAGCTGCCCAAATTTACTGAAAATTTAATAATTAGCCTTCTTTTTATTTCGTCAAATATTGATTTTATTGCGATAAAACAATTTCCCCATGTTAAATCCCCATAGACATCTTCACTCTGTGACACTCTGTGAAGATGTCTACATGTATGTGGATTTAACATTGGAAACAAATTTGAATTTCAGAAATACTGGACCGATTTTCAAAATTTAACTTTTGTTTTATTAGTTAGATCATTTCCAAGCTATCCAGCCAGGTTTCTGAGTCAATTTCCAAAAAAAATTGTTTTTTTATTCGTCAGACAAATACATTTTTCGTAATAAATCAATATTTGACCAATTTTCACGAAATAAAAAGAAGACTCATTCTTAAATATTTATAAAAGTTAATATTATCAAAAAAAATACTGTTTTTGCATTGCTTATATGGCCGTAAACATTTGGGCAGGTATCGTGAAACAGACAGTAGGTGTGTATCTGTTCCCGTTTCACTAACTCAGAGAGTGGAATTGTACCCGCGAGGTTATGACCTCTGACTGTCATTCCGGCTGTCACTACGGCCGGGGTAAGATCCTTGATCCCGGCACTGAAGTTTATGAAATACCATCGTATTTCCCGCTCTACCAGCTGGGTCTACCCAGGTGTGCCACATAGCGACTTGGTCCGCGGGTATTCAAGCCTACGAGCCAATTGAGATCGTTAAACCGAGCCTGTCTGTGATACGCAATATCATCACTGTATGTCACAGGGCGAGACAGATTTGTACCGGCGATCTGGGACCTCTCGTTTGCCATGTGATCGCTCTACCGACTGAGTTAAACATTTGTTTGTTTGTTGTTTGTTACAAACAAACAAATGTTTAACTCAGTCGGTAGAGCGATCACATGGCAAACGACAGGTCCCAGATCGCCGGTACAAATCTGTCTCGCCCTGTGAAATACAGTGGGTGATGATATTGCGTATCACAGACACACTAACGACAAATTGTATAATGGTCTTGCACAGTTGTGGTACTACATGTATATGTAAATGGTACTATATTCGAAATCATTAAAAACTGAAACAAATTTGTGTATTCAATCAATATATACATTCTACAGCGGAACCTCTCTAAACCGGACAACAATAACACATATGTGATCTTATATTTGATAAATTTCTTGGTCATTTATCTCGGGTGATATTGTATGTGCATTACCACAGGTGTCAGAAAAAGAAATCAGTGATAATATATAGTTTCTAATATAAATAAAAAGGTCAGCAAACACGCACCTTTTTCAAACCCGTTAAAATGATTGAAAGTGTTACCTTACACGTGGCATTTTATGATGAATATTTGTAAAAAATACATTGATCAACATCACCGTGTCATTTAGCAGGTTAAACAGTACTTGGTGTCTGTTTTACAGCACTATTTGTCCACATAATCTTCCCCACAAAAAGTCGTCGAAATCGATGGTCCCCTGGAACAGCGAAGCGCGTTCCGATTGGCTCTTTCTGCAAATGACGTCACGTCACGAGAGTTTTGCTGTAACAATGACAGACAAATTGTTTTCGACAGTACATGTTAATTCACAGATTTAGTCACACTTATTCGGCACAACGAAGTTGGAATGGCGTACATTCCATTCTAGATATATTAATCTACGTATATAATAGAGATATAGTCTGGACAATGCCCTGGGAGACTAACAATACCACGAAATATCTGCCTATCTGTATACTTTATTAATATTTTCAGGGGCCGTCGATTTTGACGACTTTTTCTGGAGAGAACGGGGTGACAAAACTAGTGCTATATCACATGCACATTGTACGTTTTAACCAGGTAAACAGCACTGTGACGCTGGATGATGTATGTTTATACATATTCCATGGAACTTGTTATAGGAACCTACCGATTCCTGTCATTTTAACGGGTTTGAAATATGCACATGTTTTACTACGTTGCTGCCTTACATTTATACTAAAAATGATACTGACATGCGATGTTTTTCAGTCACCTGTGTGCATTACCGCATAACAAACAACTATGGCTCAGAATGATAAATGCCCGATTTACAGTGAAGCCTATCTAAGCCGGACACCATGGGGACCTTCCAGTGTGTCCGGGTTAGAGGGGTGTCACTGTATCTTGACAAAGTTGTGATATATCACCGCAGGGAACGTCACAAAATGTGACGTATTGCCCTAACGTGCTACGTAGCTGTTAGGTATTTCATATTTTGGCGCCAAAATCATTACATTTTTATTTAATTACGGGACTAAGGAAATAAATAAAATATTTCTTATTAAACATTTGTTTACAATTCCTGTCGTGTATGTTATATTCATGTATCGACACGAAGAGATACAGTGCGACATAACAATGCCGCCCGCCCAATATACATATGTGGAAGTAATTGGATAAATGGGGATTATGTCATTTGTGACCAGTGTACCATCTAGCCTGTTGGTACATCCATGAAGCCTAATAAGGTTCTATGCTGTTTAATAGGTTAGGACACGCCAAAGAGTTTTACTACATAATTTAACCAAATCCCATCCAATAAGACCAGTCTCTCCTACTTTCACTATTCGTATGGATACTGTGGGACCTACTTGTACATGACATGCAGCCGGTCTGTACTGGTTCTGCATGAATTAAATAATAGGTTCACTTACTCCTAAGAAATGAAAATCCAACCTCGCCATGTCCCCCACTAGTGTTTACATTATTTGGCAACGGAAACTCTGTTTACATCACGTGACCAACAGGTCAGTGTTTTCTTTTAAATGATACACATATGTTGAACACTGGTGTTAAAAGCATCCACAAATGTTCCTCAAGTGAAACTGGGTAGTAATGGATCAATATGTACAAGCACACTGTGTACATGTATGTGACCTCTAGTATGTGACTAGATGTGAACAGTTGTAGACCCTGATCTGGGTGTACACTGGTCGCATACATCATACATCCCATTTCCCGAGACGCCTCCACATACATGTATACGTCGCCGTGTCCCAGTGTGGCTAAGACTCCCGCATCTAGGAGGCATGAAATTCAAGCATCAGCTAGGGCTAATATGCCTTGTTGTAGCGCTCTTAACCATTTCACCCCTACATGTAAGTAACTGGAGTCGAATTTGACATGCTAAATTTGCAACCATTCAAGTCTTAGCAAAATTATTTTCAGACTAGTGCATTGATGAAAAGGGTGTGTTTTTGTTCTCAAAACTATGAAAATTACTTTAAAAAAGTGCAGATCCTGATGAGACGGCTCGTCACGAGCCGGCTCATCTGGATCTGCACTCTTTGCAAACACCGTTATAGCGGGCTTCCGGGTTCAAACGGTTACATATAAAACGCATACAGACGTAAACTAGTTTACGTTTGGAGAATGTACAGTGGAACCCCTATAAATCGAACACCCTGGGAGGTCCCCAGTATGTACGGTTTAGAGAGGTTCAACTGTAAAACAGACGGATGACCAGCTCAAGACACGCGTTGATACTTTGCGGTTATGAACATATATTATCATTGAAGGTAAATAGCAATGAAATATATGAAAATTAAGGGACTAGCCTTCATCTGCGTATTACGTATTTATATACGTTAACTAATGTCGCATGTTACAATGGAACAGGATATTCTTTGGTGACATCGTATAATTATACAATCGATGTTTCCTGTAATTACAGCTGGCTGAACTGAAGCAGTATGGATAAAGTGTCTTACTCAAGGACAAAACGGACGCCTCCGGCAATGCTCATTCCTACGATCTCAGCCAAGGCCATTGTGTGAGGGCCACACTAGAACTACAGCGACCCAATTCATGCAAGGTACTGACTCACAGGTATCAGTATTATTAAAACATTTTTTTCTCTTTTAATTATTTTTCGATGAAATTATATGTTGTTACCACTCAGCTGAACCGTCTCGATGAGACGGTTCATCTGAGTGGTAACATCATATACTTTTGGTGAAAAGTATGAAAAGTTTGCTTGAGAAAAAAAATAATATTTTCGGCATGAAATTGTTTAAAACATACCAGTCAGCTTGTCATCATTGCAGACAATGTGATGGACGTGTGACTCAACGACTGAATGTCGTGACGGTGTCACCATGTCTCGTAATTGATTTAGATTAAAAGGTTTCCGTAAACTGCGCATATTGATTATCATTCCGGCAGATTTAGTAATAGTTTCACCCACGAGGGAATAAAGCATACGGCGGAAACTGGAAACTGTCGATTTCTGGAAATGTTGGTATTTATATCAATTCATTAACCTACGAACGCATTCTGACATAACAAACTATGGTGGCGAGATACGGACATTTCGTGTCGAAATTTCATTCGTTCGTCGCTTAAAACCGAAGACCAGGATCGTTAATTTTCATTAGTGTCTATCTCGTACTATTAAGAGTAATATATTTCGCTGCACGGTCCTACGCCGCGTGGAAACATAACGTATGAACGATACAGCTCTCCCCGTCGTTTCTGCGCGACGTAAAGACGAATATTAAGAAGCCTACATTGCGTTCATTCGTTTGTTCGCCCTCATAGAGGCTAACATTAACCCTTTGAACCCGACAACCCGCTATAGCGGTGTTTGCAGTGCAGATCCAGATGAGCCGGCTCGTGACAGAATCTGCCACTTTTGCTGGTAATTTTCATATTGTTTTAACAAAACACATCCATTTCATAAATGGACTAGTCTGAAAATCATTTTGTCACGATATGATTTATCAGAAAGGAGTGAAAGGGTTCAGTCATATATTCAACTGTAAAGTTCTTTGTCTTAGTTTCTACACGGCGAATGAATGAAGAGACGAAATGTCCGTAATTAGCCACCATAATAAGCTGGATCAATGGTCTGCGTCTCCAGTAGATAGTATGTCATATAGAGCAGACAATTGTCTGTAATATCACATTACGACCACCTAACATGTGCTGCTAATACGATTTGCATGCATTTTTATTCGAGCGCTAGCGAAGAATTATACAACCAACATCCAAATTTGAGATCGTCCAGTTTTTATACAAATGAGTTAATGTCGGCCGCAGCACATACTTTGCGGGTTGAACGTTTTAAAAACAAGTGTCTTACGCCATAAAACATAGTTCTAACAACTTAGCATGATCGCCTTTTCAGTGTAATAAATGTTTGTTTTTTGGTGCTAAATATAGGTTATTGCAAATGTTTTCGTAATCTAAGGTAGTTTAAGCCTGCGACGATTAATTTCCATACTCGATTATTCGCGATTCGTAACTCCATGGCTCGGTGCACAAATACAATCTTGATGTGTTTCAAAAAAAAGATGTTTAACTCGTTGTCGTTGTTGCTGCTGCTGTTGTGAAATTTCCGCGCTTATTATCTTTGGCGTAACGCTTTCCAAATTAGATTATTTCTTAGTTAATGTGTCATCCACAAACACATACTGCGAATAGTTTCAGGACGTTCAGTCCTTTGATTCCTTACACAAGTGTACATACATGTATATGTCAGCAATGTGCCATAATACCGGTCAAGCTTACATACATGTATGTACACGGGACGATATGTACGGAGCCCCGCAGGGGACATGGACTTATTTTTAGTAATTCGTTCCCACGAAATAAAAATTCGTTCACTCAATTTAACAATTCGTTCCCTCGAATTAACAATTCGTTCCCACGAAATGACAATTCGTTCCCTCAATTTAACAATTCATTCCGACGATATAACAATTTGTTCCCACGAATTAACAATTCGTTCCCATGGGAACGAATTGTTATTTCGTGGGAACTAATTGTTATTTCGTGGGAACGAATTAATAAGAACAATTAATTCTACGTCCACTGCGGGGCTCCGTAGATATGTGACGGCGACGGGAGAAATTTGGATGTTCGGCTTTAAGGCCCGATTATCTCACGATGTTCTAGCGCAGTCTTGGGTAAGGTTCGATACTGCATGCTAAACTCAGTCCAAATTCTTCCCTCGATAGCGACCAGTGTATATCCTGATCAGCTGATTTGG
The DNA here is from genome assembly GCA_029237695.1 of Conchocele bisecta. Classification (NCBI taxonomy): domain Eukaryota; kingdom Metazoa; phylum Mollusca; class Bivalvia; order Lucinida; family Thyasiridae; genus Conchocele; species Conchocele bisecta. The sequence continues at coordinate 60,633,622 of CM055279.1, read as the reverse complement.
ATCCACACTGGTCACAAATGCCGCAATCCCCATTTTCCAGCAACAGACACAAATATGTATAACGAGATGATTCCCGTAGAGTATACGGAAGGCCTTCAAGCCAATTCACACCGTTTCTTATCAGCTAAAATCAACGAGAAGTCCTTTGGGCCCATATTTATTGACATGAATGAGTTTTACACGAAAAACAAATAACAACTATAAACCACTATACTGCTGGAACATTAATCATTAATCCATTATGGAAATTAGCATACATCGGTCTCAAATATCTGGCCTTAATTTCTTCATTTACATTCCGTCAAGTTTCGGCACGGAAACAACACGTACACTACTACCTACGCTAATTCCGCCAACGTTCGGCACGGAAACAACACGTACACTACCGCCTACGCTAATTCCGCCAACGTTCGACACGGACGGAAACAACACGTACGCTACCGCCAACGCTAATTCCGCCAACGTTCGGCACGGAAACAACACGTACACTACCGCCTACGCTAATTCCGCCAACGTTCGGCACGGAAACAACACGTACACTACTACCTACGCTAATTCCGCCAACGTTCGGCACGGAAACAACACGTACACTACTACCTACGCTAATTCCGCCAACGCTCGGCATGGAAACAACACGTACACTACCGCCTACGCTAATTCCGCCTAAGCTCGACATGGAAACAACACGTACACTACCGCCTACGCTAATTCCGCCAACGCTCGGCACGGAAACAACACGTACACTACTACCTACGCTAATTCCGCCAACGCTCGGCATGGAAACAACACGTACACTACCGCCTACGCTAATTCCGCCAACGCTCGGCACGGAAACAACACGTACACTACCGTCTACGCTAATTCCGCCAACATTCGGCACGGAAACAACACGTACACTACTACCTACGCTAATTCCGCCAACGTTCGGCACGGATAAACAAACACGTACACTACCGCCTACGCTAATTCCGCCAACGTTCGGCACGGAAACAACACGTACATTACTACCTACGCTAATTCCGCCAACGTTCGGCACGGACGGAAACAACACGTACACTACCGCCTACGCTAATTCCGCCAACGTTCGGCACGGAAACAAAATGTACACAACCGCCTAGTACGCTAATTCCGTCAACCTTCGGCACGTAAACAACACGTATGCTACCGCCTACGCTAATTCCACCAACGCTCGGCACGGAAACAACACGTACACTACCGACTATACTAATTCCGCCAACGCTCGGCACGGAAGCAACACGTATACTATCCGCACGCCGGACGGAAGCACCGTATATATACGCCTTACGTAATTCCGTCAACGTTCGACACGGAAACAACACGTACACAACCGCCTACGTTAATTCCGCCAACGATCGGCACGGAAACAACACGTACACTACCGTCTACGCTAATTCCGCCAACGTTCGGCACGGAAATAACACGTACTCTATGGCCTACGCTAATTCCGCCAACGTTCGGCAAGGAAACAACACGTACACTACCGCCTACGCTAATTCCGCCAACGTTCGGCACGGACGGAAACAACACGTACGCTACCGCCTACGCTAATTCCGCCAACGTTCGGCACGGAAACAACACGTACACTACCGCCTACGCTAATTCCGCCAACGTTCGGCACGGAAACAACACGTACACTACTACCTACGCTAATTCCGCCTACGTTCGGCACGGAAACAACACGTACACTACTACCTACGCTAATTCCGCCAACGCTCGGCATGGAAACAACACGTACACTACAGCCTAGGCTAATTCCGCCAACGCTCGGCATGGAAACAACACGTACACTACTACCTACGCTAATTCCGCCAACGCTCGGCACGGAAACAACACGTACATTACTACCTACGCTAATTCCGCCAACGCTCGGCATGGAAACAACACGTACAATACCGCCTACGCTATTTCCGCCAACGTTCGGCACGGAAACTACACGTACACTATCGCATTAGCTAATTCCGTAAACGTTCGGCACGGAAACAACACGTACAATATCGCCTACGCTAATTCCGCCAACGTTCGGCACGAAAACAACACGTACACTATCGCCTACGCTAATTCCGCCAACGTTCTGCACGGAAACAAACACGTACACTACTACCTACGCTAATTCCGCAACGTTCGGCATGGAAAGAACACGTACACTACCGCCTACGCTAATTACGCCAACGTTCTGCACGGAAACAACACGTACACTACTACCTACGCTAATTCCGCCAACGTTCGGCATGGAAAACAACACGTACACTACCGCCTACGCTAATTCCGTTCAACGTTCGGCATGGAAACAACACGTACACTACCGCCTACGCTCAATTCCGCCAACGTTCGGCATGGAAACAACACGTACGCTACCGCCTACGCTAATTCCGTCAACGTTCGGCATGGAAACAACACGTACACTACCGCCTACGCTAATTCCGCCAACGTTCGGCATGGACGGAAACAACACGTACACTACCGCCAACGCTAATTCCGCCAACGTTCGGCACGGAAACAACACGTACATTACTACCTACGCTAATTCCGCCAACGTTCGGCACGGATGGAAACAACACGTACACTACCGCCTACGCTAATTCCGCCAACGTTCGGCACGGAAACAAAATGTACACTACCGCCTAGTACGCTAATTCGTCAACCTTCGGCACGTAAACAACACGTACGCTACCGCCTACGCTAATTCCGCCAACGCTCGGCACGGAAACAACACGTACACTGCCGACTATACTAATTCCGCGAACGCTCGGCACGGAAGCAACACGTATATATACTACCGCCTAAGCTAATTCCGTCAACGTTCGACACGGAAACAACACGTACACAACCGCCTACGCTAATTCCGCCAACGATCGGCACGGAAACAACACGTACACTACCGCCTACGCTAATTCCGCCAACGTTCGGCACGGAAATACAGAGTGGCCTGCGGTTCTCTTACCAGGCGAATTGCAATTCCTGGAGCGCAGGATTGCAATTCGCGTTCCCATTAATTGCAATTGGACCGCAATCGGACCGCAATCGGACTGCAATCATGTGACCGCGGTCCAAAGAGTTGGTTGCGGAATTGCAATACTTATAGCGCAGTTCGCGCTGCGCTCAGCTTTTAATTGCAATTTACGCTCCTTTGTTTCTGTAAACTGCGAAAGAATGACCGCTTTACGCTGCGCTCTGCGGTAAAACCAGCGGACCGCTCTGCTTAACCAATGCGGCAATAAAATCGAAATAGTTGACAAACGTATCCGTGTTCCAATCCAAAATTTTATCCCATCTATCTAATTCAAAGTGACTACCCTAGAAAGTCAGCGGTATTTGTGATCTGTTTTTTTGGTGCGCAATATAAATCGGCGGGTTATTGCCAGACAAACAGTGAAACATTGACCTTGACAATTTCTTGGACAAAACAAAATGTCGTCACTCACTCACTGCCGTTCCGAATATCAAGAACACATTAATAGACACCACCATGCTGACAATATATTTATTTTCATATAAAATCAAATGATAATTTGTGGTCTACGGTATAATATAGCAAAACAAAGCATCAATTTTGCGTTTTGTTTACATTTTCGTCGGTATCAAATTACGTTTTCCTATTATGTTGTCATTATTTCGACGCGATCCTATAGTCGACATGACAATTTCTGAGATCAATACAACTTTTCATGTCTTTCAATTTCAAGCTGCAAGGAGACTGTGAATTGCATATTAACCATAATAACATGGTGAACATATTGATAATAATTTTAAAAGAAAAGCATATTTTAATTTTCGAAACCTGATCATAAAAATTAAAATATTAAAAAAGAAAATTATAATTAGATTTATATTACTGCAAACGTTCTGTTCTAGCTGTTGATTTCTATTGGCCCGATTCAAATTTTGTGAAGATAATATTTATTCCAGTGATAGCCATTTATTTAAAATAAAACGGTTTACTTGTGTCACAGAGTGAGAAAGATAAATAACGGCCCGGAATCGAACCAGGGACCTCATGTTTACCGTACCATGCCCATGACTCTACCGAGCAAGCTAACAAGGCACAGATCATACACACTCATCCCCATGGTCAGTTGCGTACTGTGACATTCTTCTCTGCCAAATTGAAATTCGTCCTCGAATTCTATGTTTAATTTTTGTCTCCGAATTCCATATGTTTGGGTACAATTTGGGAGTATTTATCAGTCGCGGTCCTTTGTTGGGCAACAGAATACTCAATTATCGTCCGTACCCAGAGTTCCGGTGCTCCATAGGTTTTTCCTGCAGAGTACCGAATCGGATCTCATTCGCGCTTTAGCTGTTAATTGTGACATATTTTTCTGTACTTATCACACAGAAATGAATAAGTATAATACTGACATTTCTTTCAATTGAAAAATACAGAAAATATGTCGCAATTAACAGTTGAAGTGCAAATCAGATGTGATTTGGTACTTTGCAGGGGAAACCTACGGAGAGCACCATTATAAACTCTCGGTACGGACGATGCGGGAGTATTCTGCAGAGTTACTTCCCGCAACTACGTTGGGCGCTAAATGTCACAGGGTGAGAAAGATGTGCACCAGCCCGGAATCGAACCGGGGATCTCTGGTTTACCACACCATCGCTCTACCTGCTGAGCAAACCGGGCACAAATACACACTTATTCACCATAGTGATCACTTCATTCAACCAAAAATTCACAAGCTAGAAGTTATGCCAAATTATTGCAGTCAACGTCACAGATTATGCTCTTGGCGACATTAGCGGACACAAATTTGTCCATCAATTTGATCAAATAAACAACGGAATCTGACAGATAACACTACGACGGCGCATGGAAACATCATTATTCTGGTACTTGGAATCAAAATGGTGGATATTAAGATCAATATGTGAGGCGCTGACGGAACCTTTAACATTTTTTATCACGATAGCAGCTACAGGGATTGTTGGACGCATTTATTTAGAGAAACAAGAGATTACAATGGATTGGATAATATACTAAGTGACATTTTGTTCTAACGTACACCAACATAGAGGATTAAATTTGCGACAATGTTGGATTCTGGATTTTGTGGACAGGTGACAGAAATCGGAGCTGGATAAGAACCGACAGACGTGATTCTGAATATGCGTGCTTGGTCTGTGGTTTTTCTTCCAGATCATGTCATGCATGTTTTAATTTCACGTCATGTCAAAGCAGCACTATTGAATATAATGAATAACTTTAATATTCTACACCAGAATTAAAGTTCATTCATCGTCTGATGTGTAACTGATAAATTAAGGTAAGTTACTTGTATATGACAACTTTTGCCTCACCACGATAGAGGAGGGGGCATTTAGTGTTACCCTTGACCTTGTCCGTTCTTCCGTCCGTCACCAACCTAGTAACACGAACAACTTTTAAACCGTAATAGCTACATACCTGAAACTTGGTACATGTATGTTTGATTCGACCCCATGGTCATGGATTATCTCCCCCTTTTCAAGTTAGAATTTTCCAATTTTGTCTTGTAGCTCGTAAAACTTTTAAACCCTAATAGCTACACACCTGAAACTTGGTATGTCCTTATGATGAGTAGATTTGCAAAGTTTATTTTCATTCGACCCCCCAAGTCATGGATTATCTCCCTCTTTTTGAATTAGAATTTGAAAATTTTGCCTTGTAACTCGTAAAACTTTTGTAATAGCTACAGCACTGAAATTTGATATGTAGCTTCCTTCTGATGAGTAGATGCGGAAAGTTTATTTCGATTTTTGATTCGAACCCCGTGTCATGGATTATCTCTCCCTTTTGGACACTGGAATTTTGCCTTGTTTACTATCAAAGCGATATGTGGGGTATCCGTGTTCTATGAACACATTTTCTAGTTTAGTTATCTCCCTTTGTTTTTTCGCGCACTGATTTGTCCGGAGCATAACGCGAACACCCTTTGCAATATTTTTTATGAAACTTAAAACATGCATAGGTCTCACTGGACAGGGCGGAGCTAGCGTTAAAGGTACATGCCCACTCAGTAGGCACAAAATGTTCTTTATGTCAGAGACATCATCGGAGACATTTTCTGGCCAGATAAACAATCATTTACCATTACCCACGTATTGTTTGGCATTATTATACATTTTATATCAGAAGAAAATTTCCACATTGATATCAGGGACGATAACCGTGTTTCCTTAAAATGTTAACGGACATTACTATTTATTCTTTGTATTTATTTTTTGATGTGCAATGATCATACTTTATAATCTGTCAATTTTTTTTTCAGTTGATGCATTTAATTTAATAGTATAAATAATTATAAAATATCATGCCCCATTTGCACATGAAAATACCGATACCACCACGCGTCACTGTCAGTAAAATAAATATTACCAAATGATTATATCTGTATAGCGGGCACTCGTAATGTTTATATTAAAGTAGTGGAATAGTGACAATTATACACTTATTTAATTCCCATAAAGAGCATTTTTAGCCTACTGAGTGGGCTTGCACCTTTAAAAAGGGGTTGGACAATTGTTGTCGCGACCGCCTGCGGACAGTGCGATATAGTATGCACATTGACGTCCATCTGTATTTTTTTTGCCGAGCCTGCTTGCGGAAAGCGAGACTTAGTGAATCACAATGAGTCGTGCGTCAGTCCGTCCGAAATCGGTGTATGTTTTTAAATACCATATCCTAAGTCACATTGACTTGAAACATCAAATGCTTATTAGTCATAATCCATATATTCATTCTGTCTCCCACTCATGCGGCCCCTGTGCCCCAAGGTCAAGGTCAAATGACTTTGAAATTTTTGTTAAAGTTTTTGCATACCTTATATCTCCACAACACTTACCCAGATTTGCTTCAAACTTCAGATAATTCTTTATTATCATCCATATTTTCATATTATAGCCCACGCATGTGACCCACATGCCCAAGATCAAGGTCAAATGACTTTCAAATTTGCGTTAAAGCTTTTACATACGTTAATTCAAACTTCAAATAAATATACTCGGACACCATCAAATGCCTCGGTGGGCTCAACATGCGGGCCATGGCCATCTGATTTTTATTTACTGTAGGTTAAAGTTTTTAAGAACACTATATCTCAGAAACAGCTTCGCCAATTCACTCGAAGCTTCACATGTGTGTTTATCATCATCCATATTTTCATTCTATGCTCAACTCCTGCAACCCCTGTGCCCAATATCAAGGTAAAATTACTTTCAAATTTACCTCAAAGTTTTTGACATGCCTGCATGTGGACAGTGCGATATAGTTGTCACATTGGCCTACATACGTACATCATCCGTCCGGGTAAAAATTTTTGATTTAAGGTTAAAGTTTTTAAAGGTACATGCCCACTCAGTAGGCACAAACTGTTCTTTATAGCAATAAAATAAGTGTATAATTGTGTCACTATTCCACCAGTTCTAAAAATTATGTGTGCCCGCTATCCATATATAATCATTTAGTATAATATTTATTTTACTGATAATGACTAGCAGTGGTATCAAGCTATTTTCATATTCAAATGAGGCATGATATTTTTATGCCACCGGGTTTCGAAGAAACGGGTGGTATATAGTGTTTGGACCGTCCGTCCGTCTGTCCGTCCGTCACACTTTTCGGTTAACCACTTTGTCACAGTTTCTCAAATATGCTGCAGGTGGCATCCGCGTTCGACAGACGTATTTCTTGTTTTTTAATAATTTATGCTAATTAAAGGTGCATACCCACTCAGTAGGCACAACAATTAAAGTTATGTGTATTCTCAGTTATTTGTAGGAATTAAATAAGTGTATAATTTTGTCACTATTCCACCAGTTCTAAACATTACGAGTGCCCGTTATATGGATATAATCATTTAGTAATGTTTATTCACTGATAGTGACACGCGGTGATATCAGGCTATTTTCATAGGCAAATGGGGCATGATATTTTTTAATTACTTATACTAATTAAATGTGTTTCCCTGAAAAAATAATGTTTTCGACAGATTATAAAGTATGATCATTGCACATCAAAAAATAAATAGTAATGTCTTGGTAACATTTTAAGGAAACACGGTTATCGCCCCTGATAGCAGTGTGGAAATTTACGTCCGATATAAAATGTATAATAATGCCAATAAATATGTGTATTAATGGTGAATTAATGTTTATTTTGCCAGAAAATGTCTCAGATGATGTCTCTGATATAAAGAACATTTTGTGCCTACTGAGTGGGCATGTACCTTTAAGAACACTATATCTCTGAAACCGCTTCACCAATTCACTCGAAACTTCACATACAGTGTATTTGTCACCCACATTTTCATTATTATTTATATGTGCCCAATGTCACGGTCAAATTACTTTGAAATTTCCCTTAAAGTTTTTGTTGGGCCCGCTTGCAGACAGAGCGATATAGTTGGCACATTGGTGTGCATTCAGGATAAAGTTTTTTTTTTGGTTAAAGTGTTTTTTATTAAAAGTTTTTGGGTATACTATCAAAGCCTCGGCGGGTGTGGCATGTTTTTATGTCAACGGGCTAAAGCTTTGTTGCAATAAAAAAAATTGTTTGTACTATCAAATGCCTCGGCGGGCACGACATGCAGGCCATGGCCATCTAGTTATTATGGCATGCAATTTGATCAGTCGGCCATCACACCATGACTAGTTTAGCACTTGATCAGTCGGCCATCGCACCAGGACTAGTTTAGCACTTGATCAGTCGGCCATCACCCCAGGACTAGTTTAGCACTTGATCAGTCGGACATCGCTCCAGGACTAGTTTAGAACTTGATCAGTCGGCCATCACCCCAGGACTAGTTTAGCACTTGATCAGTCGGACATCGCTCCAGGACTAGTTTAGAACTTGATCAGTCGGCCATCGCACCAGGACTAGTTTAAAACTTGATCAGTTTCCCATCTCACCAGGACTAGTATAGCACTTGATCAGTCGGCCATCGCACCAGGACTAGTTTAGAACTTGTTCAGTCGGCCATCACACCAGGACTAGTATAGCACTTGATCAGTCGGCTATCGCACCGGGACTAGTTTAGCCCTTGATCAGTCGGCCATCGCACCAGGACAAGTATAGCACTCGATCAGTCGGCCATCGCACCAGGACTAGTTTAGAACTTGATCAGTCGGCCAGCGCTCCAGGACTAGTTTAGCACTTGATCTGTCGGCAATCTCACCATGACTAGTATAGAACTAGATCAGTCGGCCATCGCTCCAGGACTAGTTTAGCCCTTGGTCAGTCGGCCATCATACCAGGACTAGTTTAGCCCTTGATCAGTTGGCCATCGCACCAGGACTAGTGTAGTCCTTGATCAGTCGGCCATCGCACCAGGACTAGTATAGAACTTGATCAGTCGGCCATCGCACAGGACTTAGTTTAGCCCTTGATCAGTCGGTCATCGCACCAGGACTAGTAGAGCACTTGATCAGTCTGCCATCGCACCATAAGTAGTATAGCGCCTGATTAGTCGCCCATTGCACCATGCCCAGTATAGCACTTGATCAGTTGGCCATCTCACCATGCCCAGTATAGCACGTGATCAGTCGGCCATGCCGAGTATACATGTAGCACTTGATCAGTCGGCCATCGCACCAGGACTAGTATAGCACTTGATCAGTCTGCCATCGCACCATAACTAGTATAGCGCTTGATCAGTCGGTCATCGCACCAGGACTAGTAGAGCACTTGATCAGTCTGCCATCGCACCATAAGTAGTATAGCGCTTGATCAGTCACCCATTGCACCATGCCCAGCATAGCACTTGATCAATTGGCCATCTCACCATGCCCAGTTATAACACTATCAGTCGGCCATGCTGAGTATATCATTGATCATCGGCCATCACACCAGGACTAGTTTAGAACTTGATCAGTCGACCATCGCACAGGAATAGTTTAGCCCTTGATCAGTCAGCCATCGCACCGAGACTAGTTTAGCCCTTGATCAGTCGGCCATCGCACCAGGACTAGTATAGCACTCGATCAGTCGGCCATCGCACCATGACTAGTTTAGAACTTGATCAGTCGGCCATCGCACCACGACTAGTTTAGAACTTGATCAGTCGGCCATCGCACCAAGACTACTTTAGAACTTTATCAGTCGGCCATCGCACCAAGACTATTATTATAGCACTTGATCAGTCGGCCATCGCACCAGGACTAGTTTAGCACTTGATTAGTCGGCCACGTCGGCCACAAACAGAAGTGGTGGTCGGTGGGGGGGGGGGGGGGGGGGGTGTAGTGTAGTAGTAGTCATAGACACAAACTGGTGGTGGTGGTGGTGGTGATATAGACCGGAACTTTTAGGATGCCAAATTTAGATGGCTGGTGTGTGTGGGGAATCATTGTTTTGTGTCCCCCACGGTGGTGCGGAGTACAATGATGAATTACTTATGAATCGCAGGCGGAGTGTAGTATTTCACCATGCCCAGTACGTATATCACTTGATTAGTTGGCCATCTCACCATGCCCAGTATAGCACGTGATCAGTCGGCCATGCCGAGTATAGCACTTGATCAGTCGGCCATCGCACCAGGACTAGCAGAGCACTTGATCAGTCTGCCATCGCACCATAACTAGTATAGCGCTTGATCAGTCGCCCATTGCACCATGCCCAGTATAGCACTTGATCAGTTGGCCATCTCACCATGCCCAGTATAGCACGTGATCAGTCGGCCATGCCGAGTATAGCACTAGATCATTCGGCCATCACACCAGGACTACTTTAGCACTTGATCAGTCGGCCATCGCACCAGGACTAGTATAGCACTCAATCAGTCGGCCATCACACCAGGACTAGTATAGCACTCGATCAGTCGGTCATCGCACCAGGGACTAGTTTATAACTTGATCAGTCGGCCATCGCACCAGGACTAGTTTAGAACTTGATCAGTCGACCATCGCACCAGGAATAGTTTAGCCCTTGATCAGTCGGCCATCGCACTGAGACTAGTTTAGCCCTTGATTAGTCGGCCATCGCACCAGGACGACTAGTATAGCACTCGATCAGTCGGCCATCGCACCAGGACTAGTTTCGTGGTGGTCGGGGGTGGGGGGTGTTGTGTAGTCATAGACAAAAACTGGTGGTGGTGGTGATACACATTGTTCCCACTGTGGGATATAGACTGGAACTTTTAGGACGCCAAATGTAGATGGCTGGTGTGTGTGGGGGATCATTGTTTTGTGTCCCCGGCGGTTGTGCGGAGTACAATGATGAATTACTGATGAATTACTGTATTGAACACACATGTATATGCACTGTGATACCGTACTTCACAATCCTCAGTTTTAAATTGTTTCTGTATCGTAAAACTGAACATTTATTCATTTTGAAAAACTTAAAATTGTGGCAGTATGATCGAAATGAAAACCGGATGTTTACATGCGAAATGAACCGGTGCATCGGTATATTTTAACCGCACGATGACCCACTGTATATTCATACCATATCCGTACGGATATATCGTATATACGAACGGATATCGTATGTTTTTGTATAATATTCGTATAGTACGTTTGTATAATGTAAACAAACTGTACTATACGATGATACGGTAAGTTTTTAACGGAAATAGCGAAAGAATGACCGCACAAACGGTATCGCGAAAGAATGACCGCACAAACTGGACCGCGAAAGAATTACCGCACAAACGGTATCGCGAAAGAATGACCGCAACAACGGGACGCGATTGGACCGCAATTAGACTGCAATTTCAGAGCGGACGAATTGCAATTCAACGACCGCTGGATTGCAATTCTTGGTAGGTGAATCGCAGGCGGGAGTGTAGTATTTCACCATGCCCAGTACGTATAGCACTTGATTAGTTGGCCATCTCACCATGCCCAGTATAGCACGTGATCAGTCGGCCATGCCGAGTATAGCACTTGATCAGTCGGCCATCGCACCAGGACTAGCAGAGCACTTGATCAGTCTGCCATCGCACCATAACTAGTATAGCGCTTGATCAGTCGCCCATTGCACCATGCCCAGTATAGCACTTGATCAGTTGGCCATCTCACCATGCCCAGTATAGCACGTGATCAGTCGGCCATGCCGAGTATAGCACTAGATCATTCGGCCATCACACCAGGACTACTTTAGCACTTGATCAGTCGGCCATCGCACCAGGACTAGTATAGCACTCAATCAGTCGGCCATCACACCAGGACTAGTTAGAACTTGATCAGTCGGCCATCACACCAGTACTACTTTAGCACTTGATCAGTCGGCCATCGCACCAGGACTAGTATAGCACTCGATCAATCGGCCATCGCACCAGGACTAGTTTATAACTAATTGATCAGTCGGCCATCGCACCAGGACTAGTTTAGAACTTGATCAGTCGACCATCGCACCAGGAATAGTTTAGCCCTTGATCAGTCGGCCATCGCATTGCGACTAGTTAGCCCTTGATTAGTCGGCCATCGCACCAGGACTAGTATAGCACTCGATCGGTCGGACATCGCACCAGGACTAGTTTAGAACTTGATCAGTCGGCCATCGCACCACGACTAATTTAGAACTTGATCAGTCGGCCATCGCACCAAGACTAGTTTAGTCCTTGATCTGTCGGCCATCGCACCAGGAATAGTTTAGAACTTGATCAGTCGGCCACCGCACCATGACTAGTTTTGCCCTTGCTCAGTCGGCCATCGCACCAGGACTAGTTTAGAACTTGATCAGTCGGCCATCGCACCAGGACTAGTTTAGAACTTGATTAGTCGGCCACCGCACCAAGACTAGTTTTGACCTTGCTCAATCGGCCATCGCACCAGGACTAGTTTAGAACTTGATCAGTCGGCCATCGCACCACGACTAGTTTAGAACTTGATCAGTCGGCCATCGCACCAAGACTAGTTTAGCCCTTGCTCAGTCGGCCATCGCACCTGGACTAGTATAGCACTCGATCAGTCGGCCATCGCACCATGACTAGTTTAGAACTTGATCAGTCGGCCATCGCACCAAGACTAGTATAGCACTTGATCAGTCGGTCATCTCACCAGGACTAGTTTAGCACTTGATCAGTCGGCCACGTCATCCTGCATTACAGACAGAAGTGGTGGTCGGGGGCGGTGGGGGGGGGTGGGTGTAGTGTAGTCATAGACAAAAACTGGTGGTGGTGGTGATACACATTGTTCCCACTGTGGGATATAGACCGGAACTTTTAGGACGCCAAATGTAGATGGCTGGTGTGCGTGGGGGATCATTGTTTTGTGTCCCCGGCGGTGGTGCGGAGTACAGTGATGAATTACTGTATATTGAACACACATGTATATGTACAGTGATACCGTACTTCACAATCCTCAGTTTTAAATATTGTTTCTGTATCGTAAAACTGAACATTTATTCATTTTGAAAAACTTCAAATTATGGCAGATGATCGAAATGAAAACCGGATGTTTACATTCGAAATGAACCGGTGCATCGGTATATTTTAACCACAGGATGACCCACTTTATATTCATACCATATCCGTACGGATATATCGTATATACGAACGGATATCGTATGTTTGTATAATATTCGTATAGTACGTTTGTATAATCACTGATAATGTAAACAAACTGTACTATACGATGATACGGTAAGTTTTTACCGGAAATAGCGAAAGAATGACCGCACAAACGGTATCGCGAAAGAATGACCGCACAAACTGGACCGCGAAAGAAGATGACCGCACAAACGGTATCGCGAAAGAATGACCGCAAAAACGGGACCGCGTTTGGACCGCAATTAGACTGCAATTAGACTGCAATTCCAGAGGGGAAGAATTGCAATTCAAGGACCGCTGGATTGCAATTCTTGGTAAGCGAATCGCAGGCGGGAGTGTAACATACTCTATAGCCGAAGTTGTAACACGTACTCTATGCCTTACGCTAATTCCGCCAACGTTCGGCACGGAAACAACACGTACACTACTACTACGCTAATTCCGACAAGCGTCGGCACGACGGAAACAACACGTACACTACAGCCTACGCTAATTCCGCCAACGTTCGCACGGACGACTAACCAACGTACGACACTACCAGCGAAGTGTACCACGCTAATCGATTCCGCAACGTCGGCACGGAAACAACACGTACAATACCGCCTACGCTAATTCCGCCAACGTTCGGAACGGAAACAACACGTACTATACGCCATACACTAATTCGCCACGTTCGGCACTGAAACAACACGTACACTACCGCCTACACTAATTCCGTCAACGTTCGACACGGTAACAACACGTACACTACCGCCTGCGCTAATTCCGCCAACGTTCGGCATGGAAACAACACGTACTCTACCGCCTACGCTAATTCCGCCAACGCTCGGCACGGAAACAACACGTACACTACCGCCTACACTATTTCCGCCAACGTTCGGCACGGAAACTACACGTACACTATCGCCTACGCTAATTCCGTCAACGTTCGGCACGGAAACAACACGTACAATATCGCCTATGCTAATTCCGACAATGTTCGGCACGGAAACAACACGTACACTATCGCCTACTCTATTTCCGCCAACGTTCGGCACGGAAACAACACGTACACTACTACCTACGCTAATTCCGCCAGCGTTCGGCACGGACGGAAACAACACGTACACTACAGCCTACGCTAATTCCGCCAACGTTCGGCACGGACGGAAACAACACGTACGCTACCGCCTACGCTAATTCCGACAACGTTCGGCACGGAAACAACACGTACACTACCGCCTACGCTAATTCCGCCAACGTTCTGCACGGAAACAACACGTACACTACTACCTACGCTAATTCCGCCAACGTTCGGCATGGAAAGAACACGTACACTACCACCTACGCTAATTACGCCAACGTTCTGCACGGAAACAACACGTACACTACTACCTACGCTAATTCCGCCAACGTTCGGCATGGAAACAGCACGTACACTACCGCCTACGCTAATTCCGTCAACGTTCGGCATGGAAACAACACGTACACTACCGCCTACGCTAATTCCGCCAACGTTCGGCATGGAAACAACACGTACGCTACCGCCTACGCTAATTCCGTCAACGTTCGGCATGGAAACAACACGTACACTACCGCCTACGCTAATTCCGCCAACGTTCGGCATGGACGGAAACAACACGTACACTACCGCCAACGCTAATTCCGCCAACGTTCGGCACGGAAACAACACGTACATTACTACCTACGCTAATTCCGCCGCCAACGTTCGGCACGGATGGAAACTAACACGTACACTACCGCCTACGCTAATTTCCCGCCAACGTTCGCACGGAAACAAAATGTACACTACCGCCTAGTACGCTAATTCGTCAACCTTCGGCACGTAAACAACACGTACGCTACCGCCTACGCTATTCCGCCAACGCTCGGCACGGAAAACAACACGTACACTGCCGACTATACTAATTCCGCGAACGCTCGGCACGGAAGCAACACGTATATTATTACTCACCGCCTAAGCTAATTCCAGTCAACGTTTCGACACCTGGAAACAAACAAACACGAACAACCAACCGCCTACGTCTAATTCCGCCAACGATCGGCACGGAAACAACACGTACACTACCGAGCCATACGCTAATTCCGCCAACGGTTCGGGGCACGGAAGGAAATAACACGTTACTCTATGGCCTACGCTAATTCCCGCCAACGTTCGGCACGGAAAACAACACGTACACTACCGCCATACGCCTAATTCCGCCAACGGTTCGGAAACGGAAACAACACGTACTCTATACCGCCTACACAAATTCCGCCAACGTTCGGCACCTGAAACAACCAACGTACACTTACCGGCCTACACTAATTTTCCGTCAACTCAACACGTACAATACTACCTACTAATTCCGCCAACGTTCGGACGGATGGAAACCAAACATCGTCACCTACCGCCTAATTAAACGCTAAATTCGCCAACGTTTCGCACGAACAAACAAAATGTACACCTACAAGTACGCTAATTCTAACCTTCGGCACGTAAACAACACGAACGCACCGCTACGCTAATTCCGCCGCCAACGCTCGGCACGGAAACAACACGTTTACACTGCCGACTATACTAATTCCGCGAAAGCTTCGGCACGGAAGCAACACTATATATACCTACCGCCTAAGCTTCAAGTCAAACGTTCGACAACGGAAACAACACGTACAACCGCCTACGCTATTCCGCAACGATCGGCAACGGAAAAACAACACGTACACTACCGCCTACGCTAATTCGCCAACGTTCGGCACGGAAATAACACGTACTCTATGGCCTACGCTAATTCCGCCAACGTTCGGCACGGAAACAACACGTACACTACCGCTACGCTAATTCCGCCAACGTTCGGGAACGGAAACAACACGTACTCTACCGCCTACACTAATTCCGCCAACGTTCGGCACTGAAACAACACGTACACCTACCTTGCCTTACACTAATTCCGTCTTACGTTCGACACATTTGGTAAACAACACGTACTACTACCGCCTACGCTTAATTCCGCCAACGTTCGGCATGGAAACAACACGTACTCTTAGGACGCCTACGCTGAATTCCGCCAACGCTCGGCCACGGAAAACAACACGTACACTACCGCTACACTATTTCGCCAACGTTTGCGCACGGAAACTACACGTACACTATAGCTACGCTGAATTCCGTCAACGTTCGGCACGGAAACAAACACGTACAATATCGCCTATGCTAATTCCGACAATGTTCGGCACGGAAAACAACACGTAAACACTATCGCCTACTTCTAATTTCCGCCAACGTTCGGCACGGAAAGGGAAACAAACAAACGTACCACTACTACTACGCTAATTCCGCCAGCGGTCGTTCACCGACGGAAACGGAACACGTAACACTACAGCCTACGCTAATTCCGCCAACGTTCGGCACGGACGGAAAACAACAACGTACGACTACCTTGCCTACGCAATATTCCGACAACGTTCGTACAACCGGAAACAAACACGTACACTACGCCTACGCTAATTCCGCCAAACGTTCTGCACGGGGGGAAACAACACGTACACTACTACCTACGCTAATTCCGCCAACGTTCGGCATGGAAAGAACACGTACACTACCATCCTACGCTAATTACGCCAACGTTCTGCACGGAAACAACACGTACACTACTACCTACGCTAATTCCGCCAACGTTCGGCATGGAAAACAGCACGTACACTACCGCCTACGCTAATTCCGTCAACGTTCGGCATGGAAAAACACACTACACTACCGCCTACGCTAATTCCGCCAACGTTCGGCATGGAAACAACACGTACGCTACCGCCTACGCTAATTCCGTCACGTTCGGCATGGAAACAACACGTACCACTAACCGCCTACGCTAATTCCGCCAACGTTCGCATGGACGGAAACAACACGTACACTACCGCCAACGCTAATTCCGCCAAAACGTTCGGCACGGAAACAAACAAGTACATTAAAACCTACGCTAATTCCGCCAACGTTCGGCACGGATGGAAACAAACACGTACCACTACCGCCTTACGCTAATTCCCGCCAACGTTCGGCACGGAAACACAAAGTTTTTACACTACGCCTAGTACGCTAATTTCGTCAACCTTCGGCACGTAAACAACGTACGCTACCGCCTACGTAATTAAACCGCCAACGCTCGGCCACGGAAACAACACGTAACACTGCCGACTATACTAATTCCGCGAACGCTCGGCACGGAAGCAACACGTATATATACTACCGCCTAAGCTAATTCAGTCAACGTTCGACACGGAAACAACACGTACACAACCGCCTACGCTAATTCCGCCAACGATCGGCACGGAAACAACACGTACACTACCGCCTACGCTAATTCCGCCAACGTTCGGCACGGAAATAACACGTACTCTATGGCCTACGCTAATTCCGCCAACGTTCGGCACGGAAACAACACGTACACTACCGCCTACGCTAATTCCGCCAACGTTCGGAACGGAAACAACACGTACTCTACCGCCTACACTAATTCCGCCAACGTTCGGCACTGAAACAACACGTACACTACCGCCTACACTAATTCCGTCAACGTTCGACACGGTAACAACACGTACACTACCGCCTGCGCTAATTCCGCCAACGTTCGGCATGGAAACAACACGTACTCTACCGCCTACGCTAATTCCGCCAACGCTCGGCACGGAAACAACACGTACACTACCGCCTACACTATTTCCGCCAACGTTCGGCACGGAAACTACACGTACACTATCGCCTACGCTAATTCCGTCAACGTTCGGCACGGAAACAACACGTACAATATCGCCTATGCTAATTCCGACAATGTTCGGCACGGAAACAACACGTACACTACTACCTACGCTAATTCCGCCAGCGTTCGGCACGGACGGAAACAATACGTACACTACAGCCTACGCTAATTCCGCCAACGTTCGGCACGGACGGAAACAACACGTACGCTACCGCCTACGCTAATTCCGACAACGTTCGGCACGGAAACAACACGTACACTACCGCCTACGCTAATTCCGCCAACGTTCGGCACGGAAACAACACGTACACTACCGCCTGCGCTAATTCCGCCAACGTTCGGCACGGAAACAACACGTACACTACTACCTACGCTAATTCCACCAACGTTCAGCACGGAAACAACACGTACACTACCGCCTACGCAAATCTTACCAAACTTTGTCTTTTTTATTTCAAAATGCTTGAATATTGTTTTTTTTAAATCAAACAGCTTGATTGTCAGAGTCTGAGCTGTGCTACAGCTCAGGCTCAGACAATTAACTGCTTGATTGAGAGTTAGCATTGTTGATGCTCAGAAAACGTCGTTAATCCTGGCAAAATTGCTACCCCGCTCCATACATTTGGTCCTCTCACGGGGTGGCAATTTAACCCCATCCCGTTAATGTAACACATGAAAGAGTGATTTTTGTCATCGGTTATCCGGCGTGTTTGATATGTTAGCGATATAAAACTGTCACAGCTGTATCAATAACTTATTAATAAAGAACATACACATGCATACATTGGTTATTGCACCGTGTCAAAGTGTTTATATGACATTTACATGTATATCTTGTAAATGTGAAAGCGTCATTTCATTTTGTTGAATGTTGAACAAGAACAAGAGAAACAGATGACTTCCATGGGAAAATGATTTCCCTGTTCTATTATTATTGGCAATTTAATTGTTCTACATCAAAGATTATTTGTTTAAAGGTATATACTATACAGTTGACTACATTTTGACCTACATGCAACAGGTTTGGGTATGCGCTTCGGTTGCTCACATTTTTTTAATAGGTCAAATTGTAGGCCGTAGATAACATATCTTAGGCGAAGTATTGTAGCTCGATTGACACAGGCGGCTGTGTATATTGTTCTTTCAGATATTTTCAGATTTTTTTGGACACATAGATACGTGTGAACTTAACAATTCGTTCCCACGAAATAACAATTCGTTCCCACGGGAACGAATTGTTATATCGTGGGAACGAATTGTTAATTCGAGGGAATGAATTGTTATCTCGTGGGAACGAATTGTTTTATCGTGGGAACGAATTGTTAATTGTTAATTCGAGGGAACGAATTGTTATTTCGTGGGAACGAATTGTTATTTCGTGGGAACGAATTAATAAAAAAATCCATGTCCCCTGCGGGGCTGCGTAGGATTCGCTATTCCACAACTTCTTGTGACATACAGCGGCCTGGCAGTGGCGTCATGTGAGCGGATTCAGACGTGAGATATTAATGAACTTGTGTATGCGTAAAGTGGAAAATGGAAAGTGGAAAATAACTGTTTCGATTGTAAGACATCATACAACACCATCAGGGTGAGGAGTTTTTAAAGTCCGCTAGTAGTTGTAGCATAAATGTGCATTAACCATCCGTTATTAATAAGCATAGCTTCAGCACGATGCACAGACGTCTCCTCACAAGCATACATACATGTCAGCTGTTTCGAACATATATGTTCGAAACAGCTGACACATGTGTAAGTGTGTGAGGCGACGTTTGTCGTAATTCTGTACTACTGTCTGTTTCACGAAACCTGCCCAAATTTCACGGCCATATAGACAATGTAAAAACATATTTTTTTCGTTAATGTTAAATTTTATCAACATTTAAGAATCAGCTTTTTTATTTCGTGAAATTTGGTCCATTATCGAGTTTATTGCAAATAAATGTCACCATGTTAAATCCCCATAGACATCTTCACAGAGTAATAGTTGACCGATTTTCAATATTTAACTTTTGTTTTCTTAGTTAGATCATTTTCAAGCTATCTTGCCAGGTTTCGGAGTCAATTCACAAATTTTCCATTTTTCGACTCGTCCCGCAGTTCCTCCACCTCCTTTACCCCCATGTTAAATTCCCATAGACACATGAATGTTTCGTAATAACATCAATATTTGACAAAATTTGACAAAATTTCACGAAATAAAAAGAATGCTCATTCTCAAATTTAATGTTGCTATAATTTAATGTTATCGAATAATATATTGTTTTTGCATTTTTACCCGTAGAGTTTGGACAGGTTTCGTGAAACAGACAGTAGTGGCATGCGACTACGTCTACCAATTCAAATAGTGTTCACAGGAATTGCTAAGCAAATGGTGAGACGAAAATAAACTAAGCTTTGCACCGTCAGTATTGTCTGGATTTGACAAACGAATAATCAACTCGCCGTCCTTGATGATATGTATACATACGATTTCTCCATTTGGTAATTTCAACAAGACCGTACCGTTGAGACAAATGAATGAATGCAATTAGCGTGTGCCATTAACTCGACAGTCTACTCGATCTGAAGTAAAATATCTAGTCTGGTCACAGGCTTTCGGCGTGGTTCGGCTTTCATCGGTATAACTACATATGAATAACAAGGCTTATCACTTTTGTCGGACACTGCCTCGTATCATAACAAAATAACATGTTTAAAAGTTGTAATTGCCTATGAATTATATGTATTTCTACAGGATAACCATTATCTAATGAACATATGGACTTTCCACTACAATATTGACGTTAGAGCCATAAGCACATTATTTCATTTGTTATGATACGAGGTCGTGTCCGACCTAGGAAAACCAGCTGTAATTCTCTCGATACCAACTATGCTATTTCAGCAAGATAACAACAATTCTCAACTGAAAATGTGCTCTTTCCGCACAATGTGCTCTTTTCGATGAATGCCGAAACACGCCAAATGCATGTGGTCGTGGTAGCGCTGTAGAACCAGCTGCCAACCCATAGTGTAACCCCATGTTCAAATATGGCTATGACTGGAGAAATGGGGCTTATGGGATGTGTTACCAGTGTAGCTCATGATCAAATAGCACACGACTGAAACCTGATAACGATGTGCATTGCTGGTTAGGAGCGTGATGCGTGTTTCATTGATGGAATGGCGAACAGTGTAGATCCTGATCAGACTGTGCGGCGGATGCACAGTCTGATCAGGATCTACACTGGTCGCAAAACCCATAATCCCCATTTCTCCAGTCACAGTCACAAATCATGTTAAATTGACAACCGCAACGGTGATATCGCCGGTTAAATACGTGAGATATCCAACGCAGACATCTTAAATAACATATAATTATTATATACGTACTTTCAAGTCCATTGAAACACAATGGAACGCAAGACGTCAATCTTGGTCAATATTTGCGTCTCGTGAGTTCATATTGGTCAGTGCCGGAACTACATTTCACCTCACAAAATAGTTCCTTCTAAATAACTACCAATTTGTTGCCGATGAATCCCTACGGTTTCCGAGCCATGCCTGATAAATTACATATAAAACGACACTAGCATCGTATTCTATTTATCAGATAGGCTAGGAAATTGGCAAATATAACATTGTTTCGCTGAAAAGAACCCGGACTAAGGCTCACCAAGGAATTCCCACCGTTTCCGAGCCAAACATGATAAACTGGATATCAAACGATACTAGCATGTTAATATATCGACCACAGTATGAGGTAGCCGTTTATGCTTCGTGTATATAGGATGGACACATTTTACATGGTCTTACCTGAAAATGTCCCAGAACATAACAGATACATGCCCACTCAGTAGGCACAGAATGTTCTTTATAGGAATTGAATAAGTGTATAATTGTGTCATTATTCCACCAGTTCTAAGAATTATGAGTGCCCATTTAGTAATATTTATTTTACTGATAGTGACTCGCGGTGGTATCATGCTATTTTCATATGCAAATGAGGCATGATATTTATAGTAATTAAATGCGTTACCTGAAAAAATAATATTTTCTATTGCACATCAAACAATAAATACACAGAATAAATAGCAATGGGTTATCGCCCCTGATATCAGTGCAGAAGTTTACGTCGGATATAAAATGTATAAATATGCCAATCAATACGTGGGGTAAGGGTGAATGAATGTTTATTTTGCCAGGAAATGTCTCAGGTGATGTCTCTGATATATTGAACATTTTGTGCCTATTGAGTGGGCATGTACCTTTAAAGATACATGCCCACTCATTAGGCACAAACTGTTCAATACGTGGGGTAATTGTGAATGAATGTTTATTTTGCCAGAACATTTCTCAGATGATGTCTCTATAAAGAACATTTTGTGCCGATTGAGTGGGCATGTACCTTTAATTTACGTTGCGTCATTACCCTGACGTCATTCGTTGGGTAAATCTTTCTGTATCCACCCGATGCATACTGTTATCAATATTCTAATATGCACCGCCATTACCAGGGTGTGGCATCAAGTGGTCTCAGAACGGTTTGACACCATTTTTTAGATGTGGATACAATATATTTCCTTTAATATAATTCTACCGGAATTTACGGATTTTTACGGAGACATAGCGCAGCAAATGTGGACCTG
Source organism: Conchocele bisecta (assembly GCA_029237695.1). NCBI lineage: Eukaryota > Metazoa > Mollusca > Bivalvia > Lucinida > Thyasiridae > Conchocele > Conchocele bisecta. Next base: position 60,610,765 of record CM055279.1, on the reverse strand, counting down.
GGGCCCGTTTCACTAAACTTCGTACGACTAAAATGTTAGTAAGTGCAAATTTAGGATCGTCTGTAAATTTGAATTGATGGATTTACATTTATTGAGCATAGGCTGCGAATGCAGCCTATGCTCAATAAATGTAAATCCAATAATTGCTTACAAGAAAACACTGTTAATGTGAACTTTACAGACTATCATGAGTTTGCACTTATGAATATTAGTTGTACGAAGTTTAGTGAAACGGCCCCTGATTACACCTTTAATTATTGTATAATTTGCTTTAATCTCATAATAATGTGGTATTGATCTCCAATCTTCATGACCGTTATAAGTCATTGCAAATAACGTCTATAGCACCGTTAACACACATTCAGCGATCATCTCTGATGCGCCATATATCATCAATGTCTGCCCGTCTGTTAGGAAGATCTCATGCCTTTGACACTCAGGTACGCCGTACGTAGTTAGTATGCGGAGTCCTCAGTGTTTGATTATACATGTATATATCAATTATACCAGCGGATGGGGCCTGGATTAATAGTCAATTACATAGCACATAATCACACTACTGAAATAAACAATTAACACTAACCACGGCAACGTCGATGACGTTCATTGCGTTGCTATAGAAATGAGCAATTTACATACGCCTCCCGCATCTACGTGATCCGGCACAGCGGAGAGAGCGAACCTTAAAGCGACTGTGTCCCAGATGATGTCTCAGATATACAACATGAGACACGCCATGTGATTTTCTACCTCGGACATCTGCGTAATTTCATTAAATACGTTTACAAAGTTTACAACATTTTTCATAAATAAAGTCAAAAGTTGACAAAATTTTCAGAGTAATTCCGCATGTACCCTGAAAATGTTGTTCATTTTTGACGTGAGTTACGGAAAATATTGTAATTTTTGAAATCGTATTTCTTGAAATTACGCACATGTCCGAAGGTACAAAATTACACGGCGTGTCTAGTATGTGTCTTTCACTGCTTGCACAGCTAATACCATTTCTAAATCAACGAAACATGCTATTTATATCAAGGACAGAACGTCCTGACATTATTCGCAGTATGTGTTTGTAGATGAAACATAGACTAATAATTAATCTAGAGCGGAAAGTGTTTCGCGAAAAATAAGCACTGAAATTTCACAACAGCAACAACAACAACAACAGCAACGAGTTAATAATATATTGTTGGCTAACCCAAAATGATAAATTTATATTCTTAGAATGCAAACCGAAATCGAAGATGGTAGACGTGCACCGAACCATGGAGTTACGAATCGCGAATAATCGAGTATGACAGTTAATCGTCGCATCCTTAGACTACAGAAACATGTGCAATAACATAAATTTAGCACAAAAAAAGCAAACAAAACATTTATCACACTGAAAAGGTGCTGTGACTGACATAAAAGCTGTAAGACCTAAAATGTGGGTGTTGGATGTACAATTCTTCGCTAGCGCTCGAACAGAAAAGCGCGATATTCATGTAATGCAAATCAGAACTGTAATACGCAGGGGAGATAGTTTGGCTCGGCATACATGTACTGCAGGGGAGATAAATTTGGGCTCGGCATCCATGTACTGCAGATAATTTGGCTCGGCGTACATGTACTGCAAGGGGAGAATTTGGCTCGGGGCCATACATGTTACTGCATGGGGAGCTAATTTGGTGGCGGCATAAACATGTACTGCAGGGAGGATAATTTGGCTCGGCGTAAACACATGTAACTGCAGGGAGATAATTTGGCTCGCATACATGTACTACAGGGGAGATAATTTGCTCGGAGTACATGTACACAGGGGTTAGATAATTTGGCTCGGCGTACATGAACTGCAGGGGGAGATAATTTGGCTCGGCGTACATGTACTGCAGGGGAGAATAATTTTGGCTCGGCATACATGTACTACAGGGAAGATAATTTGGCTCGGCGTACAATGTACACAGAATAATTTGGCCTCGGCATAGCATTTGTAACTCGCATTGGGGAGCATGAAATAATTTTGGCTCGCATACATTTTAACTGCAGGGGAGATAATTTGGCTCGGCATACATGTACTGCAGGGGAGATAAATTTGGCTCGTCGTACATTTTGTACTGCAGGGGAGAATTTGGCTCGGCGTACAATGTACTGCAGGGGATATTTGGCTCGGCGTATGTAACTCGGGGAGAATAAATTTGGCTCGGCGTACATGTCTACAGGGGAGATAATTTGGCTCGGCATACATGTACTACAGGGGAGATAATTTGGCTCGGCGTACATGTACTGCAGGGGAGATAATTTGGCTCGGCATACATGTACTACAGGGGAGATAATTTGGCTCGGCGTACATGTACTGCAGGGGAGATAATTTGGCTCGGCGTACATGTACTGCAGGGGAGATAATTTGGCTCGGCGTACATGTACTGCAGGGGAGATAATTTGGCTCGGCATACATGTACTGCAGGGGAGATAATTTGGCTCGGCATACATGTACTGCAGGGGAGATAATTTGGCTCGGCCGTACATGTACTGCAGGGGAGATAATTTGGCTCGGCATACATGTACTGCAGGGGAGATAATTTGGCTCGGCGTACATGTACTGCAGGGGAGATAATTTGGCTCGGCGTACATGTACTGCAGGGGAGATAATTTGGCTCGGCGTACATGTACTGCAGGGGGAGATAATTTGGCTCGGCGTACATGTACTGCAGGGGAGATAATTTGGCTCGGCGTACATGTACTTTTGCGGTTCACAATACAGGTATCAGTAAGATAACCATGTGAACTTTTTTGTTGTTGTTGTGAAATGAAAATTATATACAGTGCAAGCTCTCTACAACAGTCACCCATGTGAAGACGCTAAAGTGGCTGTTGTAGAGAGGTGGCTGTTGTAGGGAGGTTAATGCTGAAATAAATTTGTTGTCCGCTGTTTATTTATTATTCGATAATTCTCATAAAAAACATGCTTTGGCAACATTTTAGAATCATTTCCAATGGAAATGATTCTACAAAACATGTTTTTATTGAGAAAGAAGGCAAAAGCAACAGCAGATGACAATTTTCGTGCTCAGCAGTCTAAGGGTTAGATACAGAGGAAATCATCAATTTGGGATATAAAATTGCGGCTGTTATAGAGAGGGCGTTGTTGTAGAGAGGTGGCCGTTCGGGGAGGTACCAAATTTCGAAGAAATTAATTTAAATACAATAATTTATTAACCATTGATTGAAACACATGTTTATTACACTGAAAAATAAAATTTTCAATATAATTATGAATATTTATCCCGTCAACACAGTGCGTATGTGCCGTGAAACACGGTGCCGTGAAACATTTTTGATATCCAGTCAATACAATTTTTGCATTTTACAGCCATTTGTAGGTGTTGACGGGATAAATAGAATAGTAGGTTAGTGCCGTGAATGGGAAAAAATATCTGGCGCGGCACGGAAACGGGATGTGCTCGGCAGAGCCTCGCCCATCCCGTTTCCTGAGCCTTGCCAGATATTTTTTCCCATTCACGGCACTAACCTACTATTCTCTATCTATGCCCCGGTAGGTTCAGAAATATCATACAAAGCTTCAATTACATTATTTTTCCTCTTCTGTTTAATCATGTTCTACTGTCTGTTCCACGTTTTGCTGCCGACGAACTTTTGGCTATTAAACACATTAAATCTAAAAAACATTTAAAAGTAAAACAAAAAAGTCACCCTGGGCCTCCCCAAACAAATTTATTTGATGAAATTCCATCAAATATTGATTTTATTGCGAAAAAACGATTTTCCTATGGGAATTTAAAATGGTGGCTAAAAATAGATTTGTTTAAAATATGTTTTTTCATCGTTTTTTGATCTTTCAGGATAAAAAAACGAAAACTTTTGGAAATTGACTCCCCATGTTAAATTCCCATAGGAAAATCGTTGTTTCGTAATAAAATCAATATTTGATGGAATTTCATCAAACACATTTTTTTGGGGAGGGTGACTTTTTTGTTATTGATGAAAAAGTACTTAATTTTAAATATTTTTTAGATTTAATGTGTTTAATAGCCAAAAGTTCGTCGGCAGAAAAAACGTGGAACAGACAGAAGGTACTTCTGAGAGCCAGTGACTTTAATAGACGCACGGCGCTGTGCAGCTGGAACGGTTATTGGATTTCACAGCCGGACGTCGTGGAAAATAGCCGGCAGTAGGACTGACTGGTCAGTGAATAGACGGACAGTCGCCACACTGACCCAACATAGTCCAGTCGCCACTCACACAAACCCAGTATAGTCCAGTCGCCACCGTCACTCAGGGTATACAGTCGCCACACACGACCAGTATTGTCCAGTTGCCACATATCTTGTGTAGTCTAGTCGCCAGTCACACCATCACACAGTATAGTCCAGACGCACCACACATATTGTAGTCTAGTCACCACTCACCGCATGTAGACTAGTCGTCACTCACACAGTTTAGTCCAGTCGCCACATACAGAGTGTAGTCTAGTCGTCACACGCCGAGTGTAGTCTAGTCGCCACTCACCCAGCATATGCCAGTCACCATTCGGGACACAGAAGGACAATACGTGCCCACACAACCGTAGATACAAGTGTGTCTACATACCCCCAGTTGTAGCTGATGCTGGTGAGCGGTACCAAATAACATTACATCCTCGTAAAATGAATTAGTTTGGTAATTTGCTTAATAAAAGATCGCGGCGATGTGGTTGCAATGGTTACACAATGCTATTCCCAGACAGACGCCGGTAATTGCTGGTACCGTTACAAATGTAGGTTGGAACACACCAACTAGTCTTACTATATAATTTAACAGAATTAAATCCAATAGGTCTATTGTTTATACCGGACTACTTTTGCACACACCCCCCCCCCCTTAAAATTGGCGATTTCCAACCATAATGTATACACACATTGTATTTGTATATTAAGCTTGCCTTCAATCCAATCCCATTTGATTATATTATTATTATTGATGTCATGCTTGTAACAAGCATGACATAAATAATAATATAATCAAATGGGATTGGATTGAAAGCAAGCTTATATAAATCCTCTCACTACCACCTCTTCCAACCATTTAGTATTCTCTAACCTGTAGTCGCAGTGAATCTACAATGTGTGTCGGTGTAAGTACAATGTAGGTGTGGGGGTTTTAATCGCCCGTACATGTACCAAAATAACGTTTATGCTAACCATTTTAACCAAAATCACCCTCAAACTAATATTTGTCTAGACGAGCCGGCTTGTAACCAGCCACCTCACCAGCATCTGCAGTATTTGTCTCTTGGTTTTTTAAAAAAAACAACAACATTTTAGATTATTTTACAATTCAGTCCTACGAATTAACAATTCGTTCCCACGAATTAACAATTCGTTCCCTCAATTTAACAATTGTTAATTCGAGATAACGAATTGTTAAATTGAGGGAACGAATTGTCATTTCGTGGGAACGAATTGTTAATTCGAGGGAACGAATTGCTATATCGTGGGAACGAATTGCTAATTCGAGGGAACGAATTGTTAAATTGAGGGAACGAATTGTTATTTCGTGGGAACGAATCAATAAAAAAGTTCGATGTCCCCTGGCGGGCTCCGTACATAATGTGTTTGGCTGTGACAGAGAAATACAGCTGATAGGTTATGCCACCAGTGTAGAACAATTTATCCCGTCAACACAGTGCGTATGTGCCTTGAAACATTTTTGATATCCTGTCAATACCACCTAATCACTGCGTATGGATATGTGCTGTGACTGGCGTTATTGTTTTGCATTTAAAAGCCATTTGTAGGTGTTGACGGGATAAATAGAATAGTAGGTTAGTGCCGTGAATGGGAAAATATCTGGCGCGGCACGGAAACGGGATGTGCTCGGCAAGCCTCGCCCATCCCGTTTACTAAGCCTTACCAGATATTTTTTTCCATTCACGGCACTAACCTACTATTCTATATATCAGCGGTGCATTTTATAATAAATTACGTCACAATTCATTTCATTTGTCCAATGTAAAAATGTGCAGCACGGTCGCGAGACTGCACAGTGCACTTCAATATCGGACGAGGCAGATTGATTGGGCCCGCGGGCAATATAATTGATACCGCGCACGTTGTTCGCACTAGGAAACAATCGACACTTGGCAGAAAGCGAGGCGACAGCGCCACCTGTCGGCGGATGGTGGTAATTACTCGCCCACAATACTGATCACTCTCCAGAGATACATTCGTTTATTGTCGTCGCACAACGTGTACGAGAGAAACACAATTCAGCTGTGACAGTTGACTATAAATAAGTACGACCGTATAGACAATCGAATGATGGGTTCTATAGGAGGCCTCAACCTATAGGTTACCATACCTGCATAGATCCTGCTATATTTGGCGCAAACTTTTGGAGCCTGAATAAATGCAACATTTATCAAAATTCGGAAATATAAACCAGACCGACGACCATCGGCCTGCTTCTTTACTGGGCTATAATTCCAGCACAAAAATATTTACACAATTCCCTAACATTTGATTGGTCCGTAGCAAGTCTCTGTCCAAAATTTATATCCCAGTAAACTCCCATGCCGAACTACTTTCCGTAACCGTCAGGCGCAGTTAAAATAATTCTTAAGAAAACGGAAAATAAACACATTTTCTTAATGAATTTATTTCAAATGCTGGAATTATAAAGAATGAATGGCCTTTTTGTTGAATTTATCGGGGATGTAAACTTGGAAAAGTCGCGGGAATACTGGACGAGGCCTTCCGGCCTTCGTCCAGTATTCCCTCGACTTTTCCAAGTTTATACCCCGATAAATTCCGCAAAAAGGCCATTCATACCTATAATATATCCCGGGTATGGAAGGTTTTTCAGCCAATTCCCACCTTTACATATAAGCAATCGAAGGTGTCAGTGGAATAATGGGGCTAAGGACTTAGCCCTCTTCTTCCATTGACCTGATTCAATTAAAAAACAAGATTTATGATCGTCCTCTTTCTTGCTCTGGTGTAGCTACTAGATATGACAATTGTTCATAGGCGGCCTTTATTCGCATGGTAATTTGTGTGGTCCTTGAGTAATTGTGAAAACCAAAGTGTGGCAGCTCGATACAGGTACATTGCTATCCAAGGTGGTCTTCAGCACAGGTTCAACTGTACTCATAGTTAATGGTGGTGTCTATACCTGCGATAATACCAATCGACTGTTTGTATCAGTTGTATTATATCATAGTACGTATGTAATATAATGCTTCACTTCATTACGAAGCCCCGCAGGGGACGTATAATTCTTTTCATTTTTTTATTAATTCGTTCCCATGAAACAACAATTCGTTCCCACGAAATAACAATTCGTTCCCTCAATTTAACAATTCGTTCCAACGATGTAACAATTCGTTCCCACGAATTAACAATTCGTTCCCTCAATTTAACAATTCGTTCCCAGGAAATAACAATTCTTTCCCACGGGAAAGAATTGTTAATTCGTGGGAACGAATTGTTATATCGTGGGAACGAACTGTTAATTCGAGAGAACGAATTGTTAAATTGAGGGAACGAATTAATAATAAAAGACCATGTCCCCTGCGGGGCTCCGTACTTCACATTAACAAAACACGTGCATGCTTATCCAGGTAACCGACACAATTATTTTGAACACACTAATCTAAACAAACAATTTGGGACCGGTTGTATTGTTATCGGTTAACAAATACAAGCAGGTACGCAGGATTTTCTATTGGGGGGTGCGTCAGGGGCGAGCCCCATGTAGTGGCGCGAGTACGCGCGAGTACTACATGGGGCTCGCCCCTGACGCACCCCCCTTATATTTTTTAAACCTAGATGGCCTGAAATGCACTCTCCTGCATTTTATATCATTTAAATTCGGATTTCAACGGTGGCATTTTCATGAAAAGTACCTGTATATTAATGCATTTCAAGATTTGTTGAGATTACTGTTTGAAAAATAGCGACCTCGGCGAATTTAGGGGGGTGGCGTAACGCACCCGTCGCACCCCCCCCCCACCACCCCCCCCCCCCCCCCCCCCCCCCCCCCTGCGTACGGGCCTGAAATACTGGTTTATTGGTTAAAAACGTACCCGGGTAGTAGCTCCGTTTGTACGCATGGTAAATTATCGTACGTATACGTGTAACTCGCGAGAGGTGACGTAAATTGTATGTTGGTAACAATCCACCTAAATACCGAAATAACCCATAAAACACCGTAATAAGAACCGTTCTTCAAAAAGAGATATGTAAGAAACATATCTCGATATTTGATGTTTTCACATACATGTGACATATTTATAAGTTATTTTGTTGTACAGCTTCTTTGACCACCACCAATGTCGGCCACAACTGGGGGCCGTTTCACTAAACTTCGTACGACTAAAATGTTCGTAAGTGAAAATTTAGGATCGTCTGGAAATTTCAATTGATGGATTTACATTTATTGAACATAGGATGAATAAGCAGCATATGGTCAGTAAATGTAAATCCAATAATTGTTTACAAGACAACATTGTTAATGAGAAATTTACAGACTATCATCAGTTTGCCCTTACGAACATTTTAGTCGTACGAAGTTTAGTGAAACGGCACCATGTTCCCGATGAATCTGAAAACCTCTTCAAAACGAAACGTTTAGTACTGTATCCACAGGCACGTTCAATAACATAAACACTCGGTATAAAAGTAATCAAATATTTAGCGTCATGTGATTGTCAGGATAATTTGCGGCTGGGGCTGGAGAACAACAAGTTTAGATGCAGATCAGACTGTGCATCTGCGCAGTCTGATCAGGATCTGCACTGTTCGCCATTAAGCCCCGGGCACAATGGATCGTACGAAATGTTGTCGTGGAAAAAAATATGTCATGGTTATGTCGTGGGTGTGTCGCAAGTTAGTCGTGTGACACTAGTGGGACAATCGTCAGTTGTCGGGCATTGTCGGGGGGGGGGGGCTGTTTTTTCACGCAAGACTGCCGCACAACAGTCGTGGGTCACTCGTGGGACGCTCGCGCGTCCGTCTCCTGACTATATAACGAGGCCCGGTCTGTTCCACATTTCTTAAGCACAGCCACATGTATGTTTGTTGTCCGTCCGTCCTTCCTTCCCCACCCAAGAGAATCACAATGTTCATCATCATTGATTTGGTTTGGAATTCGTGGCGCGTGTGTAGGATGGGGGGGATGGGGGTGGGTGGGGGAATTAAAGGAATCGTGTGACTTGTTTCGTCGAGCGATGTATAGAATTGTCATACTTTACACAAGTATACAGTAGAATCTCTGTAAACCGAACACGCATTTATCCCGTCAACACAATGCGTATGTGCCGTGAAACATTTTTGATATCCTGTCAATACGACCTAATCACTGCGTATGAATATGTGCGGTGACTGGGGTAATTATTTTTGCATTTAAAAGCCATTTGTAGGCGTTGACGGGATAAATAGAATACGTGTAGTAGGTTAATGCCGTGAATGGGAAAAAATGTCTGGCGCGGCTCGGAAACGGGATGTGCTCGGGATATGCAGCCTAAGTTCAATAAATGTAACTCCATCAATTGAAATCTCCAGACTATCCTAAATTTGCACTTACGAACATTTTAGTCGTACGAAGTTTAGTGAAACGGCCCCCCTAACTGTAAGTAATTTATCATGTCTGATTTTCGTAATAACCTGGGAATAAACAAAACCTATGTGAATTGGGATAATTGGGTAGTCGTCGCATATTTATTAAAGTGTCACATGTCTTTATTTACACATACTGTTTGTTTCACGAAACCTGGCCAAATTTTACGGCCACATAAACAATGTAAAGGCAATATTTTATCAAAATTTAAGAATGAGCCTTCTTTATATTTCATGAAATTAGGTCAAATATTGATTTTATTACGAAAAATGAGTTCTCTATGGGAATTTAACATGAGGGGGGTGGTAAAGAGTTGAAACACCTGGAGGAGTCGTCGAAAAAAACGAATTATTTTGGAAATTGATTCTGAAACCTAGCCATATAGGTTATAAATGATCTACCTAAGAAAACAAAAGTTAAACTTTGAAAATCTGTCCACTATTTCTGCAATTAGAACAAAATCCCCATATTAAACCCCAATAAATCGCAATAAAATCAATATTGGACCAAATTTCACGAAATAAAAAGTAGGCTCATTCTTAAATATTGCTATAATTTAATATTATCGACAAATATATTGTTTTTGCATTATTTATATCGCCGTAAAATTTGGGCAGGCTTCGTGAAACAGACAGTAGGTATACAAGCGATTAATTTATCTAAAATGACACCCAGCCATAATTGGCTTACGAGACACAGTAAAACAAAAGTGCATTTAAAATATAAGATATGTATGCATTTACGCAAATGCCATACATAAAATATGTTCTATATGAGCCTGAGCTGTACTGTAGCTCAGTCTCAGACAATAACATTGCTTGATCGGGTTGCCATTGCCAATAGATGTTCAGAAACTTTGATACTCTGTGCAAGGAAGACTGTTCAGTATGTTATTTCCTAGCTTAGATAATCTCTATATGACTTTTACTATTTCATCTGTGTTTTACATGTATCTGTATCATTATAGCTGAGACCCGGCCATTATAAACTATGGTCACAATAATCCAGGTCAACGAAGGTATATTAAAATGTTTATTATTGGTCTGGGCAAGTTGTTTAACAGAACTGCGAACTATTAAAGATACATGCCCACTCAGTAGGTACAAACTGTTCTTTATATATAGTTTTTTATCCCGTCAACACAGTCATATGTGCCGTGAAACACGGTGCCGTGAAACATTTTTGATATCCAGTCAATACTATTCTTGCATTTTACAGCCATTTGTAGGTGTTGGCGGGATAAATAGAATAGTAGGTTAGTGCCGTGAATGGGAAGGGAAAACATATCTGGCGCGGCACGGAAACGGGATGTGCTCGGCAGAGCCTCGCCCATCCCGTTTCCAAAGCCTTGCCAGATATTTTTTCCCATTCACGACACAAACCTACTATTCTCTATGTATATTCTGTAGATATGACATTTTCAGGCAAAATAAAACCATAAAACCCCGCGTACTGAATGGCATTACTACACACTTTATGTCAGATGTAAATGTCCACACTGATGTCAGGGACGATAACCGTGTTTCTTTAAAGTGTTAACGGACATTACTATCTATTCTCCGTATGTATTTATTGATGTGCAATGATCATACTTTATCATCTGTCAAAAATATTATTTTGTTCAGGTGACGCATTTAATTACAAGTAGTCATGATAAATAATTAAAAAATTAGCATGCCTCATTTGCATATGAAGATTGTCTAATACCACCGCGAGTCACTATGAGTAAAATGAATATTACTAAATGATTATATCTGTATAGCGGGCACTTCTAATTTTTAGAACTGGTTGAATGGTGACACAACTATACACTTAAATAATTCCTATAAAGAATAATGTGTGCCTACTGATTGGGCATGTACCTTTAAACTGCTCGCCCGTTACGAACTGCCAGGACAGAGTGGCTGTTATTGTGACCATATTTTATAATGACCGGGTCGCAGCTACTAGCATAAGGATACAGATAATATAAAAGACAAATGAAGTAGTAAAAGTCTTCCGTATAGTTGAGTTAGTTCATTTACTATAATCAAAGAATGTACATAATACATTTTAATGGGAGCGAATTGTGTGGTAGAATGTGCAGATTCCTACATATTAACTAAGGAGACATAGGGAATAGTAGGTTAGTGCCGTGAATGGGAAAATATCTGGTAAGGCTTAGGAAATGGATGGGCGAGGCTCTGCCGAGCACATCCCGTTTCCGTGCCGCGCCAGATATTTTTGTCCCATTCACGGCACTAACCTACTTTTCTATTTATCCCGTCAACACCTAAACATGGCTTTAAATGCAAATAAATAACCCCAGGCACCGCACATATTCATACGCAGTAATTATGTCGTATTGACAGGATATCAACAATGTTTCACGGCACACACGCCCTGTGTTGACGGGATAAAATACCATATTACGCGTGTGCTGCAAATCTTGCATATTCAATACGATTCACATTCATTGATTATAATGGGAAAGTAATCTTTAAAATCCCAGGCTTTCCACAACTGAAACGTTTTATACTTTCAGAATACATAAGCTGGTTACTACGGAGCACCGCATGAGACGTAGAATTATTTTTTTTATTAATTTGTTCTCACGAAATAACAATTCGTTCCCTCAATTTAACAATACGTTCCCACGAATTAACAATTCGTTCACTCAGTTTAACAATTCGTTCCCACGAAATAAAAATTCGTTCACTCAGTTTAGCAATTCGTTCCCACGAAATAACAATTCGTTCCCACGGGAACGAATTGTTAATTCGTAGGAACGAATTGCTATGTCGTGGGAACGAATTGTTAATTCGAGGGAACGAAGTGTTAATTCCAGGGAACGAATTGTTAATTCGAGGGAACATTTAGGGAACGAATTGTCATTTCGTGGGAACGATTTGTTAGTTCGAGGGAACTAATTGTTAATTCCAGGGAACGAATTGTTAAATTTAGGGAACGAATTGTTATTTCGTGGGAACGAATTAATAAAAAATCCATGTCCCCTGCGGAACACCGTATGTTACAAAACGCATTACATTGATGAAAGTCTTGCTCAAATCTGGCTGTGACAGTAGAGATGGGACTTATGTTTGTTTGTTTATTGGTGTTTAACGGCCTATCAACAGCTAAGGTCATATAAGGCCGGTCAAACGTGTTCGATCCCGTTTTAACCTGCTGCATTGGGGGGAGGAGAATCCCAAAATCAGAACGGAATATTTACATTGAGGACAAATATATTCAGCCCTGAAATTAGAATGACCTGACCTCGTGCCAGGTTCATGCCACACCAGGTCACTTGGCCCCTTCCCCTAACATAGGATTACGAATAATCGTAATGCTCACATAAGGGGTATAACCAGATTCAACTGTCACATAAAAAATGCCAAAGGCGTATGTGAGGGCCAAACCAGGGGTCCGTTTCATAAACTTCATACGACTAAAATGTTAGTAAGTGCAAAGTTATGATTGTCTGTAAATTTCACATTAGCAATGTTTTCTTGTAAACAATCATTGGATTTACATTTATTGAGCAGCCTATGCTCAATAAATGTAAATCCATCAATTGAAATGTCTAGACGATCCTAAATTTGCACTTACGAACATTTTAGTCGTACGAAGTTCAGTGAAACGGGCCCCAGGTCTCCCAGTCAGGATTCTGGTAAGGATGAACCCCGGTCGTTACCCGTCGCCTGCTCCCACCTGCCACCTGCTACGAATATCCGGGTTACAACAAACTGTGTAGCATTTCATTGGTCAACGGCGTCACATGACGTTACCGAATGACGTAAGAGTAATGACGCCAGGTAAGCATATGCCATAAGTTACATATGAAATTAAATTGGTTTACTCTTCGGTCTCCATTGCAACACAAAAAAAACGTTGCGTTTGCAAACCATTTGCCAAGAATACTTCCCGCGTGCAGTACATGTAACGGGAGGACTCTCGTGGGTGAGGTCATATCAGTGTCGCACTTTGTTTACATATCTGATAAGTGATTATCGCATGATGTAACCAATCGATGGTAACTCAATGCCAGTACCCTATCGTGAAGAATCCAATAAAAGTATAATATGAATGCAAATCGCATTGATTTTGCATCAAGTGTGCAAACCGTCTGTGATTTTCATAATGATCATGTATTCACTTCTCTCGGCGCCCTCATCGAGAATATTCATCAATTTTAAGTACATGGATGTAATGTTGCATTGTGTGAAATACGCTTGTAGATTGATTGACGGTCCAGTGTGGATTTAATTTGACTGACGTGTCCGTAAGGTGGACGAGATATCGCGAGAAGAAGGTGTAGGCTAGGCTGCGGATTCTGACAGCGTCACTCCATAGGTCGAGTTGAATACAGCGAACAAGCTACCGGCTCTCTCTCCGCTAGCACTACACAGTATTGGTGTATCTCTGTGAATACGATACTCTACAGGGCAATAAAACGACAATCGCTACATTTAATCTGATTTGTATAAAACACACACAGACGTACAGACTGGAATATTTGTGGACGTAATTTAACATGAACTTAATAGTTGTATGTTGCATGCAGTTCGTTCTTTTTCTGGAGGATTTAAACGTTCAGTTGTCTGAAAAGGTAAGTGAAAAATAAGCGAAACATGTAAACAAATGACCCGGCTGGTTCTATATAATTGTGTTGTCAGCCAAATGCTATAATGTACTGTATACAATGCAATTATGTTGGCAGCGGTGTGCTATAATTTACTGTTCACTGTAATTATGTTATCCGCGAAATACCAACATTATATAGTACGGCTGTTAAATTGTCATTTCTGCAAGTTTTGTCATTTCTCTGCTCATTTTACAGCGGATCAATTGCGCCATTTGATAGTTGTGCCAGCTCGCATCTATGTTGATTTTAATTCTGTTCACAAGGAATTTGTCTTATACTAACCCTTTCATCCCTAAGTAACTGGAATGGATTTGCATGTGTTAATTTTGCAACCACTTCAATTGTCACAAAATGATTTTCAGACTGGTTCATTTATGAAAAGGGGGGAGGGTGTTTTTGTTCTGAAAAGTAAGAAAATTACTTGCAAACAGTGCAGATCCCGATGAGACGGCTCGTCACGAGCCGGCTCACCTGGATCTACAGTCTGCCAATACCACTGTATATACAGGCAGAAAGAACAGAACCGAACAGATTTTGAGAAACAATTAGGCATGTGGTGTTGAAAGGGTTAATTCTGTTCACAAGGAATTTCACTTACGTTCAACCGTGGATATAAAAAAAATTATGTACATGTATGAGACAGTAACGATGCAATATGCGTCACAAACGGACGACTTCAATAAGATGCACCCCGCTAGTACTGTAGTATACCTGTATGAAGTATCTTATGTCATGCACCACCGCATGCGCTAATTCTTGCGAATATTTGTCAAACTTCTTTAATATTGTGCTTGAAATAAAGCAGCTCGATTGATTGAGCCTGATCTGTGTTACAGCTCAGGCTCAGACAATCAAATTGCTTCGTTTTGAGTTGGCTTTGTCAATGGTAGCTGCACGTTTTGCTCTTTATAGGCAACATGTTGCTCTACACCGCTACACCACGCTACTCAGTAAAAATGTGCGTAATAGCATATACACTTCGCACACTAAAATATACAAAAAAAACTGCAGGACGTTGACGTTCATACTTCGCTATATTGTTATTGAGAGACAAGTCTACAATATGACACAAAAGTAATACCATAAACTTACCGAATAAAGTGTGTATTAACAAAATTCAACGAAGTAGAAAGCAAACAAAGAACACTTCGAATGCACATTTGGAAAGACTACTCCGTCATAACTCTTATTTAATGCAGTGTAATGCAATGTAATTAGAGTTATGTACTCAGAACTATGTCAATGGATGTTCAGAAACTTGGACAATCTGGGCAAAATTAACGCAAGCGGTTGTGTAGTACGAGAGGTGTTCGACATAAAATCATGAGCTGTTGCGCTTACTGGGGTGCACAATATATCGATGGTCTAGTAACATAAGGTCGTAACTGCTATGCTTTAGCATAGCAGTTACGACCTTATGTTACTAGACCATCGATATTTGGTTTGTTTAATCTGTTCGCAGCCCATCGTTGTATTACTTATATTTACACTGCATTTTCTGATAGTTTCAAAAATGTAAATAACCAAATATGGCGGTAAAATTATGAATAAACTGGTGTTACATCATTTTGTCGCAATTCATAGAACAGCGGTGTTGCCGGACTTAAAAGGTGGTATCTCACTGGGCTGCGACAGCTCGCGACTAGTTGGAGACACACAATTGCGAGAAAATACTCGAATTACCGACAATTTCAATTAAGCTAGTATAGCACTGGGCTGCAACTGTTGGCGACAAATTGGGAATGGCATCCGCGAGGGAGTTTCCAAAATGTCTCGAAACGTTCGCATGGGTTCTCAATTTCCTCGCGTGAGCCGCAGAGCCTCGCTCTCGTGTCGCTGGAATTTTGAACAAGTTCAAAAAATTTGCGCCACAAATTTTCTCTCAAAGTAGTCAGAGTCGTCGCGGGTAACTCGAACCAGTCTCGATCTCTTCTCAGTTTAGTTTCCGTGAGTCAGAAAGTGCCAGAAATGTGAGACAACTTTGTGAGGGGTTGGCGACCTATGAAACTAAATTGTGATTGATTGGAGACAAAAATGAGAATCGGACATTGCGTGCGCGAGAAAGACGCGAACTGTTAACTGACCCATGGGAACGCGGCAAAATTACGACTAAGTTGAGAATAAAAATGCGATTTCTCAATTGTCACGCATAACTGTCGCGTGACTGTCGCGCGAAATTCGCGCGAATGTCACGCGACAATCGTGTGACAGTTGCACGTGCAAAAGAAATTCGCAATTTTGTTGCGCGAATGTCGCGCGAGTGTCGCGCGACATTCACGCGACATATATGCGAACTCCCGGCGATTTTTGGCCCAGATTTCGCCGGGAGTTCGTGCGACATTCGTGCGACATACGCGTGTGTGTCAATTCAGTGTGATTCCAAGTAAAAATTGTCACCAATTCGCGTATATCCTCGCAATTTTGTGTCTCCAACTAGCTTTAGCGACATGTTCAAAATTCCAGCGACACGAGAGCGAGGCCCTGCGACTCACTCGAGGAAATTGAGAACCCCTGCGAACGTTTCGAGACCTTTTGGAAACTCCCTTGCGAATGCCGTTCGCAATCTGTCGCCAACAGTCGCAACCCAGTGAGATACCACCTTAAAACGAAGCTCTGGTATAAACTGAAGAAAGAAACCGGCCGTGAAAATTCGTGAAAACATATACATGTACGTTGGCTTACAAATGTTTACATTTCTTTAAATACGTGTACTATTGATCACAAAGATGCAGCAAATAGAGAATAGGTTAGTAGGTTAGTGCCATGAATGGGGAAAAATAACTGCATAAAGGAAATCCAACCACCGCACATATTCATACACAGTGATTAGGTCGTATTGACATGATATCAAAAATGTTTCACGGCACCGTGTTTCACGACATACGCACTGTGATGACTGGATAACTGGTATTATTATTTAATATTTTGTTTACTGCTTCCAGGATTACACCTTCAGTAGACAAGACGTAAGTGATTACAACAACAATGCACTAATTACTAATCACGATCGTTATTACAATGCATATATTAGGCAATTTCCGAGTTCCTCATTTTCGACATTTCCCCAGACTCTCATATATTTTACGAAACCCCATAATGTGCTATAAATGAAATAATTTATTATCGTGTATTGCCTACTGTTGGCTTTCACGGTGTACATGTAATACTAGCAGTGTATTTAAACAATACTGCACGGATTTAGTAAAACAAATTGTAACCGAGAACGCTAGTTAAAGAATACACGTTACACGTATATGATAAGTACATATACATCCCCATGTATGGTTATATGGTTGCATGTACAATGTAAGCAAAACCTAGAATCTAACTGTTGTGCTGATCACATACTAGCTACAATAATTCACCTCCGATATGTTGTCTAAGGCTTCAATGTGACCCATTCAAAAAAATGTGAGCAACCGAAGTACATACCCAAACCTGTTGCATGTAGGTCAAACTTTAGTAAACTGTATATTGTATACCTTTAAACAAATAGCCTTTGATGTAGAACTAGTGAATTGGCAAAAATAATAGAACAGGGAAATCATTTCCCCATGGAAGCCGTATTTTCTCTTATTGCTGTTCAACATTCAGCATAACGAAATGAAGCTTTCAAATTTACAAGATATACATGTAAATGTCAGATTTATTGATACAGCTTTGACAGTTTTATATCGCTAACATATCAAACACGCCGGATAACCGATTGCAAAATCACTCTTTCATGTGTTAGTTACATTAAAGAGATGGTGTTAAATTGCTACCCTCGCGAGAGGTATGGAGAGGTATGGAGCGGTATGGAGAGGTATGGAGAGGTATGGAGCGGGGTAGCAATTTTATTTCTAATCATATATCTAGGGCAGTTCCAAAGCAGTCATTTCACCCTGAACCAAAATTAACGTCCAAATGAAAGGTTTAGATGGTTTTGATAACGTGGATGCCCACTGATTATGAAACGGTATAATGGCACTGTGGCATCCTCGGGGAAATTGAAAAATCGAAGATGGCCGCCACATATGTTCTAAACACGCATATACTTGCAATATATTAAATTCTTACACAGTAGACAAACAAAATATGATAAGTTTTTTCTCGCGAATGGATCTATTTATTTTAATATTGATATAGAAGAGTGGCGGCCATCTTGGATTTCTCATTAAGAAAGTGCAAAAAGCATTGTGTTGTGTGGACGGCAACTTTGGGTGTTTCTGTTGCGGTGTCATTTACATATTTATACATTCGTAAGTAACTACAAGTTATAATACTCGCTGTCATTTTATGCAATAAATATATAATTCAGATCAGTGCATGCCAAAGTCACATTAATGTTGTGAAAACCATTCTCGGAATAGCATTATTGGCATTTCTAAATTAACTTTACACGTATAGACAAACAATTGAGGGATATTGCTGTTACAAACCAATTTGCCAAAAAACAATAACAGATAGAATACACGGCGTGTCATCGCCTGAGAATGGCTACCTTGTCACATTTACAGCACTTACCTATATTGGTTACGAAGAAAACTCGGTTTGTATGATTATAATGTAATCATATTGCTGATTACAGACTGTCTAGGTCAGTGACATAATTGCGACCAGCGCAGGACGCGCAGCCTGATCAGTAGCCTATTTCATCAACATTGCAAAGTAGACTTTACTAGCAAAGTATACTTTGAGGGAGTAATCATTTATTTTTCCTGAAATGCATTATTTCATATAGAACTAACAAATGCATATATTCATGATTAAAAGTATGCAGAATTATTATACTGAATTTATTACATTATCACAGCCAAATTGGCTGTGATAATGTAATAAATTCAGTATAATAAAAATTAATAAATTTATCATAAAATTGAAAATTTCTCCCTCAAAGTATACTTTGCTACTAAAGTATACTTTGCAATGTTGATGAAATAGGCTACAGGGGCTACACTAGACGTAATTCTGAGTACATACCTCTGATTACATTGCATTGCATAACGTTATGACGGAGTAGTATTTCCAAATTTGCTTTTGAAGCGTTATATGTTGTTTTCTAATTCGTTGAGATTGATCTAATACGTTTGCTAATACACACATTTTTATGTGAGTTTACGTATGATGCAATTTATGTCTCATATTCTCTTAATAACCATATATTGAAGTATACACGCCAACACCCTGCATATTATTGCTATATCTTAGAGCGCGAGCTTATTTTTACCGTTGGCTGAGGTGTTGCGATATAGCGCAACGTATTGTCTATATAGCGGAAAACGTGCAGCTACGCTGGACGCGGCTATCGTAGGTTACATTTCCTCAGCGGATGGCCCGAATGTGTCATTGCCAGCCCCACAGCTGACCAATATGTTCCATTGTAACACGTACTTGTATGACGTACACGTAGTCACCTGCGCTGTTAGTAACGCCATGCCACTCTCACAGAATAGTAAACAATATATGCGATAATGATAATATCAGTGTCGCGCTTTGTTTACATACTTATCTGATAAGTGATTATCACATGTGTAACCAATCGATGGCAACTCAATACCATCCTATCGTGAGGAATCCAATAAAAGTATAATATGAATGTAAATCGCATCGATTTAGCATCAAGTTCGCAAACCGTCTGTGATTTTCGTAGTGATCATGAATTCACTTCTCTCGGCGCCCTCATCGAGAATATTCGTCAATATAAGTACATGTATGTAATGTTGCATTGTGTGAAATACGCTTGTAGATTGATTGAGGGTCCAGTGTTGATTTAATTTGACTGACGTGTCCGTAAGGTGGACGAGATATCGCGAGAAGAAGGTGTAGGCTAGGCTGCGGATTCTGACTGCGTCACTCCATAGGTCGAGTTGAATACAGCGAACAAGCTACCGGCTCTCCGCTAGCACTACACAGCATGCACAGTATTGGTGTATCTCTGGGAATACGATACTCTACAGGGCAATAAAACGGCAATCGCTACATGTACATTTAATCTGATTTGTATAAAACACACACAGACGTACAGACTGGAGTATTTGTGGAGTCACGTAATTTAACATGAACTTTATAGTTTTATGTTGCATGCAGTTCGTCACTTTTCTGGAGGATTTAAACGTTCAGTTGTCTGAAAAGGTAAGTGAATAATAAGCGAAACATATACATGTACACAAATGACCCGGCTATAATTCTGTATAATTGTGTTGTCAGCACAAATGCTATAATGTACTGTATACAATGTAATTATGTTGCCAGCGCCAGCGGTATGCTATAATTGACAGTTCACTGTAATTATGTTATCGGCGAAATACCAACATTATATAGTGTGGCTGTTAAAATGTCATTTCTGCAAGTCGTGTTATTACTCTGCTAGTTTTACAGCGGATCAATTGCGCCATTTGATAGTTGTGCCAGCTCGCATTTATGCTTTCATGACCCTTTCATCCCTAAGTAACTGGAATGGATTTTGATATGTTAATTTTGCAACCAATTCAATTGTGACAAAATGATTTTCAGACTAGTTCATTTAGAAAAAGGGGGGTGTTTTTGTTCTGAAAAGTAAGGAAATTACTTTCAAACAGTGCAGATCCCGATGAGACGGCTCGTCACGAGCCGGCTCATCTGTATCTACTCTGTCTGCCAATACCTTGTCACAAAATGGAAATACAAATACATTAGTAACGATTAGTAACGACTATAAAATTGCTACGTATACACGTAGTCACGTGTAATGTTAGTAATGTCATGTCCATGATGCCACTCTCACAGAATAGTAAACAATATATGCGATAATGATGCCATATGATTTTGTACCTACATTGTATATTAGTAAAAAGATGTGCGATGTTTCATGAAATACATTTACAGAAAGTGATACTTTCTTTTGTAAATGACGTCGAAAGTTGGCGAAACTCTCATAACATGCGGAATTACTTAATATGACGTTATTTACGAAACATTTATGAACTTGTGTAAACAGTGTGCATGCTACACCACACATCTTCTTAGGTACAAATGCACATGGCTTGTGTCATATCGATGGTCAATACGACATAATCACTGCGTATAAATATGTGCGGTTGCCATAGTCGATTCTCCGATTTCATTTGCATTTTAAAGCTATTTGTAATGTTGACGGAATAAATAGAATAGTAGGTTAGTGCCGCCGTGAATGGGAAAACTATCTGGCGCGGCACGGAAACGGGATGTGCTCGGTAGAGCCTCGCCCATCCCGTTTCCTAAGCCTTGCATATATTTCCCATTCACGGCACTAACCTACTATTCTCTCTCTATTTCCCTTATTTCTGAACACAAGTATATGTTGTGACCACTCATTTGAACCGTCTCGGCGAGACGGTTCAAATGAGTGGTCACAACATATACTTCTGATGAGAAATAAAGAAATTCTTGAGCCTTGACGGATATTTTTCCCATTCACGGCACTAGCCTACTATTCTGTATATAGCCGGACAACTAATCGAGCAACCTGGTAGGGTCTACTGTTCTCTATAGTGTCACTGGGTTTCATGTATGTGCAGGAGTGATGAATGGTTAGACTAGTGAAGCATAGTTTTATTATTTGCATAGCATTTCATGAACACAAGTTTGCATAATTATAAGTTTCCTTATTAGTAAGAATAATATTTTATAATACCTTAATTCTGAACAATAAGTACCGTTTAAACCTAAGTCTTTCTGCAATTAATGGTTATTAATATTATTAAAGTTACATGCCCACTCAGTAGGCACAACATGTTCTTTATAGGAATTAAATAAGTGTATAATTGGGTCACTATAATTCCACCAGTTCTAAAAATTACGAATGCCAGCTATACATGTATAATCATTTAGTTGCTGACAGTGACGCGCGGTGGTATCAGGCTATTTTCATATGCAAATGCGGCATGGTAGTTTTTAATAATTTATACTAATTGAATGAGCCACCTGAACAAATATTTTCGACATATTATAAGGTATGATCATTGCAGATCAAAAAATAATACAGATAACAATTAGTTATGTCCGTTAACATTTTAAGGAAACACGGTTATCGCCCCTGTGTAAATTGACGTCTGATATAAAATGTATAATAATGCTAATCAATACGTGAGCTAATGGTGAATGAATGTTTATTTTGCCAGAAAATGTCTCAGATGATGTCTCTGATATAAAGAACATGCTGTGCCGACTGAGTGGGCATGTAATGGCGACATCAACTGCACCCAAGCGCCTTGTTGCACGTAGCTACACCGAGGCAATTATACGGCACGTGTTCCGCGTTGTTTCCATTACCGTGTTCGTAGTTTACGTCGATTGTATGGCGCGATTATAATCAAAGTTCAGACAGAAACAAACCGCAAGAGAGATGCCTGTTAACTGATGTACATTACTGTCTGCGTTAATCCTGTAAATATTAGTCTTTTTTTTTCTTTTCTTTCAACATACTTGAATATTGTTTATTTTAATTCAAGTGTTTTCCTGAGCCTGAGCTGTGTTACAGCTCAGGCTACGTGTTTCCTAGCCTTGCCCGATAAATCTGATATCAAACAACAATAACTTGATGTGTTATGTAACTGTAATATACACTAGCTTCCATACTTATTTACTGTAGATCGCTTTTTATCCCGTCAACACAGTGCGTATGTGCCGTGAAACACGGTGCCGTGAAACATTTTTGATATCCAGTCAATACTATTTTTGCATTTTACAGCCATTTGTAGGTGTTGACGGCATAAATAGAATAGTAGGTTAGTGCCGCCGTGAATGGGAAAAATATCTGGCGCGGCACGGAAACGGGATGTGCTCGGCAGAGCCTCGCCCATCCTGTTTCCTGAGCCTTGCCAGATATTGTTTCCCATTCACGGCACTAACCTACTATTCTCTATATATTAGCGCAGCAACGACTTAGCGCAAACATACAGAGCCCCACAGGGGACACAAACATATTTTTTTTAATTAATTCGTTGCCACGAAATAACGATGCGTTTCCTCAATTTAACAATTCGTTCCCACGAAATAAAAATTGTCATATCGTGGGAACGAATTGTTAAATTGAGGTAACACATTGTTAATTCGTGGGAACGAATTGTTAAATTGAGGGAACGAATTGTTATTTCGTGGGAATGAATTAATAAAAAAATAATCCAGTTACGTATCTAGTCAACTCCAGTGGGCCCGTTTCACTAATCTTCGTACGACTAAAATGTTTGTAAGCGCAAATTTAATATCGTCTGGTGCATATGCTCATTAAATGCAATTTCAACAATTGTTTACAAGAAAACGTTGTTACTGTGAAAATTATCATAATTTTGCACATACGAACATTTTAGTCGTACAAAGTTTAATGAAACGGCCACTAGGTCTCGGCAATTTATTCTTAGTCAATATGTATACGGTCAATGCATAACGAGTTTACTTTGAATACCAGCCAGTTCATTTAATATTTATTTTAATTGTACTATGCATGTATAACTGTCATAAAATTATACGCAGATAATCTCTAACATTTATCCCTTTCAACCACTTACATGTATACTATAGAGCTAACATGTGTACATCCTGTAGATCCGGATGAGCCGGCTTGTAACAAACAGCCCCATCAGGGTATGCAGTGTTTGTCAATCATATATTGAAAATACCCCTGATTTCATTGATGTAATTGTCCATAGACAACATGGACAATGTGTATGATCACGTGGTACTAACAACAACAACATGTACTGAAACTTCCAGAATCCATCTGATTCAAAGTACGTATTCTTTTATATTGTCCTTATTACGTAACGGACTTTTATGAAATATGGCGCATCAAACGCGTATTGTTAAGCTGCATTTGGTGGTCTTTGTATTTTCCCCAAACTTCTGTCGTTTTTGCGACGAATCGATTTCCATGTCTACCGACATGGAAATCAATTCTTCGCAAAAATGACATAAGTCTGCGCTGAACTCCCTGTACCACCAAATGCAGCTAATGAAGACGAGTTTGCTGCGCCATATGTCTTCAAAATCCGTTGCATATTCAGGAAAATATCAAATAATACATACTTTGGAGTGTGCGACGTTGTTGTTGTTGTAACCACGTGATCATGCACCTTGACAGATAGATACACACGGAACTATCGTAAAATATTTAGTGGTGAAAGGGCTAAATAAACAGGCATACAGCTTTGCCCAGTTACATACAATAAACGTCGATCTCGGATTGTTTTATACCGTAATCGTTCACATCAATGATTCTTTGAAGCGCTTACTTCTCATTTGTATTTCCCCTGTCCTGTTTTGCTCAAAGACCGGTGGTATTTTTATCGTTACCCAGGGGACAGCGGGCAAATAGCGTTGTAAGAGATCGTAAACCCTGATAGCAAACGAATACGTTTCTATTAACTAAACTGATTGGCTGTATATGTAGGTTTTTAACGTGCAGAAACATCTCTGTAGTATTCGAAATTGTATGAAGAGAAATGAATTAGATATTGATTTTCGATGTTGTAGTCTACCAAGCCCAGGAGGGGACATGGATTATTTTATTAATTCGTTCCCACGAAATAACAATTCGTTCCCTCAATTTAACAATAAGTTCCCTCGAATTAGCAATTCGTTCCCATGAATTGACAATTCGTTTCCTCAATTTAACAGTTCCCACGAAATAACAATTCGTTCCCTCGAATTAACAATTAACAATTCGTGTTGGAACGAATTGTTAAATTGAGAGAACGAATTGTTATTTCGTGTGAGCGAATTGTCAATTCGAGGGAACGAATTGTTAATTCGAGGGAACGAATTGTTAAACTGAGGGAACGAATTGTTGGAACGAATTGTTATTTCGTGGGAACTAATTGTCAATTCAAGGGAACGAATTGTCAATTCGAGGGAACGAATTGTTAATTCGAGGGAACGAATTGTTAAATTGAGGGAACGAATTGTTATTTCGTGGGAACGAATTAATATAAAAATCCATGTCCCCTGCAGGGCTCCGTAGTATTATTCGAATTTGCATGAAGAGAAATGTATTAGTTATTGATTTCCGATGTTGTAGTCTGATACCGATTTTCCGATTAAATACATGGTATTGTACATGTATAGGTTAGAGAATACCAAATGGCGCGAAATCGCCTAGGGGTATGGAGAAGTAGTCCGGTATAAAAAATAGTGCGGACGTTTTGAGGTCACAGACGTAGTTTGCTTGAACATCTTGATTTATTACTACCCAGTTTCACTTGAGGAACATTTTGGGGTGCTTTTAACACCAGTTTTCAGCATATTTGTAGCATTTGAAAGAAAACACCGAACCTGTTGGTCAAGTGATGTAAACAGAGTTTCCGTGGGCAAAACATGTAAACAATATTAGGAATATGACGAGGTTGGATTTTTCTTTCTTAGGAGTAAGTGAAAATATTGTTTAATGTATGTAGAACCAGTACAGACTGGCTGCAGGTCATGTACAAGTTGGTCCCACAACATCCATTCGAATAGTGAAAGTCGGAGAGACTGGCCTTATTGGATGGGATTCGGTTACATTATATAGGAAAACAATTTGGTGTGATCTAGCCTATACCAAGCGTACGTCGTATGATGATGTGAATATCGGTTTTGCTTTTCGTGTGATCGTCTGTTCGTCCGCAAACTTAACATTTTCAACACCACATGCCTGTATAGTGGAAATTGGCAAAATGTGTGGATCCAAATGAACCGGCTCGTGACGAGCCGTCTCATCAAGATCTGCACTTTTTGCAACTAATTTTCATATTATTTAGAAATAAAAAACACCCCCTTTTCATAAATGGACTAGTCTGATGATTGGTTTGGAAAATTCACATATCACAATCCATTCCAGTTACTTAGGGGTGAAAGAGATACAAGAACAAAAAGTGCACAAAGAATTAAAAGTGCAATAATCCTGTTTTCATTTACATCAAAGCTGTTGAAAAAAAAACCTCCAGTTCAAGGATACTACTTATGAAACCATCGGCGAGATTTGGCACAATAATTAGATGTAAATCCGACATTTGATCATTCTGAGCCATATTCATGTTCGATGACGAACAGACGTTAGGATCTGAGATAAATGACAAAGAAACTCATAAACAAATAAGATCACATATATTTGCTTGATGTCCGGTTTAGAGACGTTCCACTGTATACACATTTAAGCTGCTGACGACGAATTCGTGTTCAGTATTTATCTAAGAACTGAAGGCGACATATTAGATCATATGATATTCGTGGTTTACCTGCTTCATTCTGCTTCTATATCAAGGTGTATGATCACGTGGTACTAACAACAACAACAAGTACTAGAATGTCCAGAATCCATCTGATTCAAAGTACGTATTCTTTTATAGCGTCTTTATTACATAACGGATTATGATGATATATGGCGCATCAAACGCGTATCATTAAGCTGCATTTGGTGGTCTCTGTATTTTCGCACATACTTATGTCGTTTTGCGAAGAATCGATTTCCGTGTCTCTGACACGGAAATCGATACTTTGCAAAAACAACATAATTCTTTGCCAAACTCCCTGGACCACCAAATACAGCTGCTGAAGACGCGTTTGCTGCGCCATATGTCATCAAAATCCGTTGCATATTAAGGAACATATCAAATAATACTTACTTTGGAGTGGGCGACGTTGTTGTTGTTGTAACCACGTGAGCATGCACCTTGTATGTGAACTATCACAATACTCATAGAAACTTACTATACAGTCACATTTGAGACACGCCATCTGATTTTGTACCTTCGGACATCTGCGTAATTTTATTAAATACGTTTACAAAATTTACAATATTGCTCATAAATACAGTCAACAGTTGACAATATTTTCAGAGTACATGTGGAATTATATTACGCATGTACTCTGACTGTTTTGTTTAACTTGTGACGCCATTTACGGAAAATATTATAAATTTTGTAAACGTATTTCATGAAATCACGCAGATGTCCGAAGGTACAAAATCACATGGCGTGTCTCATATGATCACATGCAATGCAGTGGAACCCCTCTAAACCGGACACCCATGTGGACCCCATTGTGCTTAATTTAGATGTGTTTCCCTGTAATTTATTTCATTGTCGAGTTTGTTGATGACTAAAAATGACAAAAAAACAGTCATCGAGTGCTTATATGGTGTCCGGTTTACAGAGGATCCACTGTATATATTATAGGAATGAATGGCCTTTTTGTGGAATTTATCAGGATATAAACTTGGAAAAGTCGCGGGAATACTGGCCGAAGGCCGGAAGGCCTCGTCCAGTATTCTCGCGACTTTTCCAAGTTTATATCCCCGATAAATTCCACGAAAAGCTGACGGTTACGGAAAGTAGTTCGGCATGGGTTTAGAGGGGTTCCTCTGTACGATAGCCGTTGTCTTGTTCTGCGATTATCGTGGATCGCATGACATTGTGTTGCAATTGTTTATCTTAACTTCGTAATACATACTGTATTAATATCATTTTTATGCTCAATCGGTTCACACATATCGACAGAAATTGAAAGCAAAATTATCTCACAGCAACTTCATTCCTGCGCCGTCGTATTATATTATGAGAATCAGCCATTGTACAGACATAAATGTCTGATAAATAACCTGGAGTGCTATGATGTCTCGTTAGCGACATTTCTATTTGGAGATCATGAGTTACAAGCCGTAGAGCTCATTTCTACGGAGCCCGCAGGGGACATAGATTTTGTGTATTTAATTCGTTCCAACGAAATAACAATTAGTTCCCTCAATTTAACAATTCGTTCCCTCGAATTTACAATTAGTTCTCTCAACTTAACAATTCGTTCCCTGGAATTAACAATTTGTTTCCTCGAATTAACAATTCGTTCCCTCGAATTAACAATTCGTTCCCACGATATAGCAATTCGTTCCCACGAATTAACAATTCGTTCCCGTGGGAACGAATTGTTATTTCGTGGGAACGAATTGTTCATTGAGGGAACGAATTGTTAATCAAGGGAACGAATTATTATATCATTGGAACGAATTGTTTTAATTTGAGGGAACGAATTCAATTTGTTAAATTGAAGGAAAGAATTGTAATTTCGTGGGAACGAATTAATAAAAACATAAGCATACGTCCCCTGCGGGCTCCGTACGTTTCTTCGATCGTACGCCACATACAGACGTAACTTAATAATCCTTAAGCTCGTTTCTTCGCTGCATTAATACTATCAAGGCTCGTTCCTGCGTATCCACGCCGGGTATAGACGAAACGTATTAACCGTATATTCGATCCTTTTGTCTAGACGCCGCATTGAGAAACACATTAAGAACCTCAGCTGTCGCCTCTCCTATGGAACGCCAAATCTACATAAACTTAAATAATTAATTCTAGCTGTAAATAATAGCTCTAGTATTACATATTTATAGCTAGCTCCAAATCATTGGAAGAGCTCTCTGACCATTTGGAGCTAGTTCTAAATATTTAATGCTAGCTATATTATTTAGACCTAGCAATAATTATTTGAGTTTATGTAGATTTGGCGTTCCAGGAACGCCAAATCTTACATAAGCTCAAATAATTAATGCTAGCTCTAAATATTTAATGATAGCTCCAAATATTTAATATTTAATGATATCTGTAATTATTTAGAACCAGCAATACTTATTTGAGTATATGTAGATTTGTCGTACCATACTAGCCGCGTCATAGAAACGAACTAACTCACGTTCAGGGGTCAATTTCACTAAACTTCGTACAACTAAAATGTTCGTAAGTGCAAATTTAGGATCGTCTGGAAATTTCAACTGATGGATTTACATGTATTGAGCATAGGCTGCTCACTACATGAAATCCAATAATTGTTTACAAGAAATCATTGCTAATGTGAAATGTACAGACTCTCATAATTTTGCACTTACTAACAGTTTAGTCGTATGAAGTTTAGTGAAACGGCGTCCAGGTTATTAATGTTTGTCGCTTTGCGGTGGATAAATGAAGAGACGAACTGTCCATTACGAGTCACCATATATGCATACTCATCAGCTCGCACAGACGTACGCACCATTCCCATTGGAGTATTGGTGATAGCAAGTGTAGCGTTCGGGATATACATGTAGAGCACCTCATATTATTGATGACTTAGTATGATATTTATCACCTGGACACTTTTACGTATCACAACTCCAGTAATTACCGAGCTACTTAGAGTATTGTAGGTAGCAGCCTGTCAAACCAGCGTGCTTTTGACGTACTGGGTGCCGTTTCACTAAACTAAGTACGACTAAACTGTTCGTAAGTGCACATTTAGGATAGTCTGGAAATTTCAATTGATATACAGCCTATGCTCAATAAATGTAAATCAAATAATTGTTTACAAGAAAAAGTTCAACTTGTTAATGTGAAATTTACGGACTATCATAATGTTGCACTTACGAACATTTTAGTCGTACGAAGTTTAGTGAAACGGCCCCCAGGTACCTATTGTGACACCTACTTGCGGGTAGTACATTTTTAGCTCTGCACATTCCACATTAACAATGAAAATCCATCAATTGAACATTCCAGACGATCCTAAATTTGCACTTACGAACATTTTAGTCGTACGAAGTTTAGTGAAACGCCCCTCCCCCCGGACCGTCCGTATTGCACAGACGGTGGGTGTATTGTAAAGTTACTGCCCGCACCTACCGTGACGTCATGCATTCTGACGACACATTGTTTGCGTGTTGCTTGAATTAATGGTCCCATTTGGCTCACAGACATGGATTACCCGCGGACCAAGCCGGTATATGGCACACCTGGGGCCCGTTTCACTAATGCAAATCCAATATTTATTTACAAGAAAACAATGTTAATGTGAAATTTACAGACTATCATAATTTTGCACTTACGAACATTTTAGTCGTACGAAGTTTAGTGAAATGGCCCCCCTGGATAGAACACGATACACCAATTTATTTATAGAAAATCATTCCAAATTGTGTAGTTTAGAGTCTTATTGCTTGTATATTGGGCGAATGTAGAATGATATGATGTGAAATGGAGCAATGATAGTGATTTCCAGTAGTGTTGATCCAGATCATCCGACACATCTGCGCAATCTGATCCGGGACTGCCTTATTAACCATTTTCATATTTTCACACTTATTAAAGTTATTTCGTTAAGTGTATACCGAGCTCAGACTGCACAGTTTCATCTGTGGTGCAAATCAGTATGAATTATGAATACAGCATAGGACCAGATTTCTATAAATATAGTTTCAAAGGGAGATAACTACTGAGCAAAAAAAAGAAAAGTCCCTCTCTATTTAAGTGAAGATTGGCAGAAATCTAAAAGAGTCACAGGACCAAAACCAGTACCAAAATATACTTCATTCATTTCTGGATCGACATCAGTTTTTGAAATATTGAGTTGTTAAAAAATTCATCTGCGAAGTTGGTAGGTGTCGAAATCAAAAATCACAAAATCGTTTGTCACGCGTTTGTTAAATTTTGATTTAAAATGTACAGTCTGTGCGAAATTCCTTAATAGCGAGTGTGCCCACCCTGCGCCCTAATGGTTGACGTAATTCTCCGACGCATTGACATTACGTAACGCATGATCAAGGCGTTAGGCAGATTACGCCATTCGCGCTGCAATGCCAGCGTAAGCTGACGAGCATTATTTATCTGGTGGTTTGCCCTAGCTTTCCGACCGAGCACATCTGGGACGGTCGCGAACGTCTTGAGTGTCCCTAAGCGTGCCACAAGTCGCTCAATTGTTTTCCTGCAGCACACTTTCCTGAGTTCAACGGCACGTGCCGTCACGCCAACCTCCAACTTCCCAATTGCCTGATTTCTGTCATATTCACAAAGCCGTGGCATAATGAAAACAGACAATCAATGAGAAGCTTTTTTAGTTATTCGATAAGATGATCTCAAACGAATCGTACGATGTGTACTCACCACATGTATTCACCTTGCGTTCACCTTTCACGTGGAACAGGTGGTAAACAGCGTTCCGATTCGAGAGCGAAATATACACGGCGGACACGTGGTAAACTGTACACAGTCCTATTCTCAACATCGCCAGGATCTCACATATTCATACATAGTACATGTATTTAAAAGAGGGACGTTTCTTGTTTTGCTAAGTATAGCTACGATCCCGCATTGTAGCTCACTAACTCCATTGTCAAGGTGTATGAGCACGTGGTACTAACAACAACAACAAGTACCGATTCAAAGTACGTATTCTTTGATAGTGTCCTTATTACTCCAAAGTAAGTATTATTTGATATTTTCCTTAATATGCAACGGATTTTTATGTAATATGGCGCATCAAACGCGTCTAGTTAAGCTGCATTTGGTGGTCTCTTTATTTTCGCCCAAACTTCTGTCGTTTTTGCGAAGAATCGATTTCTCCCACACGGAAATCGTGGAGACACAGAAATCGATTCTTCGCAAAAACGACATAAGTCTGTGCCAAAAGTCCCTAGACCACCAAATGCAGCTCATGAAGACGCGTTTGCATATTAAGGAAAATATAAAATAATACTTACTTTGGAGTGGACGACGTTGTTGTTGTTGTAACTACGTGTTCATGCACCTTGATTGTCGGGATCGTAGATCGACCCGGACCAGCGGAGCTACAATCTGTAGCCAAGTTCATGAACATTGCTAAGTACATGTGCACTTATCTACATAAGCGTACTTTGCGTACAGTTCCACTATTTGACGGGAGACTTTCGCTAGTGTAGCCAATTTCACCAACGTTGATAAGTACAAGGGCGTCGTCAGGGGAGTTTCGATGTGTTCGCACGAACCCCTTCTTTTGGAGGCAGCTGTTTTATTTTATACCGGTACCAATGATGTCCGCGTTAGCCTTGTTCAGTACAAACATTATATTCAAATGCCCTACTAATAAAACACAGTAAAGCGACAGCAATATATTGCAACATGCCAATTGTCAGAAATACGCTTCTTAATCGACATAAAATTATTTTCTCTGGAGCTAGTTGTTGTCCAAACATACCCATTACATATTTTGGTTGCTTCACGGCTAAACATTGAACCCCCTTTTCAAATATACTGACGACGCCCATGAAGTGCACAGTTCCACTATTTGGTGGCAGACTTTCGCTGCTTCCGTCCATCACATATACGACACCATTATGTAATGGAGTAAGACAATCTGGTTAATATAAGCTGATGGATTCCTCGCTATGACGGCTATCTGTTGCAGATTAATGGCCCGTCAGCGGGAATATAAATGGCCCGTCCGAAATTCGGGAAGCATTCCGTGCAAAAGGCCAATAATACGGAGCCCCGCAGGGGACGTGAACTTCTTTTTTTTATTAATTCGTTCCAACGAAATAACAATTAGTTCTCTCAATTTAACAATTCGTTCCCACGAATTAACAATTCGTTCATTCAATTTAACAATTCGTTTCCACGGGAACGAATTGTTATTTCGTGGGAACGAATTGTTATATCGTGGGAACGAATTGTTAATTCGAGGAAACGAATGTTAATTTGAGGGAACGAATTGTCATTTCGTGGGAACGAATTGTCATTTCGTGGGAACTAATTGTTATATCGTGGGAACGAATTGTTATATCGAGGGAACGAATTGTTAAATTAAGGGAACGAATTGTTATTTCGTGGGAACAAATTATTAAACCAAATCCATGTCCCCTGCGGGGCTCCGTACAATAGGCAGTAAGTAGTTTAGCGATGATAAATACACTTATGTCACATTTTGGCATCGTTAGGACACGCAATAATATCGCTAATGCAATAACTCATGCACGGGTTGATGTGGTCACTGGAATAAGAGGCATACATCACTTAAGTGAGTGGACCTGGTTCCAGACTGACCACATACATTTATTCAATAATGCACATTTATTCAATAATAGACCGGTCAAAAACTTTAAATGTACATGCTGACTCAGTAGGCACAAACTGTTCTGTGTATAGGAATTAAATAAGTGTATAATTGTGTTACTATTTCACCAGTTCTAAAAATTAGGAGTGCTCGATATACAGATAATTATAATCATTTAGTAATGTTTATTTTTACCGGTTGTGACTCGCGGTGGTATCAGGCTATTTTCATATGCAAATGAGACATGGTATTTTTTAATTATTTATACTAATGAAATACGTCACCTGACAAAATAATATTTCTTACAGATTATAAAGTGTGATCATTTCACATCAAAAAATAAATACACAGAATAAATAGTAATGTCCGTTAACATTTTAAGGAAACACGGTTATCGCCCCTGATATCAGTGTGGAAATTTACGCCAGAAATAAACTCTATAATTATGCCAATCAATACGTGGGGTAATGGTGAATGAATGTTTATTTTGCCTGGCAAAATAACTGAGTGGGCATGCACCTACATGAGGTTGTTACATAAGTTGTCGTCCATTCTTTAGATAGTACTTTTTTTGGGCGAAATAAACATTCAGTTACTATTACCGGACGTGTTAATTGGCATTCATATCATTTTTGTATAAAACGTGAAGTGTTAGTATTGATAACCGTGTTTCCTTTCCAATAATTATGCCTATTTATTTTTTGATGTACGATGATTCTTTTTATAATATCGATACAAATATTTATTTAGGTGATGCATTTAATGGACACAATATATAACTAATTTAAAAATGTCTGCCTCATTGGCATATCAAAATAGCCTGATACAAACTGGTAAAAATTAATAAATGATTATACATATATATGTATAGCGGGCATTCGTAATGTTTAAAACTGGTGGAATAGCTACACAATTACACACTTATTTAAGTCCAATAAAGAACAGTTTCTGCCTTCTACATGGGACCCCAACTTTAATATCATATTAAAGCATCATTTATGCAGTAACAAAATGCGTGTTTGCCAACCGGCCATTTACACATGTATATCACAATGTTTGTGTGCGGACACGTACATGCATATATTATGTTAATGGCGTAATGTGCCAGTATGCCGGCTATACACGTACCGCTGCACACGTCACTAATCACAATACACTATATCTCACATGCATAACACGCCCGTACGCAGAGGGGGTGCGTCCTCTCCTAACCATTTCAACACCACAGGCAAAACAATTGGCAAAACGTGTAGGTCCAGATGAGCCGGCTCGTGACGAGCCGTCTCATCAGGATCTGCACTTTTTGCAAGTAATTTTCATAATGAGAACAAAAACATCACATGTTCATAAATGGACTGGTCTGAAAATCATTTTGTGATGTTTGGATTGGTTGCAAAATTAACATATCAAAATCCATTCCTGTTACTTAGGGGTGAAAGGGTTGCGGGCCTGCATAATAATGGCCATACTGGTACACATTGGTTAGGCCGAACGCTTGGTCGACAGATGCAACGAATATCCGTACGTTTTGGAACGCGCGGTAGTCAGATAAAATGGCCGAAAAGGAAGCAGTTTTTGAGGTACATGTAAGCGTTGTATTTATATTTATATTTATGATAATTATATAAACGAATTCAGCCTCATGATTGGTCTTACGGAATGCCCCCAAGTATCCGCCGTCTGCAAATACTGCTTTTGAAGCTATGTAAGTGGAATTGATGGAGAAATGCAAAACAAAGTTTGGGTTGTCAACTACAAAACGTTGATTTTGTTTTCAAAGTAGCACAAAATGGCCCTGTATGCCCATTTATCGTACACATATGTGACCCCCGGCATTTGAAATCATTGAATACATGTAGATAAATACAATTTGAGACACCTGCCGACACAACAACACATTGCATGCAGAATATTGACATTTTTTTACTGCAACGATGGGCAATGCCGATTGACATGCAACGCATATGCTGCCGATGCAGTATCAATTGAACGAATAATATGTCTTTCGGCAAAAATCTACGTACGTCTTCGAGCATATTTCACAGACAAAAGTTCTCTCCATATGTGGAAGAAAAGTAATAACATATAAATGCTTCAGGGAAAGCATACGCTGTGGATTCATACCATTGTAACCGCCGCGAATAAAACAAAGAATGTATCTAATTTGTCAAAATCGGCCAGCTATAATTGTTTGTTATCACTGGATGCTGTAATGCTGGATGAACACGTAAGACATATGCCGAAAGACATATTATTCGTTCAATTAATACTGCATCGGCAGCATATGCGTTGCATGTCAATCGGCATTGCCCATCGTTGTAGTAAAACAATGTCAATATTCTGCATGCAATGTGTTGTTGTGTCGGCAGGTGTCTCAACTTGTATTTCTCTACATGTATTCAATGATTTACAATGCCGGGGGTCACATATGTGTACGATAAATGGGCATACAGGGCCATTTTGTGCTACTTTGAAAAAGAATTGCACGTTTTGTTGTTGACAACCCAAACTTTGTTTTGCATTTCTCCATCAATTCCACTTACACAGCTTCAAAATCAGTATTTGCAGACGGCGGATACGTGGGGCATTCCGTAAGACCAATCATGAGGCTGAATTCGTTTATATATCATAAATATAAAAATAAATAAAACGCTTACCTCAAAAACTGCTTCCTTTTCGGCCATTTTATCTGACTACCGCGCGTTCCAAAACGTATGGATATTCGTTGTTATCCCGTCAACACAGTGCGTATGTGCCGTGAAACACGGTGCCGTGAAACATTTTTGATATCCAATCAATAAAATCTTTGCATTTTACAGCCATTTGTATGTGTTGACGGGATAAATATATCTGCCAGATATTTTTTCCCATTCACGGCACTAACCTACTATTCTCTATCATCCGTCGACCAAGCGTTCGGCCTAACCAGTGTGTACTCTGCAGAAGTTGACCGCGTGTCGATGGTGTTATCCCACCGGTCCCCCAACCTTGCGCACCCCGTATAAATAGAGAATAGTAGGTTAGTGCCGTGAATGGGAAAACATATCTGGCAAGGCTCAGGAAACGGGATGGGCGAGGCTCTGCCGAGCACATCCAGTTTCTGTGCCGCGCCAGATATGTTTTCCCATTCACGGGACTAACCTACTATTCTATTTATCCCGTCAACACCTGCAAATTGCTGTAAAATGCAAAAATAGTATTGACTGGATATCAAAAATGTTTCACGGCACCGTGTTTCACGGCACATACGCACTGTGTTGATGGGATAAAATCGCTAATTTTCACTGATATTGACGCACTAAAATAATCCTCATGTTTCGCAAATGGCATAGAAATTTAACCCAGAATGACCAATTAAAGCGGAAGTCATCACTGAATTGTGTGTATGTTGTTGGTATTATTTGAAAATAATGTTTTATTTGTCGACGTCAATATATGCGAAAGTGGGTGATGTGGTACGGGAGGTGATGCCAGACGCGGGCTGGCCGTGTACTGAGCCGGCTGCACACGTCATAATGTCCCTGTCCTCAGCCGGGGGCCTATACACTAGTATAATTATTCTCTATTATAAGTTTCAACCATTTCCAGCCGTCGGTAAACGTTTGCCGTGGTACTGTTTGAACCAAGGTCATAGGTAGTTGCGAAGGTAACTCTTGCATTATACTCCCGTACCGTCCGTAGCTACGGACGGGAGTAATTGCAAGAGTTACCGTTCGCAACTAGGTCGTAGACTGCCGATTAAAACAGTTTCAGACAGTTTCCGAGTGCTACGGCAAACGTTTACCCATGGCTGGACATGGTCAAACGTTAGTGATACATTTCCGTCGGAAATAGCATGCACTTTGAGCATATAGCATCGCCTTTCTATGGAAGAGTCCTAGTGCCAAATGATAAAATATGTTTATCTTCTAATTTGGAGAGACTAACTCTTAATTAGGAGATACTAAGTCCTACTTAGGAGATACTAACTCCTAATTAGGAGTTATTAGCAGTTACTATCTCCTAATTATGACTTATTATATGTCTTAGTATCTCCTAATTAGGATTTATTTTCTCCTAATTAGGAGTTAGTGTCCCTTAATTAGGACTTACTATATGTGTCAATGCTAAAAAGTGTTTTATCTCCTAAGTAGGAGATATTAAGTCCTAATTAGGAGATAGTAAGTCCTAATTAGGAGATAGTAAAGCATATAGGAGATAGTAAAGCCTAATTATGAATTAGGAGATACACATATTTTAACATTGGCACCAGGACGCTTCCATACATTTCTGCTGGTTAGCTATTTGCATATATAAATATTGTAAACATATGGGGCCCGTTTCACTAAACTTCTTACGACTAAAATGTTCGTAAGTTCAAATTTAAGATCGTCTGTAAATAAATGTCAATTTATGGATTTCATAGACATGTATTGAGCATAGGCTGCATATGCAGCTATGCTCAATAAATGTAAATCCAATATTATTTACAAGAAAACATTGTTACTGTGAAATTTACAGACTATTATAATTTTGCACTTACGAACATTTTAGTCGTACGAAGTTTAGTGAAACGGGCCCCAGGTACGCGTATAATACTGGTGTAGGTAATGTGCATAACGTATGTTCGTATAATATTGGTACGTGTACATTATATAAGCATACTATACGGATATTATACAAATACACGATATTCGTACGTATATACGATATTTGTATTTGTATGGCATGGGCACAAAGGCACAGTATCGATTCTTCTTACACGTACGCACTATCGTGCACAAAAATGAAAGCAATCTGAAAATGACATAGCCAATTCCATTAAGTACAATGTTACATGTATTTATCAGGTAACCTGTCTTGTATTGACAGAATACGCATTAACCTGATACAAACATCCGGGTTACAACAAGTCCGCGTTTTGTCCATAGATAACTACGTCCATATGTGGTCATTTTCGAGCATAAAACGTTACCTGATAAATAGAATACCTGACTACTGTATTTTGATATTAAGTTTATCAGGTTCGGCTCGGAACGGTAGGAATTCCTATTCAAGCCTCGGAATTCCTACGCGTTTCCTAGCATTACCTGATAAACTTGATATCAAAAGACACTAGCCTGGTATTCTCTATTTTCCGTTATTCCTCTACTACATGTGTAATAACTGTCGGCACGCGACCCTGCTTAAGGCGGTTGTGTATGTTCCAGTTCAATGTACACAATATGTTATTGGCGCTATAATTATCCTTGCTTATAATCATATGACTATGAAATTGAGAAATGGGGCTCGTGTGCAAAGTGGCCAGCGTATACTTAGACCAGCCTCCGCATTGGCGCAGTGTGATCTGAGTCCGCACTGTAGTAGATTCATTCGTGGAAACAACAATGATGCTTCTAATAAACAGTGACTGGCAAACAATAAACGTAAACGTCATGAGACACATGCATTACGTAGCTGTTGGCTTGGCCCCGGAATGCTCTTTGTCTACACCCATGGTCAAACAGCACACGCTGTAAGTTTGTACACGGCTGTGAGAGGTGTCGAACAACGACAGTCATGTAACAATAGAAAGTTAATAGACATGCTACATGAAACCTTGTTGCAATATGTATCTTATTCATGTCATATTGTCTTGAGAATGTACTCGTTTATTTCCTCATGTATTCACCTATGTTCACGATCTTTCGAACTGAGAGAACAAAGGAATATACAATATATAAGTATACAGTGGAACCTCCTTAAACCGGTTTAGAGAGGTTCCACTGTGAAACTTGCAAATAACTACTCCAAGATACGCGTAGGTACTTTGCGATCATGAACAGACAGTATCCGCTGAGTTAAATGACAACGAAGCATATCAGAATTAAGTACAACTTATTTGCCTCTCTGTCCGATTTACAGGGGTTCAACTGTATTTGCTGTGTTAACATGTAGGCAGTTATATTGTCTCGTATATACATGTACTTGTTTTTATACATATCTTATCAACATTACAATGGCCGGAATAATTTCATACTTTATTACGTCATAGATCTAGGCTGAGGCGGCAATCATCATCTACGTGTGACTCTTGAACCAGATCGTCTGCATTTATTATTTTCGTTTTTGTCTCAAAATGAAATCGTGACAATAAGTACAGACACGTTATTGGAAATGTGTAACCTGCGTGTTTGCCCGATCCAATTAGTGGGAACATCGCGAACAATCAATTCTGGCCGACCGACTTTATTATCGTTGGTATAGTACGACAGACACAACTGCGTTTTAGTTCATTTTCACCCGCGGCGAAGGTTACACTCCAGCATTCATTGTCACTAAATACTTTAATATAACCCATGTCACTTGAATTTATTTACAATACATACAGAATGGAATACTTTCTGTTAGAGTACCATTTTCGTAACGAATTACCTAGTGGACAGCAACAAGGCGCATGATCACGTGGTTACAACAATAACAAGGTCGCCCACTCCAAAGTAAGTATTATTTGATATTTTCCTTAATGTGCAACGGATTTTTATGAAATATGGTTCAGCAAACGCGTCTTCATGAGCTTCATTTGGTGGTCCAGGGTGTTCGGCACAGACGTATGTCGTTGTTGAGAATAATCGATTTCCGTGTCGGTAGACACGGAAATCGATTCTTCGCAAAAACGACAGAAGTTTGGGCGAAAATACAAAGACCACCAAATGCAGCTTAACGATACGCGTTTGATGCGCCATATTTCATCAAAATCCGTTACGTAATCAGGACAATATAAAAGAACACCTACTTTGAATCAGATGGATTCTGGAAGTCTCAGTACTTGTTGTTGTTGTTAGTACCACGTGATCATACACATTGAGCAACATATGGGAATAAATCATGGTGTTAACTATCATGTAAGCAATTCGCAGGAATCGGAATTCATGCTGGATTAAGCAAACAGACGCTCGAAAATGGAGCAAGGAATGACAGGGTAATGTGCGGTATGAGTATGTGACAGGCTAGTAAGAATGAAAATTCTCTCAGTAGTTATGTCGCACGAGTACATGTACGTGTATAAATACTTCTAATAATTCCGATCCGAAATTTTATGGGCAGTAAAATGAAAATTATCTCAGTATTTATATCGCACGAGTACATACATGCACATACATACGTCTTACTTCCAATAATTCAAATCCGGAATTCAACAGTAACCACAAAACGTTAGCTGAAAGCAAGCAAATGTTTCGTACTACATGTATTTCTGAAAAAACTAAGGGTCACACTCGATTTACTGGAATGTAACCTCCATCTACATTGCATCCCAGCGACGACTGGAGTAATTTTGATGCAATAAAACGCGGAAATGCCGGGAAATTACATACTGGCGCCAGCAGGAAAGTGATAGCTGTTTCTGAATTCTTTCGAGAAAACTCGCATACATGTACATGTAACCTGGTAACTGTAAGTATTCTCCGTCGCAG
Source organism: Conchocele bisecta (assembly GCA_029237695.1). Taxonomy (NCBI): domain Eukaryota; kingdom Metazoa; phylum Mollusca; class Bivalvia; order Lucinida; family Thyasiridae; genus Conchocele; species Conchocele bisecta. The sequence continues at coordinate 60,570,307 of CM055279.1, read as the reverse complement.
TGAATCCAAACCTGCTGCAGGTACGAGGACGACGTCAGCCATAGACGATACTATATGATTTCCTATGTATCTGCGTGAGCACTTCTCATGTACGGTGGAACATCTCTAAACCGGCCACCCTAGGAGGCCCCCAGGGTGTCAAATGCCTTATTTACTGTGGAACCTCTCTAAACCGGACACCCTGGGAGGTCCCCATGGTGTCAACTGCCTTATTTACAGTGGAACCTCTCTAAACCGGACACCCTGGGGACGAGATGTTCCACTATAACTCAGGCATATGACCATTCCATTCGTCGAGACGGTTAAAATGAATAACAACATATACTTTTGAGATGAAATAAAGAAAATATGATTTTCTTCTCCTAAAACATTTTATTACATGTATAATTGTATCCCGTCATTAATGGGTTACAGTTCAGTTCAATTGTTTATTTACGTCTCATCAACTGTACATCATAAAATACATAGCTATAAAACAATACAGGTACATGTACAATTGCCATTCTATAAGAATTATAAGAGACGGCTCATTTAATGAGCAGCTATAATTACATTTCAGCATATACATAAAATACATTACTTGAATAATATGTTTCTATTGAAACTTTAAAAGGACTACACACCAATATGCAACAGAGCTTAAAAGGGATACAAAATTGTAATAAGAAATAGTTGCATTATTTACACATAAACTAATTCACACATGGTACTATAATTGTATTATTTGTACAACAGTGCAGATCTTCGATCTAAAATATAGCAAAGGGTTTTGGCACAAAATCGTATTATATTGCAGTTCGAGAAAAGAAAAACAAATTTGGAATCATCAGTCATTTCAGCGAACAGTGGTTCAATAGAACATGCTTTTTCGTATAGCGCAATACGTATGTCGTTGTATATAGGGCAGCTAAACAGTACGTGGTACTCATCTTCTACTTGAGTCATACAAAAAGGGCAAACCCTATTGCCAATAGACAGTTGTTCATAACGACCAGTTTCCAACCGTAATGGGGCTACGCCGCATCTAAACTTAGCGAAAGCAGATCTGTGTGTTCGAGGCAACACACGTTTACAGTATGTTTCCACCCCCCAAGTCTGCTTAAACAGTTTATAACGCCTTAGTTTGTTACCCCCATATCACCGTAAACTAGTCATTCTATTCACAGTGGAATACCATTCGGTGCCTGTATAACTTTCCATTAGTCGCTTAACAATTTCGTTGACTAATACATTTCTAGAAAGGGTATGTACAGTAGCAGGAGCCAAACCAAGATTAGCCCACTTACATTGAACAGTGTAGCACCAGTTTTTGCACTTGTGTTGCCTTGTACCGAACCCCATGCAAATACCTTGTACGCAATTCTAGAAAAATCAATATGGGCTAGCCTGTACCAGTGAAGTGCAATACATTTCCATTGCTTTATGATAGGTGGTTCCCATCCCATGTCACCTGCCACTCCCGCCGAAGGGGTGTTATTTACCTGTTCCTAGAAAGAATCTCATTGCACGGTTCTGTACAGCATCGCTGCATGAGTATGGTTTAGTACCCCAAATTGCAGCTCCATATGATATAACAGACCATACAAGAGAGTCATATAATTTCGAATAAACTCTGTATGGTATTCCACCCATTCTCTTAAACTTTGCAATCAGAAGACCCAAAGACCTACTAGCGCTCTGTGCTACCATTTTAGCCGTGATATTATAATCGAGAAATTCATTCAAAATCAAGCCAAGATATTTGTACTTGTCAATAACATCAACAGTGTGATCTCCGCATTTAAATACTGTCCGCGTTCTGGGTATAGCATTATGTCTAAAATGAACGACATTACTTTTGCCATGATTTATGTTCATATTGTTCGTGCTACACCAACCATTTAACTCGCACAACATGTAAATGTACATGCCCACTGAGTTGGCACAAACTGTTATTTATAGGAATTAAATAAGTGGATGTTTGTGTCACTATTCCACCAGTTACTAGTGCCCGCTATACAGATATCATCATTTAGAAATATTTATTTTACACACCGGGTATGGAAGGTGTTCGAGCCGATTCCCACCCTTAAATATGAGCCGAATGAATGAATGAATGAATTTATTTTACTGCTACATGTAGTGACGTGCGGTGATATCAGGCTATTTTTATATACAAATGAGGCATGATATTTTTTAATTATTTATACAAATTAAATTCCTCACCTGAAAAAATTGTATTTTAGACAGATTATAAAGTATGATCATTGAAAATCAAAATATAAATACAGAGAATAAATAGTAATGTCCGTTAACATTTTAAGGAAACACGGTTATCGCCCCTGATATCAGTGTGGATATTTACCTCTGATATAGAATGTATAATAATGCCAATCAAACGTGGAGAAATGGTGAAATAATGTTTATTTTGCCAGGAAATGTCTGCGATGATGTCTCTGATATAAAGAACAGGGGTCCGTTTCACTAAACTTCCTACGACTAAAATGTTCGTAAGTGCATATTTAGAATAGTCTGTAAATTTCAATTGATGGCTTTACATTTATTGAGCATAGGCTGCATAAGCAGCCTATGCTCAATAAATGTAAATCCAATAATTGTTTACAAAAAATCATTGTTAATGTGAAATTTACAAACTATCATAATTTTGCACTTACGAACATTTTAGTCGTATGAAGTTTAGTGAAACGGCCCCCAGTTTGTGCCTGCTGAGTGGGCATGTACCTTTAATAAGCAGGTGGGTGTGATGCACTTCATCCACCATTCCTTTCCATGTATGTGGATGTGACTGGAGAATTGGTGCTTATAGACTTGCAACCAGTGTAGACTCAGATCAGCATGTGCATCCGCACAGTCTGATCAAGATATCCGCTGTAGGATATTCCATCAATGAAACATCCTTCATGCTTTTAACAAGCAATACATATCGTTATAAATACATGACTGTGCTATATGATATGGAATTACCTTGTCCACGAATTCCATTCTGTCGCAACCACGGGCATTCAACGTGTTACGGCTTTCATCGGTATAACTCTATCTAATATGAACAAGGGTTCTAACTGTCACGATAAGGTGGATTTTATCAGGTATTGAAGAAATAATCTCTCCAGCAGATACCTGTATGCAGGTATTATAATCAGTGAAGGCTTTGGGAAAATACAGTTATGGTCAGAGGTGTGAAAGTCCTGAACAATGGGTGACTGGTTTATAATGTAACACTGAGTTGGAGTGGGTGGGTATATTCTGGGCAGTTTGGTGATAGCAATGGTCAGAGACACATGTGCTATATGGGACTTGATTATATTGGAATTATTGCTTGGTGCCTGCTCAGAAGTATCTTCTCTGCGGCTGTTGGGAAGAGTGCGTACTTGGGGTGACGTGCGTATGCGAGACATGGGCTGGCTGATGATGACCTTGGTTTAGTGCAGTGCCGTGGTGAATTGAGAGATTATTTACTGTTGCTTGGCAACCAGATACAGTGCCGATTTATGACTATACCAATTATGTGATCGTATCCATTAACTATTTAGTGTACGGCATGTTTGGAGCTTAGTGCATATCAACTGTGTGCATTGCATTGCTTAGTGATTAACGTCTTAGTGACAGTGAATTGTGTGTATATTTATTCCAGTCAATGTATGGACTTGGAATAAATGGGCTTAGTGCCGGGAAAAGCTTTGTGCTAGTGGCTTAGTGCGTAAACGAGTTTGTGCTGTCGTGCTCTATAACCTGTGAAGGATACATTGACATTGTGTAATTTTGTGTGCATATGTAGGGGATATAGGCCATGTACTATGTGATGAGATCGATATACATGTACATGTGTATAGTGGTGTTTTATTGGTTTCTGCAATAAATTGTAAACCATACATCTAACTGATGATATTTCATCCCGATGATTTTTAACACTAACTTTGGTCGGACACGACCTCGTATCATAAATAAAATAACATGCATTCTATGTATTTATGCAGGATATCGATAATTCTCGAATGATCATATGAACTTTGTCATTACAATATTGACGTTAGAGCCGTAATCACATTATTTCATTTGTTATGATACGAGGTTGTGTCCGACCTAGGAAAAGGAACTGTAATTCAATATTATTTGCATAAATATGTTCTAACCATGTTATTTTGAACATGTGCACTTTCCACCAAAATATTCACATTAGCGTTAATAAAATCGCGGAATGTGTTATGATACGAGGTCGTGTCCGACCAAAGTTAGAATATTCATATTATATAGAGTTATACCGATGAAAGCCGGAACACGCCGAATGTGTATGATCACGTGGTACTAACAACAACAACAAGTACTGAGACTTCCAGAATCCATCTGATTCAAAGTAGGTATTCTTTTATATTGTCCTTATTATGTAACGGATTTTGATGAAATATGGCGCATCAAACGCGTATCGTTAAGCTGCATTTGGAGGACTTTGTATTTTCGCCCAAACTTCTGTCGGTTTTGCGAAGAATCGATTTCCGTGTCTACCGACACGGAAATCGATTATTCTCAACAACGACATACGTCTGTGCCGAACTCCCTGGACCACCAAATGCAGCTCATGAAGACGCGTTTGCTGCGCCATATTTCATCAAAATCCGTTGCATATTAAGGAAAATATCAAATAATACTTACTTTGGAGTGGGCGACGTTGTTGTTGTTGTAACCACATGATCAATAACCCCATTTTGTAAAGCTGTTTCATTCAATTTTATTTCTTTCTATCTCTATAATAGCATCAACATACTGATTGCTTTGAAATATGTAGCAGCAAAACACATTATAATTGTTAACAGTTTTATTAAATTCTCTATCATTTTCCTGCACAAATAAAATATATGTGTATTATGGGTCCACTATATTGATAACACACCATACATACCATATGAGCCACGTCACGAGAAAACCTGTCTTCTGGAAATTCTTGGTCAAAGTCGAAAATGGTGAGATACTCCATGACCGGGAGGTCGAATCAAAAATCGAAATTCACTTTGAGCAACATACATTATAAGGAAGGCACACACCAAGTTTCAAGTCCATACCTTATTACTGTCAAGAAACGTGACGGACGGACGGACGGACGAAAACAATATGCCCATTGTTTTTCTTAAAAGAAAAACAACAAACTTGTAGCACTGAAAGGCAGTGTCCATATCTGATGACAGGCACCTTTACTTCCATGCGTTGTCACTATGTACATACAGTTCACAGTCACTCTACCAGCGTGACAGCAAAAGCATACATCGCTCGCTTACATGTAATTTATACTCCATCTCACTATTTCACTCGTGAGAGACCACCTTCAGGGTAGCGCTTGGAAGTCTGCTACAATGACAAAATGGATATGGTAGAGCGGGGTCGGGTGTTTTCGGCCGTCTAAGACGGAAACATACACGTTGTACAAATCCACAGGTGATTCTAGCGTGTCTTGGATGGTCAATTCTTGTTTGTATATACATGAAACACCTTTCTAAGCAATGTACAAAACAATTCAAATGCGCCCGGGTATGAAGATTGTGTAATTTAGAAAGGTACAAAACTCGCATTCATGACCATTGTAAGAAAAAGCCACGCGAAGTCGTAATGTTTTACTCGCCTATACAACGTGCTACAGCGTGTCGAAACCGCTGCTTGTAATGGGTTTTCGGCATAGATTTTTCCAGTAGCTAATACATTAACATAAATCTCAAAGATTTCGAGCGTTAACTGCACTAAAAACGCGTGTTACAAACCTTTACAAACCTAAATTCGCTTGTTATAATCAAACGCGTGCACTTCCTGAATATAAATGAATATTAGCCGCCATCTTTAAAAAGATCGAATCACGTGACACTCGGTGATTTGGTTGGTTAATGGGAAATGACGTCAGTCTGCAGTAACCAACCAAACCACTGTGTGCACGTGATTGAAATATTTTTTTCGAAATATCGGCCCATGTTAAATTCCATAGCAAAATAGTTTTTTCGCAATAAAATCAATATTTGATGGAATTTCATCAAATAATTTTTTTGGGGGAGGGTTACTTTTTTGTTACTGATGGAAAAGTACTTACTTAAACTATTTTTTAGATTTAATGTGTTTAATAGCCAAAAGTTCGTCGGCAGCAAAACGTGGAACAGACAGTAGGTTTTTTTTCATGTCGGCTCTACACGGTCACCTGTATGATTGCTGTCTATGTCACGCTAACCTTCATTGGAATGTGACAAGCCTTAACTTACAATATCGGTATTCCAATATGTAGACACACTCGGATAAATCTGCATTCATGTATGCATGTATGCAACCATGTGTTACGTACATATTGCACCATATTTATGCAAGTCTTGGTTTACAGATGTTGTTCTATGGAAAACGATTTAATTAGTATTGGCAATACTCTTTGCACTGTTTGTCGCAACAGATGTTGTTCTATGGAAAACGATTGAATTCGTATTCATTTGGCTATACTCTCTGCACTGTTTGTCGCAAATTTAAAACTCACGGGGAAATGAACTTTCGACACATGCAGAATATAAGATATCAACTTAGGTTAAACGTGTTTACTGATGGGGGGGGGGGGGGGGGGGCGGGTTAGTGCCGACGGCCGGTCAGGCCCGACCGCGCTCTAACACTTTTGCAGACATTTGTTACTGCAATATCAGCTTTTTACACCGTCTTGTGTTTGTTTTGGGAGAGTTACGGTACCGTAGCATTTTGTCTTTTGGAGAGTGAACTCGCCTTGCAGTGTGCGAGTATTGTAGCCTATTGTTCTGAAACAAGCAACTGAACTTCGAAGTCAAAGTGCAACATGCAAATCTCAGCGGAAATTACGTCAGCTAAGTTCACGACGTCATATCTTGTGACGTCGTCAGACTCCAGAAGACAGGTTTTCTCGCGACGCGGCTCATATACTGTTTGTTTCCGATACGTTGTTACGTATTTGTTGAAAAATAAATAGTGAGCACAGGCACTCGAATCGTATGTGTACCACACCAACATACGTCAGGCCCTCCATGGGAAATACAAGGCTTTAGATAGCAAGGCACCTGTGATTTCATTTTATAATTTTAAAAAATTCACGCAGTGTTATACATACGTGCATCTATATCGACCTGTGACCAAGACATATATTGTGTGTCTGATGCATGTAGCGTAGTGTTTTCAATTATCATATGTTTTAATTAATCCTTCGTTGAGGGTTGTGGGTTCGACACCACCATTATTGCATCATGTTTTTATTGAATCCCCTTCCCCCACTTCATACTCCCACATATCTGCCGTGGTTAATACGTTTATTTTATTAATATTATTTAATGTAGCTTATACAAACATTTGTTTACATAATTATGCAAAATGGCTACATCCCTATAAAGCTAAAATAGACATAGTCCGTTGAGACCGTGACGTCACGTGCCCTTGCCACTTGATCGGAAATCAACAGTATCTACTGTCTATTTCACGAAAGCTGCCCAAATGTTACGCCCATATAAACAATTCGAAAATAATATTAAATGTTATCAAAATTTAAGAATGAGCCTTCTTTTTATTTCGTGAAATTTGGTAAAATATTGATTTTATTGCGAATTTTTTTTCCCCATGTTAAATCCCCATAGACATCTTCACGGAGTGAAGATGTCTATGGGGATTTAACATGGGGAAATATTTTTGAATTTCAGAAATACTGGACCGATTTTTAAAATTTAACTTTTGTTTTCTTAGTTAGATCATATCCAAGCTATCTACCGGGTAGTCAGGTTTCGGAGTCAATTTCCAAATTTTTTAATTTTTTGACTCCTCCCACACTTCCTTAGCACTTTTTCCCCCATGTTAAATCCCATAGATAAATCAATTTTTCGTAATAAAATCAATATTTGACCGAATTTCACGAAATAAAAAGAAGGCTCATTCTTAAATTTTCATTTAATTTAATATTATCAAAAATAATATTGTTTTTTAATTGTCTACATAGCCGTAAAATTTGGGCAACTTTCGTGAAACAGACTATAAATATGGTCAGTACAGAAAGACCTATGTGGATATCCAGCAGCCCTCCTCACTCTTCTAAATTGGTAGCAGACGACAAACATGTGCTGCTGTTTATGTATGCTATTTATAAAGCCAGTGGATAACTGACAAGCTGTTGCCCCTTTATGCAATACAAACAACTATTGATGTTATCACATCTTTAATACATTTTCTAGTTTTGTTTTTGCATTTACACAGCACTTCTACGGACATGAGGATGTGATAAAACATTTAGATCACGTTCGTCCGAATGTACGATCGATAATCCATTCACTAAAGCTCGCGGATTATCTCCTCGTACATGCGGACGAACCGTGATCTAACTGGCTACGTGTCTGCTTCAGTGCATGTGATGGTATTTCCCCCCGAAACCACTTCGGTACTTGGTGTGCTTACGAGTCAATAATTGCAGCACAAAAATATTTACACAATTCCCTAACATTGATTGGTCCGTAGCAAGTCTCTGTCCAAAATTTATATCCCAGTAAACTCCATGCCGAACTACTTTCCGTAACCGTGAGGCGTAGTTAAAATAATTCTTAAGAAAACGGAAAATAAACACATTTTATTGATGAATTTATTTCAAATGCTGGAATTATAAGGAATGAATGGCCTTTTTGTTGAATTTATCGGGGATATAAACTTGGAAAAGTCGCGGGAATACTGGACGAGGCCTTCCGGCCTTCGTCCAGTATTCCCGCGACTTTTCCAAGTTTATACCCCGATAAATTCCACAAAAGGCCATGCATTCCTATAATATATACTACATGTATACATGTACGGGTGTCGTTGTCGTTGGTGATAATGTGAGTATTACTGTCTGCTTCACGAAACCTGCCCACATTTTATTTCCATATAGAGTATGTAAAAACTAATATGTTTTTTTCGATAATATTGAATTTGATCGAAATTTAAGAATGAGCATTCTTTTTATTTCGTGAATTTCGTCACATATTGATTTTATTACAAAAAATTGATTTGTCTCTGGGAATTTAACATGGGGGAAAATGAAGTGGAAGAGCTGGGGGAAGAGTAAAAAAACGAAACATTTTGCATTTTGGAAATTGACTCTGAAACCTGGCTAGATAGCTTGGAAATGATCTAACTAAGAACCCTCAGTTAAATCTTTAAGATCAGTCTAGTATTTCTGAAATTCTAACAATATCCCATTTAAAATGACATGTCATCGTGAAAAAACATATACACACGAATGGGTGAAATCTACGGAGCCCCGCAGGGGACGTAGAAGTCTTTTTTTATTAATTCGTTCCCAGTAAATAACAATTCGTTCCCACGAATTAACAATTCGTCCCCTCAATTTAACAATTCGTTCCCACGAAATAACAATTCGTTCCCACGGGAACGAATTGTTAATTCGTGGGAACGAATTGTTATATCGTGGGAACGAATTTTAATTCGAGGGAACGAATTGTTAAATTAAGGGAATGAATTGTCATTTCGTGGGAACGAATTGTTAATTCGAGAGAACGAATTGTTATATCGTGGGAACGAATTGTTATATCGAGGGAATGAATTGTTAAATTGAGGGAACGCATTGTTATTTCGAATTAATAAAAATAATCCATGACCCCTGCGGGGCTCCGTAGAAATCCATCAGAGATTTCTGAACACAATGTTCAGTCACATCAATGCGTATTTGCAAAATGGTTTTGAAAAACCAAAGCACCTAACATAGTGATACCCAATTACCGTCTGTTCCACGTTTTTCTTTAACTTTTGGCTATTAGAAACATTAAATCTAAACGAAATATTTAAAAGTAAGTACTTTTTCATCAATAACAAAAAAGTCACCATCCTCTCAAAAAAAATATTTTATGAAATTCCATCAAATATTGATTTTATTGCGAAAAAAACAAGCATCATCGTGTCATCGTACTGTCGTCATCGTAGTATAGTACTATCGTCATCGTAGCACCATGATATCGTACTATCGTAATCGTGTAACCGTACTATCGTTATCGTAGATAGTACTATCATCATCGTGTCATCGTACTATGGTTATCGTAGTACCGTCTTGCTGATTCTATATTGCTATCTAGAATATTCTCAGAGAGTCACATACGAGTTCGGCATGCACATTATTGCACTGAATGTTTGACGGCAAACATGAATTTCGGTTACGGTTGAAAAGCAGACACATCTCTTGAGTGGGTTGTAAATACATATCCGTTTTGTGCGAATTGGCTCAATTACTTTCTATACCCGGTTGACGTATAATACGCTAAACACGCATATCCGGACGCACGGACTCACGGACGGACAGGCGAAGTATTATAATGCAGAAACGTACACCAAAGCGCCGACTATATTGCGCTGATCACCAGTGAGCCAACTTGGACGCCATATTCACAGACTTTGACTAACAATATCCGATTCAATTATCAGTCGCCATTTTAAAACATACTATACGTGATTGGTGCAGCAAATAAGTAAATTTATTATAGACGTACTTTCGTTTCCCATTGAAACACAATGGAACGCAAGCCGTCAATAGTTTTCCATATTGACGTCTCGTGAGTTCATATTGGTCAATGCCGGAACTACATTTCACCTCGCAAACTAGTTTCTTCTAAATAACCACTAATTTGCTTATTTTAATTATGTTTTGTATATTGTTTGAGACGCATATAAATTGCGAGTGATATACGTTTTCATAAAATATTGATTGTATTGCGAAAAAACGATCATCATCGTGTCATTGTACTATCGTTATCGTAGATAGTACTATCATCATCATCGTGTCCTAAAGTCACGCAATATCGCGCGCTGTGGAACTCGTGCATATACCCACATACACATAAAATACAGTGGGGTCAGCGTGTAAGTGCTACACACGAACGATCACGACAGGTTGGAACCAACCTGTCGTGTTCGTTCGTGTGTGCACTTACACGCTGACCCCACTGTAACCTATGCAAATAGATCTAGCGTGGAGATCTAAATAGATCTAAATGGAGTTTGCATTGTACATGTATCACATTCTAGTTTTTCCGGCAAGATCCCGTGACTTAACCATATCTAGAGAATAGTAGGTTAGTGCCGTGAATGGGAAAACATATCTGGCAAGGCTTAGGAAACGGGATGGGCGAGGCTTGCCGAGCACATCCCGTTTCCGTGCCGGGCCAGATATTTTTCCATTCACGGCACTAACCTACTATTCTATTTATCCCGTCAACACCTACAATAGCTTTAAAATGCAAAAAAAACTAACCTCAGCCGCATCCTCAAAGTCGGAGAATCGACTAGTATAACAACCGCACATATGCATACGCAGTGATTAGGTCGTATTGACAGGATATCAAAAATGTTTCACGGCACCGTGTTTCACGGCACATACGCACTGTGTTGACGGGATAAAATAAAAACCACGAAACAACAAACGGAATGAACAGTTAAACACCGAGGTAAAAACTGCATACATCTTTCATTCGACTGATATTTAATGGTGGTAATTGGCTCGGACACCTTCCACACACGGTGCATAAATCTATCACATTCTATGTTATATACTTCGCTATTCTCTACGGAAGCCGATAGGTGTCATATCAAGTAGAATCATTTTATATGTCGATATAACGACTTAGCTATATCGTTACGGCTTACTATGTCGTTATAACGACTTAGCTAAGTCGTTATAACGACGTAGCTAAGTCGTTATTTCGACATAGCTATGTCGTTATTTCGACATATTAAGTGGTTATAACGACATGATAGCTATGTCATTATAACGAAACAGTAAGTCGTTATAACGACATAGCTAAGTAGTTATTTCGACATACATGTATATCAATTCTAGGTGACACCTATCGGCTTCCGTAATTCTCGGAGTCTCCAGAGAAACAATACGCAGACATTTGCCTCGGTGCGCCTTCACAGCGTTAAGTGCAAACGTTAACAGCTCTGAACGACCGTTCAGAGCTGTTAACGTATGCACTTAACAGTGCTGCAATGCCATAAATAGACATACAGAAGCATACACAGTGACATTTGCAATTTCGTGGCGAATAATTAAAGACACATGGCCTCAGATATATACAGAACAGAATGAAAGAAAGTTCGGTTAGCAAAACAAATTGTATTGTCATTTGTATCGTATGAGGGATCGTAGCTAGTTAATTACCTTTGGTTTTATTTATAGAAATCCGGTCCCAATTGTATATTTTCTGGGCTCCATTGCTTGTAAAGGGGACTAATGTCGCACAATTTGGTATGAAATGGAGTCATTATTATAATAGCGTTTTCGACTTGTATTGATCCAGGTCATCCTATTAATTCTCGCAATCTGATCCGGGATTGCATAATTTTCCACAGTCACAATTTCACACTTATTAAATTAATTGCTAACAGTGTATACTCAGAGCAGACTGCACAGTCTGATCTGGGTCTACCCTGTTCGCAGTCTTTACTTTTGCATTATTCAGTCAGAAATAAGCGCTAAAATAAAACAGAGGGCCGGATCGTTGTAAATAGATTTGCAAAGACAAATAACCTCGCTACCATCCCTCATTGCGTAGCCAATTTATACAACAGATATGAAAGATTTAGACCAGGGTAAGATTGCTTTCTCAATCCGACAATTAACTATTCTAGCATTGTGAACATTCGATGGTTTCTAAATTAAATTAATTAACTAAATTAAAATAACTGAAAAATGTAATATTTCACACATTGCGAAGATACAATACCAAATTAGCTCTCCTATTTAGCACAACCTTTTATATCGTATATTAGAATAACATACATACTCCGTGCAACATGAGCAAATAATTCCAGCACAAACATATTTACACAATTCCCTAACATTTGATTGGTCCGTAGTAAGTCTCTGTCCAAAATTTATATCCCAGTAAACTCCATGCCGAACTACTTTCCGTAACCGTCAGGCGCAGTTCCCGCGCAGTATTCCCGCGACTTTTCCAAGTTTATACCCCGATCAATTCTACAAAAAGGCCATTCATTCCTATAATTAAATGGTGCGTTTCGTTGTAATTGTCCGGATTATTTTTACGAAGCCGCGCAGGGGACATGGATTTTTTTTTATCAATTCGTTCCCACGAGATAACAATTCGTTCCATCAATTTAACAACTCGTTCCCTTGATATAACAATTCGTCCCCATGATATAACAATTTGTAACAATTATCAATTCGTTCCCCGTGGGAACGAATTGTTATTGCGTGGGAACGAATTGTTAATTCTATGTCCCCTGCGGGGCTCCGGATATTTTAGCACATAAAACAGACATCCACATAATGAATATCAGAGACATCGTCGGAGACACAGTGCCGTTAATGATGGAGTAAACAAAGCAAGTGAAGGAGCTCATGGCCACGAATAATAAGTAAGTGCAAATTTATGATCGTCTGAAAATTTCAATTGATGTATTTACATGTATTGAACATAGGCTGCATATGCAATAATTCAATAATTCTTTAAAAGAAAACGTTGTTAATGTGAAATTTACAGACTATCATAATTTTTCACTTACGAACATTTCAGTCGTACGAAGTTTAGTGAAATGACCCCCTGGTACCTCCATGGTTTAGATGATTGTCCCAGTCAAACGTCTGATTGATCTAACGGAAAAAGCGTCTATTTCTCGGTCGGAAGTACATGTATAGTGTATGAAGAACATTCGAACAGGTAGCTTGGCCCGAAAACGTATTACATCATACTTTGCATAACCCGATATCGATCATTCCCTGCCTGATATGTTCTGCCCTGACCAACCGTCAAATATCATCATTATATAGGATAATACTGTTACGGCTGAGTCTCCATATATCACATGCACTCACACTCAGCCTTTTAAACGATCTTCGTGCGATAGGAGAATGAACTAGCTAGGTTAAATTAACCGCCTCATTGCCTCCTTCATTTAATGCACATATTTCGACTGTATGGCAGATACATGTATTAGTAAATTAGGAAACAAACGGGCCCGGGTTTGGAAGGTCCTCGAGCCAATTCCTACCCTTAAATATAAAAATAAGCATAGGAATTCCAAGGTGTCCGAACCGCGCCTGATAAACTTATTATCAAAACACACTAGCCTGACTGATATTCAACATCTTTGTACTAGGAATTAAATAAGTGTTTAAATGTGTCACTATTCCACCAGTTCTAAAAATTACGAGTGCCCGCTATGCAGTTATAATCACTTTGTAATATTTATTTTACTGATAGTGACTCACGGTGGTTTCATGTTATGCTCATATGCAAATGAAGCATGATATTTTTTAATTATTTATACGTGAAAAAGTAATATTTTCGACAGATTATAAAGTATGATCATTGCACACAAAAGAATAAATACAGAGAACAAATAGTAATATCCATTAACATTTCAAGGAAACACGGCTATCGCCCCTGAAATCAGTGTGAAAATTTACGTCTGATATAAAATGTTCTATAATGCCAATCAATACGTGGGGTAATTGTGTATGAATGTTTATTTTGCCAGAAAATGTCATATGTACAGAATATACAAAAATGTATGTCTCACTATATTATAACCTACTGAGTTTGCATGTGCCATTGTGTTACATTGAGTTTCACTGAAGCCGGAGGCAGCAGGTGCTTGTGTCATTGAAAGTGACAATGTTTCACATATCGTGGCACAAATGAATAAGTTTGATAAAACCACATTTGTGTATTTTTCTGGTAGTCGTGTTCGGCGTTCAACATGGATCTCAGGACTAGTAATTGATTCTGTATTGTTACATGACTGTTGGTGTTTGACACCGCTCACAGCCGTGTTCAAACGTACAACACGTGCTGTTTGACCATGGCTGTAGACAATGCTCATTCCGGGGCCATGACAACACCTACGTAATGATTGTATCTCATGACGTTACTAGAATGCATTACGTCACCAGACCAGTTCACAACGGTCGCACTGAAACGCGACGTGTTCTGCTGCCTTGGAACATGTATGTGTAAATGTGTTTGAATGGAGCAGATTATCAAAGTACCGAAATCACTGCATACATTGTATATGCTCAAATTACACGATATTACCGACGGAAATTTAACAATAACGTTCGACCATGTCCAATCTACGGCATTGGGGTTCAACCAGTTCCCTCGTGCCACGGCAAACGTTTACCGACGACTGGGCATTGTCGAACCTAATAGTGTCACTACATTGGCACATCGAATACGGATTGACCATGATAGATATTATCAATGTCAATGTGTGAAGCAGTATTTTGTTACCAAGTCATATAGAGTTACAAGGTGCATGAACACGTGGTTACAACAACAACAACGTCGCCCACTCCAAAGTAAGTATTATTTGATATTTTCCTTAATATGCAACGGATATTGATGAAATATGGCGCAGCAAACGCGTCTTCATGAGCTGTTGGTGGTCTAGAGAGTTTGTCACATTATTATGTCGTTTTTGCGAAGAATCGATTTCCGTGTCGCAAAAACGACAGACGTATGGGCGAAAATACATAGACCACCACAATGTAGCTTAACAAGACGCGTTTGATGCGCCATATTTCATCAAAATCCGTTACGTAATAATAACACTATAAAAGAATACGTACTTTGAATCGGTACTTGTTGTTGTTGTTAGTACCACGTGATCATACACATTGAGTTACTTGGTACAATTTGTTTACAGTGATACAACCATGCAGCGTCATTTGATGTCAGTGGTAGGTTATCGAAAATAGTTTTCAATACTGATTGACACTGACAAACGTACATTGTACATTTATTGTATCAGCGTCAGTGCCTGATACAACTTATTGCTATCAGCGTGTAGTTGGTCAACGCATGGCGAGTTACCTGATACAATCATTATAAACGTTGATCTGGCCCCGTCGGGACCGCTGATGTAGCGTTCAAACGTCACGCCCGCTGGCATCTCCCTGAGCGTGGGCAGGTTCGGCAAGTCGCTGTGGACCTTCAGATGCACGAACCAGGAGACGGCCCGATCTACGGGCTTCTTCACTATCACGAGCAGCTTCATGCTTCTGTTCAGTCGGTGTATTCTATTCGCCGCAAGTGCGCTCTTAAAATGCTTGGGTGACTTTTCTAGAGTGATTTGGCCTGGGCGGCTACACGGCATCAGCTCCCTATACCAGTCGTAGCCATTGTCATTACGACAATGGCTATGACTGATATCGCGAGGTGATGCCGTGTAGCTCCGTAAAAAAGTTCGCTTCCTTCGGCTGGAGAAGCGCGGTAATTTGTGGGTGATGTGACAGGTAATGTATCAAAGCTCCCGTGCCAGATGAGCGTCCCAATTATTATAACACTGGGGAATTGTTTGGTACACTTGTGGTTCGTTCCATTGACAGTTATGTTGTCGACGCGGCTGTGTGTTGCGTTCGCGAACACTGCGTCGCCGCGGTTCGAAGTTGTACGGTGTCCGTACTTCACGCGGTATTGGCGTATCATGTAATATCAGAGCCAACTGGATGTTACGAGTTCGTCTCATCCCTGTATGGCACTACTGTTTGTTCCAAGTTTTGCTGCGCCGACGAACATTTGGCCATTACACACATTAAATCTAAAAAATATTTAAAAGTAAGTACTTTTTCATCAATAACAAAAAATTCATCCTCCCCAAAAAAAATTATTTGATGAAATTCCATCAAATATTAATATTATTGCGAAAAAACAATTTTCCTAAGGGAATTTAACATGGGGAGTCAATTTCCAAAACTTTTCGTTTTTTGATCCCGAAGGATCAACAAACGAAACGTTGTGGAAATTGACTCCGAAACCTGGCGAGATAGCTTTTTTTCGCAATAAAATCAATATTTGATGGAATATTTTGGGGAGGGTGACTTTTTTGTTATTGATAAAAAAAGTACTTACTTTTAAATATGTTTTAGATTTAATGTGTTTAATAGCCAAAAGTTCGTCGGCAGCAAAACGTGGAACAGACAGTAGTCCTATATCACAGACTCCAACCTGTAACATTGCGACGCACGTATTTTATTTCATAACAAGAACATTCATAACCCGAAATTTCTGTCTGCCGTGGGCGTTACACACATAAGTTTCTCGTTATAACATTATCCGTGTACTAACAAACAGGGCCCGGTTGCTCAAAGCTTCTGTTAGCTTAACATTGCTAAGGACTTTAACAGTCTGTTAAGCTAACAGAGGTTTTGCGCAACCGGGCCCAGATACAGATATTTATTAACTATGATATGTTTTACAAATGATATAAGAGGTATGTATGCACAAGTACATGGGATATGTCAAACGAAAATGTAAATATAGATATTTTACCATGGCGAGATATTGTGTTTATACATATCCGCTGTTCAATAATTTCAACATATGCATCAGATAGAAGCGGTATTTACCATTTGTGGTGTTCTTATGTTGTTTTAAACTTAGTGAGTATTTCTTTCAGGACTTGGCACCGTTTTGTTATCGGACCAATCTTTGATTCATTGAATACGTTATCTAGTTTAAAACATTCGATCGATTACGGACGTATTTTGAGAGATATTGCTTTCTCAATGCAACGTATTAAACACTTTAAAGGTATATTCCCACTCAGTAGGCACACAATGCTCTTTATAGGAATTAAATAAGCGTATACTTGTGTCACTATTCCACCAGTTCTAAAAAATACGAGTGTCCGCTATACAGATATAATCATTCAGTAATGTTTATTTTACTGATAGTGGCTCGCGGTGGTATCATGCCATTTTCATAGGCAAATGAGGCATGGTATGATGTTTTAATTATTTATACTTTCGACAGATTATAAAGTATGATCATTGCACATCAAAAACAAATTCAGAGAATAATTAATAATGTCCGTTGACATTTCAAGATTCAAGATTCAAGAAAACACGGTTGTCGCCCCTGATGGACATTGTAAGTGTGGAAATTTATGTCTGATATAAAATGTATAATATTGCCAATCACTAGGTGGGGTAATGGTGAATAAATGTTTTATTTTGCCAGAACATGTCTCGGATGATGAGTCTGATATAAAGAACATTTTGGGTCTAGTGAGTGGGCATGTACCTTTAAACACTTTAATATATTAGTGTAACAATATGCTAGTCAGACCGATACAGAAACACAATAAGTCAGTGCAGATTTAATTAATGATGCTGTGCTTTAGAAATCTAACATGTGTGATGATTCAGCATGGTATTCATTACACGCGTTCACTGATTTTATAAGAAATCGTTTCATATGAAATATTCAGTAAACTCGTTTAATGAATAGCAATATATTGAATCATCACTCGTTACATGTACAGTATATGTGGCTGTGACTGGATAAATGGGGCTTATGGGTTTTGCGACAAGTGTAGATCAAGATGATCCTGTGCATCCGCACAGTCTGATCAAGATCTGTAGCCTATTTCATCAACATTGCAAAGTATACTTTACTACCAAAGTATACTTTGAGGGAGTAATCATTTATTTTTCCTGAAATACATAATTTCACATAGAACTAACAAATGCATATATTTCATGATTAAAAGTATGCAGAATTATTATACTGAATTTATTACATTATCACAGCCATTAAATGGCTGTGATAATGTAATAAATTCCGTATAATAAAAATTAATAAATTTAAAAAAAAAAAAAAAAAAAATGAAAATTTCTCCCTCAAAGTATACTTTGCTACTAAAGTATACTTTGCAATGTTGATGAAATAGGCTACTGCACTCTTCGCTATTCCATCAATGAAACATCCGACAGGCTTCTAACAAGCGATATATATGGTTATCAGACTACATGAGTGTGCTATTTGATCAGGATCTACATGTACACGGCGCATAAATCCCATAAGCCCCATTTCTCCAGTCGTAGCCACATACCGTTCATAGTGTTGCAGTTAATGTTCAATATCCAATGACCGTATAGGTTTTGTCAATGGTGTGCCACTATACTCGACAGAAATCAATATTTGTGGCTGTGACTGGAGAAATGGGGCTTATGGGATTTGTGACCAATGTAGCTCCTGATCAAATAGCAAACTCATATAGCTTGATACCTATCTATATTGCTTGTTAGAAGCATAATGGGTGCTTCATTGATGGAATGGCGAACGGTGCCGATCCTAGACTTAGAAAACAAATTTGCTATCCCGCTCCATACATGTACCTCTCGCGAGTGTAGCAATTTAACCCTTTCACCCCTAAGTAACTGAATGGGCTGCGATATGTTGGTTTTGCAACCAATGCAATCATCGCAAACTGATTTTCAGACTATTCCATTTATAAAAAGGGGGTATTTGTTTTTCTCAAAAATATGAAAATTACTTTCAAACAGTGAAGATCCTGATATAGCGGGCTTTCGGGTTCAAAGGGTTAACCCCATCTCTTTAATGAAATGCATGGAAGAGTGATTTTCACAATCGGTTATCCGGCGTGTTTGATCAGTAGCCTATTTCATCAACATTGCAAAGTATACTTTACTAGCAAAGTATACTTTGAGGGAGTAATCATTTATTTTTCCTGAAATGCATTATTTCATATAGAACTAACAAATGCATATATTTCATGATTAAAAGTATGCAGAATTATTATACGGAATTTATTACATTATCACAGCCATTAAATGGCTGTGATAATGTAATAAATTCCGTATAATAAAAATTAATAAATTTAAAAAAAAAATGAAAATTTCTCCCTCAAAGTATACTTTGCTACTAAAGTATACTTTGCAATGTTGATGAAATAGGCTACTGATATCGAGAGAAAACTGTCAAAGCTGTATCAATAAATTATTAATAAAGAGCATACGCATGCAGAAATTGGTTATTGTACCGTGTCAATGTGTTTATCTGACATTTACATGTTTATCTTGTAAATGTGAAAGCTTCATTTCGTTATGTTGAAAGTTGAACAACAACAAGAGAACAGATGACTATTTTGGGAAATTTACCAGTTCTACATCAAAGATTATTTGTTTAAAATATACAGTTTACTAAATTTTGACCTACTGTCTGTTCCACATTTTGCTGCCGACGAACTTTAGGCTATTAAACACAATAAATCTAAAAAATATTTAAAAGTAAGTACTTTTTCATCAATAACAAAAAAGTCATCCTCCCCAAAAATATTTATTATCTAAAAATATAATGTTTTAAAATATTTTTTATTTGTGGACCGATTTTCAAAATCTAACTTGTTTTCTTAATTACATCATTTTCAAGCTATCCCGTCAGGACTCGGGAGTCAATTTCCAAAAATCTTTTTTTCGCAATAAAATCAATATTTCATGAAATTTCATCAAATAATTTTTTTTGGGGAGGGTGACTTTTGTCATTGATGAAAAAGTATTTGTTTTTAAATATTTTTTAGATTTAATGTGTTTAATAGCCAAAAGTTCGTCGGCAGCAAAACGTGGAACAGACAGTAGATCAGACTGTGCGGATGCCCCATTTCTCATGCCACATCCATATTTTATAAACATAATACTTATTGCCAATCCCGAGAGGGTCAGAAAATAACGCCATGGCAGACACTTGAGTGGAGACTGTGGTTTGTGGTCACAGCTTTAGGTAATCGAAATCAAAGTTAGACACACGCAATGCATTTGGCTGCATTCTATGTAAATGTTAATTTTCAATGTAACCCATTGGCACGCATCGATTCCGGAAAACGATAGAACTAATATTTACATTATTTTATGATATACTGTTACATTAATCCATTTGTTTCATTATGCTAGCATGCCGGTGCTTTAGTCTTGTGAGATTCCCGTTATTACGTGAATGCTATGAGAGAACTTTGTACTCGATGTGTGGATTCACAATCTACCGAGCCCCGCAGTGGACATGGATTTTATTATTATTAATTCGTTCTAACGAAATAACAATTCGTTCCCACGAATTAACAATTCGTTCCCACGAATTAACAATTCGTTCCCTCAATTTAACAATTCGTTCCCACGAAATAAGAATTCGTTCCCACGAAATAACAATTCTTTCCGATGGGAACGAATTGTTACTTCGAGGGAACGAATTGTTAAATTGAAGGACGGTACGAATTGTCATTTCGTGGGAATGAATTGTTAATTCGAGGGAACGACGTGTTAAATTGAGGGAACGAATTGTCATTTCGTGGGAATAAATTGTTAAGCAGTTATTGACAACCTCGTGGAAATTAATGACGTCAAACGAAATTTAACCAATCTACAGCATCACGCTACGTCACGTGGGTCTAATGTATTGTATTGGGATGTAAACGCAATACGTCGAATGGGCGTCCGCATTATGAAGTCATAGACGTTGTAAATATTACTTGTTATATCCGTGGAATCTGCGGACGATTTTACTACAAATCACAAATCGTGAAATTTCACATTAATAATGTTTTTGTGTAAACAATTATTGGTTTTATATTTATTGAGCAATTTAATCGTACGAAGTTCGGTGAAACGGCCCCCAGGGCCGGGTTGTTTAAAGCTTCTATTAGCTTAACAGACTGTTAAATCCTTAGCAATGCTAAGGATTTAACAGTCTGTTAAGCTAACATAGGTTTTAAGCAACTGGGTCCAGGTTGGCACACAGACATTATGCCATATTGTCACGTATACTTGTGTAACTACATGTAGTACAGTGCAACCCTTCTAAACCAAACACCGTGGGGACCCCATTGTGTGTAATTTAGATGGGTTTCAAAGTAATTTGTGTCGTTTTCCTGTCTGTTCATAACATAAAATGACAAACATGTGCCATGCGTGCTTAATTACAGTGGAATCTCTCTAAACCAGACACCCTGTTTGCTGTTTCGAGAGGTTCCACTGTCGTATAAATTATAAAAAACAAAAACAAAGGCGACCCTACTTTGAATACTCTGGACTATTACTGTATGTTGAAATATGTCTACGAGTTTCTCCAAAACTAAACTAGAAGTTCATTCGAAATCGCCCACGTCGAATGAATAAGGCTCGACTTAGTCACTGTGCTCAATATTGGCTTCTGTGTACCGTCGGACTTTAGTGCAATACCGGATCAATTTGTCCCCGGCCTTAAATACTTGTGTAATGTAATTGTAGTTAGATGGCAGACAGATTGGCGAACATATTACCCGCATACAACCACGGCCATTATGCTTGTCAGTTGCATTCATATAGCAGTCGGAATTTACATATCACTGAAGCCCATTAGGACCACTTCACTTTTTTTTTAATTTCCATTTATCCAAGATCTTTTCTTGAATTTTCAAGAACTTGAAATATCAAGAAAAGAACTTGAAATTCAAGAAAACATCTTGACAATTCAAGAAAAGATCTCGAAAATTCAAGAAAATAACTTGAAAATTCAAGAAAATATATTCAAACATCATTTATTAGAAACGATCTTGAAAATTCAAGAAAAGATCTTGAAAATTCGAGAAAAGAACTTGAAAATTCAAGAAAATGATCGAGAAAAGAACCTAAAAATTCAAGAAAAGATCTCGAAAATTCAAGAAAGTATCTTGAAAATTCAAGAAAAGAACTTGAAAATTCAAGAAAAGATCTTGAAAATTCGAGAAAAGAACTTGAAAATTCAAGAAAAGATCTCGAAAATTAAAGAAAGTATCTTGAAAATTCAAGAAAAGATCTCGAAAATTCAAGAAAACAACTTGAAAATTCAAGAAAGTATCTTCAAACATCATTTATTAGAAACGATCTTGAAAATTCAAGAAAAGATCTTGAAAATTCGAGAAAAGAACTTGAGAAAAGATGATGTTTCAAGTTCTTGAATTTTCAAGTTCTTTTCTTCAATTTTCAAGATCTTTTCTTGAAAATTCAAGAAAAGATCTTGAATAAATGGAAATAAAAAAGTGAAGTGGCCCTAATGGGCTTCCGTAGCTGTCTGTTCCATGTAAACAACACTGATCTGTTTGTCAAATTAAACGATGACATCTAAAGATAACATGAAGAATTTCTATGAAGATAATGAAAGTATTATTGTAGCTGTTCCAAACTGATTATATGACGACATTTCGTCAATATTTCATATTGATTTCATTCTAAAACAATGCTTTTCCTATGGGCATGAACAGTCCAGTAGCCTATCTCACCAACATTGCAAAGTATACTTATCTAGCAAAGTATACTTTGAGGGAAACATTTTCAATTTAAGGATACATTTATTAATTTGTATTATTCTGAATGTATTACATTAGCACAGCCATTTTGGCTGTGATAATGTAATACATTTAGTATAGTAAGTCTGCATACTTTTAATCATCAAATATATGCAGCCGTTAGTTCTATATGAAATAATGCATTTCAGGAAAAATAAATGGTTACTCCCTCAAAGTGTATTTTGCTAGATAAGTATACTTTGCAATTTTGATGAAATCGGCTCCTGGTTCCTGGTTCCACAAACGAACATACGGAATATAATAGTTTTCTTGATCTACATGTGTAGTAAGACAGTTATGATCGTGAATCATCTTTGTTGCAGCTTCGTGTACGGGTTAGTAAAACATCACCAATCCGGACGCTTTCCCAATAAATGTCGATACATGCATGCGGTATAGTATACTCGCAAACGTAGCGTGACCGGCATTTAGTTAATATATTCCTTTTTCCAGACAACAGTCAATTTTATATCGGGCAATGTTCTGACAAAACCGGACGGACATTGTACAGTGAAACCTGTCTAAACCGGACACCCTGAGATGTCCTCAGGATATACAGTGGAACCTCTCTAAACCGGACACCCTGGCATGTCCTCATGATATAGTGGAACCTCCCTAAGCCGGACACCCTGGAATGTCCGCAGGATATAGTGGAGCCTCTCTAAACCGGACACCCTGGCATTTCCTCATGATATAGTGGAACCTCTCTAAGCCGGACACACTGGGATGTCCTCATGATATAGTGGAACCTCTCTAAACCGGACACCCTGCCATGTCCTCATGATATAGTGGAAACTCTCTAAACCGGACGCCCTGGAATTTCCTAATTATATATGGAAACTCTAAGCCGAAACAGGTATCTCGGATATATGGAACCCTCTAAGCCGACACACGGCATCCTCAGGATATATGAAACCCTCTAAGCCGGACACACTGGATGTCCTCAAGATATGTGAACCTCTCTAAGCCGGACACACTGGCATGTCCTCAGATATAGTGAAACCTCTCTAAGACGGACACACTGGGTGCTGATATATGGAACCTCTCTAACCGGACACATGGCATGTCCTCAGGATATAGTGAAACCTCTCTAAGCCGGACACACTGGGATGTCCTCATGATATAGTGAAACCTCTCTAAGACCGGACACACCTCAAGATAGTGAAACCTCTCTAAGATGACACGGGTGTCCTCCATGATAGTGGACCCTCTCTAAACCGGACACCCTGTGATGACCTCATGATATAGTGGAACCTCTCTAATCCGGGCGCTCTGGGGTGTCCTCAGGATGTAGCGGACCCTCTCTAAACCGGACACCTTGGGATTTCCGCATGATATAGCGAAACCTCTGTAAACCGGACACACTGGGATGTCCGCAGGATATAGTGGAACCTCTCTAAACCGGACACCCTGGGATGTCCGCAGGATATAGTGGAACCTCTCTAAACCGGACACCCTGGGATGTCTGCAGGATATAGTGGAACCTCTCTAAACCGGACACCCTGGGATGTCCGCAGGATATAGTGGAACCTCTGTAAACCGGACACCCTGGGATGTCCGCAGGATACAGCGGAACCTCTCTAAACCGGACACTATGGGATGTCCGCAGGATATAGTGGAACCTCTCTAAACCGGACACTCTGGGATTTCCGCAGGATACAATGGAACATCTTTAAACTGGTCACCCTGGGATGTCCTCAGGATACAGTTGAACCTCTCTATACCGGTCACCCTGGTAGGTCCACAGGGTGTCCGGTTTAGAGGGTTTCCACTGTACACCATGTACATGTATGTGCTTAATGATCACGAACACCATTATCATCGCATTTATTGACAACGAAACCCACACAATTATGCACTCAGACGTTGTATAGGTGTCAGTTTCATTGCGAGTCTGGTGTGTTTACATTACAATCGCTGTATTCTGTAATGAGCATGCGCACTCATACATGTGTAGCTAGATTAGTGACTGCTTTGTTCGCTGAACCCGGATATAATACGACACCCTGTGAAGTCGCTAAAACGGACATCATGGCTCGTAGTTTGACTCAATGGCCAACAGTGCAGTCCGCATCAAACTGCGCTGATACTCACACTGGTCTGGGATTTTAGTGCATGTGCCAGAAGGGTGGGTGCTACCATTCGTGCGGGCAAATTCTCAATGTGATTTTATGAAAGGTATATGTATATACATTACAATAATCTCAGGTGGCCATGTCGTACTCACAGCTCAGTAACAGAAATCACGTGGTTTCCATGGCAACCACCATATTCAGAATACACAAAAAGCATATATTGCAAAGTGATGCTTACCAAGTTTCTGTTCATGGTGTATGGTTTATTTGTCTCCGAATCGTTAACATAATAATGAAATATATTCTTCGTCGTGAACAAACTATAATAAGCGTGTTTATGTGGACGAAAATCCAATATGGCCGCCAAAAAATACACGTTTTGCAAATGTAACTTCTTTGAAATTACATATTTTAATAAGTTTAGTATTAAATCGGGCGTTAACAGCCATGCAGTATGTGGACATCGATATTAATTCATTGCATGAACGATCTAGTGGTAAATATGCAACATTTCTGGCAAATTTCAGCATTTTCCTTATGTTGGCCACAACGACAGAATATGTTATTTACACCACTCTTCAAACGTGCAGAGAAATATAAGGGTCATCAGCAGTCACATTATGTACATATCGTCTCCTGCGATAAGTAATCATTTCTTATGTCCTTTTTTCTGTCATCATGAGCGTCTGTGTGTCTTTTCATATGTTTTGGGGCCGCCTACTGAGAAAATGAACCTTATGACGCATGTGACCAGAGTAGCCCCAGGTCAGCATGCGCATCCGCGCAGGCCAGCGTCTACGCTTTTAGCCATTCATATCAGTTGATGCCGTGCATAACACCAATAAATTAGATACAATACGACATCTCTGCATCTTGTGTGAGTATTACATTGCATTTTACAAATCCCTATGCAACCTTCATTTTAAGGGATTGTACGTCTGGTTAGAGGAGGAACACCAGACTGAACTGCACAAAGTGAATGATACCATCATCGTGATATGGAAACGTCACAGTAAAGTAACACGAGACAACCTGAGCGAAGTACTGAACAACGATTCATGTGGCTCAATCTTCGAGCTGTTTAGTACATACCTAGCTGTCCTAAGAACAGACAGGGCTGACCTTTCTGCTTTTTGAATGAGCAACATTCATTTGGATGACCTCGTACTTGGTCTTGTACGAGCTTATAGGGAGGGCACTGGGAACTTCATATTGCCGTGACAAGAGTAATTATCCCATGGTTCTTCGCATATGATAGACAGAACTATGCGAAATACATGCCCGTGTATTACAACCAGATGGCAAGTCTTGAAAATGAACCGCCTAAATCGTACACACATCAAGCCAATGGAGGGTTCTCTGTGCATCTCGGTGGGGACAATGTGTTTGGTCGAATTCCCGTTGACCAAATCATCGAGGAGACAGTTTACAAGGATAATCAAACAGCAGGTGGCACCAAGGGCTTTAGCCTCAAGCCGTATGCAGTAAGTCGTTACTACATAACAGCTGAGTACAGAAGCATGTGCCTTAAAAGTATCAGAAAAATGATAAAGGCAAAGGCACGCAGTGGTGTGTCACATGCAGATCTCACAAAAATACGAATTAAACACGATGAAACATGCGTGCAACCTGTGTTAGGTTTACTTGAAATACCTGGATTGATCCATTTCTTTCCACAAATCCACTGGTATTTCTATCAACTGCCACAGTAGAGAGACCAGATATTAGTCGAGATATGATAGGTGCACCGGAGAAAGGAGAGCAAGCATACAGTGAGTTCAAACAAACCAGACTGAAATTGGGCAAACCATCTGAATC
The DNA here is from genome assembly GCA_029237695.1 of Conchocele bisecta. Taxonomy (NCBI): domain Eukaryota; kingdom Metazoa; phylum Mollusca; class Bivalvia; order Lucinida; family Thyasiridae; genus Conchocele; species Conchocele bisecta. The sequence continues at coordinate 60,543,293 of CM055279.1, read as the reverse complement.
GGAAACTTTTATGACAGGTTACCGAAATGGAAACTAAAAACATTCAGTGACATCCGGAAGTCGAGGAAAACAAAGGTTGCTGGAAGGGAAATTATCCTTAAGGCCGACCAAAAAATGTTTGGTCATATGGTGTTGGTTGGAATGAGCAGCAGTTTGGACATGCGCCAGGTGTTAAAACATCCACTAGGACCACCGCTATGGGCGTTGGCTAATTGCGATGGAACAATGAAAAAGACAACGTTTGCACTACATCTGGAGAAAGGGTAGTTGCCGGACAGCGTATTCAAGAATGAAGGAGACTACTTGCATGTTCTGATAGTAAGGCTGCCGTGAATAACTTCTTATGTGACACACGGCAAAGTCCGGCATATCGAAAAAGGCTCGGTGACAAAGCGATGTACATCACATGACAAGATCAATACTACAGACTTTCTAAAGATGACGTATCTCTTGTCGACGAATTACTGACACCTCGGGAAGAAGCAGATACGCGCATTCTGCTACATTCGAAGCATGCATCAACAGAGCATAAGGCAACTGTTATTGTCTCAGAGGACACCGGTTGAGACATATTGACGTAAGTAAGGTAGCATATTTAGTGGGCAAGGACGCGTGCAAGGCATTTTCTGGACTGCACGCATTTACTGGATGCGATACAGTGAGTGCGTTTGCTGGTCGTGGGAATGTGAGTGACATGAGTTTGGTTTTGAAAGAAGAGAAATTTCAGAAAGCCATGACCGAGTTGAAAGATAAGTGGTCACTTTCCCAAGATTTGATCAGCTTTTCTGCAGGAATTTAAATACAAATTGTACTCGACGCGCACAAATCTTACTCACGTGAACGACTTGCGATATGAACTATTCAGGACTAAACAAGGCAATTTAGAATCCGGACAGCTGCCACCGTGCGCAGATAGTTTGTATCTGCACTCGGAGCGCACAAACTATCAAACCGCAATCTGGCGCAAATGTTTGGAACAAACCCGCATGGTCATGGTTGGCATGTGGAGGATAAGCTGCTGCTTATGGACTGGATGAAAGGACCACTTGCCCCTGATGCCGTGTTTCAGATGATGGCATGCAACTGCAGTAGGAAGTGTATACTTCCTGTCAGTGTATGGCCAATGGCATGAAGTGTTCTACAGCATGCAAATTCCAAACATGCGATAACATGTACCAGTACGATGATGTAGTGGTAGATGAGATCTCACATGACGATGACGACGATGATACGGATGATGAAGGGTAGACTGGTGAAATAGTTATGACAGAGGTACAGCACATGTTAAAAATGTTTACCGGAACGAATCAACTACAAGTATATGCAATCAATGTATCTACATCAACATGCACGTGAATGGAAATGAAGTAAAATGGTATGACCCACTCTTTCTTGGAATACATGGAAACAACTCATCCTGTTAAACTAATATAATATATGTAAGTGATAATGTACGTACCTGCTGCAGTGGGGATTGACCCCGTCACAGGTTTATGTACAAACCTATTTCATTATACTATATTAAGCGAGTGGTTCATTGTAGTGCATAATACACATTCGTACATGTATGTATATCGATATTGTAGTCTGGTGTGGTTCTATTGTTAATAGTGTAGCGACCATCCTGGATACCAAATAGCTCATCTAGTACATGTAGGTGTTATGATCGAGTGCTAGAACGAATGTATTTCTCATGTTCCACATGCCCGCTAACGAGTAGTATGTTCATGTAGTTCATGACGGGTTCCCACCCATGCCATATTTCATATATACATCAAGTACTATGGAAAATGCAGAGCTTGTTGCGAAACAATTGCATGGTTCCATGGTCGAGCCAGCAGAAAATTGAAGAGTGCTGTAAATAGCATACACTGCCGGCCGTTGCAGCAAACATACGACAAAATGTCGAAATTTGGGAGCCATGCTGGATATTTTCCACTAAATCATTTATACAATGTGACTTGTTATCAATTTTCACATGATATATGGCTGCTTAGCTAGCGCCATATTTTAGATACTAAAAGAGTGTCATTTAGAAGAAGTTGCATGGCGAAACGTGTATTTATTGACGGCCATATTGGATTTTCGTCCACATACACACGGTTACAATAGTTTATTAAGGAAGAAAGATATGCTTCACTATTATGTTAACGATTCTGAGACAAATAAACCTGACACCATGAACAGCAACTTGGTCAGGATCACTTTACAATGTATGCGCTCTGTATATTGTCAATATGGTGGTTGCCATGGAAACCACGTGATTTCTGTTACTAAGCTGCGAGTCCGACATGGCCACCCGAGATTTTCGTAATGTATATACATGTACCTTTCATAAAATCACAGTTAGAATATGCCCGCACGAATGGTGGCAGTCGGTATTTTTTAGGGTATTCACAGATATACTATTTTAGTGATTGCAAATGCAAGGTTCGACAATGTCCAGCTGTTGGTAAACGTTTACCGAGGCACGAGGCAATTGTTTGAACCGTAGGTCGCGGGTTCAAACAATTCTCGAGTGCCACCGTGACGGCAAACACGTTTACCCATGCCTAGACATGGTCGAACGTTATAGTTACATTTCCGCCGGAAATATCATGCAATTTGAGCATATATGCAGTAATTTCGGTAATTTGCAAATCAGCTCCATTCAAACATATTCCGGGGCCGCGGTACACGTCACGTGATGCAGCCGCATCAATTAAAACATTTCAATGCGACCAATGTGAACTGGTCTAGTCATGTAATGGCGCGTTCTAGTAACGCCATGAGACACATGCATTCGGCCCCGATATGAGCATTGTCTACAGCCACGGTTAAACATCACGCGCTGTACGTTTGAACACGGCTGTGAGCGGTGTCGAACAACGACAGTCATGTAACGATCATAGTAAGTTCGAATTCCTCAGTTCGCGCCCCATGAATGTCGAGAACAAATAAAAAATAGCAAATAACGTGGTTCGTTTTCTGCACACTAATCTTGGCAATTGTAAACACTACACAGAGTAACTTACATTTAAATAATTCAATAGGATACTTATTAAACAGTATTCTGAGTTAGTCGTACATGCGTAATGATTTAATATGCAGGTCAATTTGAATTGCAAAGCAAGTTAAATAATTTCATGAAAACCACGATTGTGCCGAGTTTCATATATTATGTTATAGTAAAGCATTCCTCGCGTACTAACCTTTTTTATATACGTACTTTCACTTCCCATTGAAACACAATGCAACGCAAGACGTCAATCGTTTTCCATATTGACGTCGCGTGACTTCATATTGATCAGTACTGGAACTACGCTTCACCTCGTAAACTAGTTCCTTCTAAATCACCACTAATTTGTTTATTTTATTTATATTCTGTATATGCTTTTAGTTAGGCGTATGTATATTGCGAGTGATGTACGTATATAATAAAAAGATAATTTGATTTGTATGTGGATATATGCCACTCGTTCCGCCGCGCAACGATATTGCACCCTGTGGAACTCGTGCATATATCCACATACAACTTGGAAAAGTCGCGGGAATACTGGACGAGGCCTTCCGGCCTTCGTCCAGTATTCCCGCGACTTTTCCAAGTTTATACCCCTATAAATTCCACAAAAATGCCATTCATTCCTTATAATTCCAGCATTTGAAATAAATTCATCAAGAAAATGTGTTTATTTTCCGTTTTCTTAAGAATTATTTTAACTGCGCCTGACGGTTACGGAAAGTAGTTCGGTATGGGAGTTTACTGGGATATAAATTTTGGACAGAGACTTGCTACGGGCCAATCAAATGTTAGGGAACTGTGTAAATATGTTTGTGCTGGAATTATTGCAATGTGACAACCCAGTTTCAGCGGAAAAACTATATATATATATTAAAGGTGCATGCCCACTCAGTAGGCACAAACTGTTCTTTATAGGAATTAAATAAGTGTATAATTGTGTCACTATTCCACCAGTTCTAAAAAATATGTATACAGATATAATAATTTAGTAATATTTATTTTACTGATAGTGACGCGCGGTTGTATCAGGCTATTTTCATATGCAAATGAGGCATGATATTTGTTAATTATTTTTTACTAAGTAAATGCGTCACCTGAAACAACTAATATTTTGACAGATTATAAAGTATGATCATTGCACACCAACAAATAAATAAAGATAATACATAGTAATGTCTGTTAACATTTTAAGGAAACACAGTTATCGCCACTGAAATCGGTGTGGAAATTTATTACTGACATAAAATGTATAATAATGCCGATAAATACGTGGGGTAATGGTGAATGAATGTTTATTTTGCCACAAAATGTATCAGATGATGTCTCTGTTGTAAAGAACATTGTGTGGGCATGTACCTTTACATGTACATGTAAGATGAACAGTACAGTCTGATACATGTACATGTAAGATGAACAGTACAGTCTGATACATGTACATGTAAGATGAACAGTACAGTCTGATACATGTACATGTAAGAAAACACACATACAGTACAGTACAGTGATACATGTACATGTAAGATGAACAGTACACCTGATACATGTACATGTAAGATACAGTACAGTCTGATACATGTACATGTAAGATGAACAGTACAGTCTGATACATGTACATGTAAGATACAGTACAGTCTGATACATGTACATGTAAGATGAACAGTACAGTCTGATACATGTACATGTAAGATACAGTACAGTCTGATACATGTACATGTAAGATACAGTACAGTCTGATACATGTACATGTAAGATGACAGTACGTGTATACATGTAGTAAGATGAACAGTACAGTCTGATACATGTACATGTAAGATGAACAGTACAGTCTGATACATGTACATGTAAGATACAGTACAGTCTGATACATGTACATGTAAGATACAGTACAGTCTGATACATGTACATGTAAGATACAGTACAGTCTGATACATGTACATGTAAGATGAACAGTACAGTCTGATACATGTACATGTAAGATGAACAGTACAGTCTGATACATGTACATGTAAGATGAACAGTACAGTCTAAGATAACTATGTACAGTGTAAGATGAACAGTACAGTCTGATACAGTGGATGTAGCATGAACAGTACAGTCTGCTACATGTAATGTAGTGACAGTACAGTCTGATACATGTACATGTAAGATGAACAGTACATCTGATACATGTACATGTAAGATACAGTACAGTCTGATACACTGTACATGTAAGATACAAGTAACAGTGCTGATACTGTTCATGTAGATGAACATACTGTATATGTAATGTAGATGACAGTACAGTCTGATACATGTGAGATGTAAAATATCAGTACAACAGTCTGATACATGTACATGTAAGATGACAGTACAGTCTGATACATGTACGATGTGTAGATGACAGTACAGTCTGATACATACATGTAAGATGAACAGTACAGTCTGATACTGTATATGTGATGAACAGTCAGTCTGATACATGTCAGTAAGATGAACAGTACACTGTACTGTACATGTAAGACAGTACATCTGATACATGTATGTAAGATGATCTGTACTGTCTATTACTGTACATGTAGTACAGTACTATCGATACTGTACATGTAAGATGAACTGTACTGTCTGATACTGTATGTAGTACAGTTCGTGATACATGTACATGTAAGATTATCAGTACAGTCCTGATACAGTGTCATGTAAGATACTGTTTACAGTATGATACATGTTACATGTAAGATAACATACATATGACATGTCATGTATATGATCAGTCGTCTGTACATGTATGTAGTGACAGTCAGTATGATACCTTGATATGTAGATACAGTACAGTCTATACATGTCATGTAAGATGAACTCTACAGTCTGATACATGTACATTGTAAGATGACAGTACACTGTAGATGTTCATGTACATACTGTAGTGTACTGTTTCATGTACATGACAGTTTTTTTTTTTTTTTTTTTTTTTTTTTTTACAGTCTGATACATGTAGTAAGATAACTGTACAGTCTGATACATGTACATGTATGATGACAAAGTACAGTCTGTACATGTACATGTAAGATAACATACACCTGATACATGTACATGTAAGTACAGTACACTGATCATGTACAGTATGACAGTACGTCTGATATGTAACATGTAGTATGACAAGTACAGTCTGATCATGTACATGTAAGATGACAAGTACAGGTCTGATACTTGTACATGTAAGATGACAGTCAGTGATACATGTCATGTAGATACACAGTACAGCTGATACTGTCATGTAAGATGAACAGTACAGTCTGAATACATGTACATGTAGATGATCAGTACAGTGTCTGATACTGCTACATGTATGCTGACAGTACAGTTCTGATCTGTACATGTACAGATGAACAAGTACAGTCTGATACATGTACATGTAAGATGTAACAGTACAGTCTGATACATAGGTTACGGGACATGGAAAACTTGCGCAATTTGTCGATTTGACATCACGTTGCTTAGAGTCACAGTGAAAATAGAGAATAGTAGGTTAGTGCCGTGAATGGGAAAAATATCTGGCAAGGCTCAGGAAACGGGATGGGCGAGGCTCTGCCGAGCACATCCCGTTTCCGTGCCGCGCCAGATATGTTTTCCCATTCACGGCACTAACCTACTATTCTATTTATTCCGTCAACACCTACAAACGGCTGTAAAATGCAAAAATAGTATTGACTGGATATCAAAAATGTTTCACGGCACCGTGTTTCACGGCACATACTCGCTGTGTTGACGGGATAAAATGCAAGGATACACTGAGCAACGTGTCATCAAAGCGATATAAATGTACAGTGGATCCTCTATAACCGGACACCAAGACAACACCTGTGGTCTATTTTGTTATGAGTTTCTTGGTCATTTATCTCAGGTGATAATGAATGTCTGTTCGTGATCTCATAGCACACAACTGTGGGTCAGAATGATCAACTGCCTGTTTCAGTGAAACCTCTCTATGCCGTCACTGGGGTCCGGTTTAGAGAGGTTCACTGTATTCGCAAATAATAATGTCAATGACGCGATGTAAGTATTTCTACGGGAAGTTACAGCGAAGAATTGTCGAAGGTTCCCAAACGAAACAAACAAAAACGAATGGCAAACGAAGTGAAAACGATCGTCTGGTACAACGATGTGCTTAGGAATGGTCATCTGTTGTTTTGTACATGACAATGATACTTTCGTTTAAAAACCGGGGACCCGTTTCACTAAACTTCGTACGACTAAAGTGTTGTAAGTGCAAATTTAGGATCGTCTGGAAATTTCAATTGATGGATTTACATGTATAGGCTCAATAAATGTAAATCCAATAATTGTTTACTAGCAAACACTGTTGATGTGAAATTTACAGACTATCATAATTTTGCACTTACGAACATTTTAGTCGTAGAAGTTTAGTGAAACGGGCCCCAGACCTCTACATATCACAGCGATTACCTGAATAGCGTTTCTTTATTACTTTATAATCGTTGCAGTGTAGAAGTGGCATACTATACATGTACCAGGCGGCTATGATCAACTAACTTACAATGTGTAATTCACATTTAAAGACGTATTGAATGTAAATATATCGACATACATGACGTTGCGTGTATGTGTACAATATTTATGAAAAACGATCGTGGAACCAGGAACAAATCCGGGCTGTACATCTGACAATGCAAGTTACTAATTTAAAGTATGTTAACAAATTTTGCAAAAGCCAGGAACCCACTTTTCCGACGTTTCGGCACAAGGCCTTTATCAGAAATCCACTTTTACAACGTTTCGGCACAAGGCCTTCATACAATTCTGCAAAAACCAGGAATCCATTTTTCCGACGTTTCGGCACAAGGCCTTTATCAGAAATTCACTTTTCCGTCGGAAAAGTGGGTTCCTGGTTTTTTCAGAATTGTTGAACATACTGGCCACTCCTGCAGAATCAGTTCTGCCAGTGTCAATGGCTATGGAGTAGCCGGATATCCCCGCGACACTGACAGCCAATGGCTGTGGAGTAGCCGGATATTCCCGCGACACTGACAGTCAAATTGGATGTGGAGTTAGCCGGATATTCCCGCGACACTGACAGTCAATGGATGTGGAGTAGCCGGATATCCCCGCGACACTGACAGATACGGCGGTCCATCTTGCCGACATTGACAGATACGATCTCACTGCTATCTACGCAGATTTCAACATCTCTCACAGTGCTCATAAATTGTTTAATATGCTGGGTAATCAATATGTGGATAACTTCCTTATATTAAACATTAAACCATTCATTTGTAGCCACACCAGTGGCGGATCCAGCAATTGGGTAACGGGGGTTTGTCCTATTTTCGACCCCCCCGGGATTTATTATGAAATTTAGATGTCCGGAAATGCACTTTCATGTGTTTTACGGCATTTAAATTCGCACTCGAACTGGTGGTAAACTGTGGACACCATATGACTTGTTCAAAGCAGTTTAGATCTATGTAAACTCCGTGGCTGAACGGGGGAGGGGAGGGGGTGTTGCAACCACGGACCCCCCCCCCCCCCACCCCCCCCCCCCTCTAGATCCGCCCCTGCACACTATTGCTGCAGGCACCGAATCGTCTAATTAACTAGTGCATGTATATCTGTACTTATTTAAGGAATAAAACCATGGGATGTCGGACTCCACGCACTTTGAACAAACCAAATGAATTATGTACCCCAGTAAACGCAGCAGCCCATGTATTTATTACTTATACTTACACTGCGTTTTCTGTTAATAACCACATATGGCGGTAAGATTAAGAATACTCTGGTCTTACGTAATTTTTGTCGCAATTCATAGAACAAGCGATGTTGCCGGACTTTAACGAATCAGCAACGTCGCGCGACGTCAGGTGGGGCTATTGTAATATACTGGGATATAAACGCAATACGTTTAATGTGTGTTTCCAGTATGCATTTAAGGACAGTATATATATATTAGGCGCAAAATACTTGTGGTGCGATCAAAAGTCCATTATATACTAGGTAGGGTCGGGTTTTTTAGTACTACTTCATATACAGTAGCGCTTTTCTGCAGGTCATCTATACGTACTATACCAATACTATACGTATACTATACCAATACGATATGTTTCCTATACGATATGCATATAATATAAACGTACGGTATATTTGTACCGTACAATCCAACCAATATCGTATAGATATACCATTCAAATCGTACGTTTATACGATTTGTATACATGTGTATAATTCTGGTACGTTTGTAACATACCAGATTATGGTATATTCATACCATATCCGTACGGATATATCGTATATACGAACGGATATCGTATGTTTGTATAATATTCGTATAGTACGTTTGTACTATACGATGATACGGTGCAAACATACAAATATTATATGATCATACTATATGCTCATTAAATATACCAATACTATACGATTACGATATGTATACGATATTAGTATATACAAATAGGTAAGGAGCAGAAAAGCGCTACTGTAGTTAGACATTTGTACATATCAATATTTACACCTTCTATAAATTCATAATGCAAACGCCCATTCGACGTATTGCATTGACATCACAATACAATATATTAGACACACGCGACGTCGCGTGATGTTGTTGATTGGTTAAAGTTCGCAACGTGGCTGTTCCAGGAATTGCGACAAAATGACGTAAAACAAGATTATTGTTAATTTTAACGCCATATTTGGTTATTTACAGTTTTGAAACTATCAGAAAATGCAGTGACTCCACGCACTTTAAACAGACAAAATGTATTATAAACCCAGTAAACGCAATAGCCCATGGTTTCATTCCTTAAATGTGACATACTTCTGGCTTGCAAACTTGATTTGAGGAGTATAACAAGCAGTAAGCCAGTTTAAACATTGTTTCATAGTGAAAGTGACCGAAATTGAGACCTTTTCATCTGATGATCTGTTCAGAAACGTCTAAATTTGGTAGGGTCGGCAGCATATCACTACTGTCTGTTTCACGAAACCTGACCAAATTTAACGGCTGTATACACAATGTAAAACTAATATTGTTTTCGATAATATTAAACTTTATCAAAATATAAAAATGCGCCTTTTTTTGATTTCGTAATTTTTTGTCAAATATTGATTTTATTACGAAAAACTGATTTCACAATGGGAATTTAACATACGAGAAACGGAGTGCTCAATAAATGTAAATCCATATATTGAAATTTACAAACGATCTTAAATTTGCACTTACGAACATTTTAGTCGTACGAAGTTTAGTGAAACGGCCCCCAAAAATCCCTGATTAATCATGTACTGTAGACAAGACAAATGATGGATACAACACATGAAATGTCCATTTAGTTATTAGTTTTCTTCCATGTAGACTATACCATGCATAAGTTAATGTAATTTGTAAGAGAAACACATCTAAAAAACATAAATATCTAATAAAATATAAACAAATACACGTATATCTATAATAGAATGTATGAACAAGAATTCCGCCACGGAAGCAATGTAGCGCCTACTGAGGCAGTTGATCGCTTACATGTATCTATAGTCTGTTTCACGAAAGCTGCCCAAATGTTACGGCTATATAAACAATTCAAAAACAAGATTTCTTTTCATAATATTAAATTAAAGGAAAAATTAAGAATGAGCCTTCTTTTTATTTCGTGAAATTTGGTCAAATATTGATTTCATTGCGAAAAAACAATTTCCCCATGTTAAATCCCCATAGACATCTTCACGGAGTGAAGATGTCTATGGGGATTTAACATGGGGATTTTTTTTTGAATTTTAGAAATACTGGACCGATTTTTAAAATTTAACTTTTGTTTTCTTAGTTAGATCATATCCAAGCTATCTAGCCAGGTTTCGGAGTCAATTTCCATTTTTTTCGTTTTTTGACTCCTCCCACACTTCTTTACCACTTTTCCCCCCATGTTAAATTCCCATAGACAAATCAATTTTTCGCAATAAAATCAATGTTTGACCAAATTTCACGAAATAAACCGAAGGCTCATTCTTAAATTTTCCTTTAATTTAATATTATCGAAAACAATATTGTTTTTGAATTGTTTATTTGGCCGTAAAAGTTGGGCAGCTTTCGTGAAACAGACTATAGTGTCCAATTATTGATCAGAAGCAATCCATCATGTAGTATTAAAGTTATATGATGATGAAGAAATGTGTACAAACATTTGTACGTAACACATTGGCTACGTGTTTCCACAATCATGTGAATGTCAAAAAGCTCAGGGTCATGTTAATGGGGCATAAATGTGTTTTACATGCTTACATGTATCAAGTAATATTAAAGGTATGTGATGATGAAGAAACTGGGACAAACGTCTTGACGTAAACAAATGGCTAAGTGTTTCTGCAACAAAGTGAAGGTCAAACAGTTCAAGTTCATGTTAATGGGGGCATGGGTGTGTTCCAAATGCTTACATGTACCATGTGTCCAAATATTTAAGCAACCCATCAAGTAATATTAAAGTTATATGATGCTGAAGAAAACTTGTACAACCTTTTGACGCAAACATTGATAAGTGTTTCTGCTAAAAGGTCAAAGTACATGCAAAACAGTTCAAGGCCAAATTTATGTTCTATATGCTCTCATGTATCATGTGTCCAAATATTGAAGCAATCCGTAATGAAATATTAAAGTTCTATGATGATAAAGAAACGTGCACAAACGTTTTGAGTAAACAAATGGCTAAGTGTTTCCACAACAATGTGAAGGTCAAATAGGTCAAGGTCATGTTAATGGGGTCATAATTGTGTCCAAATGCTCACATGTATCAAGTGTCCAAATATTGAAGCAATCCATCAAGTACTATTAAAGTTATATGATGATGAAGAAACGTGTACAAACTTTGTAATGCAAGAAACTTGGCTAAGTGTTTCCGCAAACATGTGAAGGTAAAAACGGTCATGGTCATGTTAATGGTGGTACATGTATGAGTGTGTTTCATTTGCTCACATTTATCACGTGTCCGTAGAGGAATATTAAAGTTATATAATGATGAAGAAACTTGTACAAGCTTTTTGACATTGTTGACGCGGACGACTACGACAGAAAAAGCAGCGACTATAGTCGCGCCGTCTGCTAAAGCAGGCGCGATAAAAACTAAGATTCGAACTCACTACCGACGGCATTGATATATGTCACTCTAACCCCTCGACTAATGTAGATAAGACTTGATGACAAATCTCAAAATCAATGTCTAAAAGGAATATAGGCCGGGTATACATGTATTTACCTGTCTCACATATATTCTTAGAAACAAAATTGCTACCCCGCTCCATACGTCTCGCGCATATAACATATCGGAGGCGAATTATTGTAGCTAATATATTCTGTGTTTTGTGAATGACCGGTTTGTAACCAAGAAGCAAGTTATTGTCTGCAGACTGTTTTATACAGTAGAACTATCTGTTATTCATAGCACTGTAGTGTTTTTGTAGTACAAAAGAAAATGATTGTCATCTATAGCTCTGTGAGACGAGACGAAATGTGAGTGATATGATCATGGTGATAACAAACACACCATGTGAATACGTACAGGAAACACGTACGATATCTCAAGAAAGATATGTACAAAATGTACGATATTGTCTATAAATGACGTCGACAGTTGACGTCATTTACTCAATATATCACAGTTTCTGTAAATATATTTCAGGAAAAATCATTGCACATGTTCTTACATGTATGTACAAAATTACATGACGTGTCGCAATTATTATTATGTCTGTGTCCGGCGCAGGTCCCGTGAAGCTCCGCCTGTATCGGCAGCCTGGTTACAGGCTCCCCCCGCCTGGATGCCCACCGCACACCAACCGGGAACTAAAGACGACCGGGCCCCGGAATCGGTATTTGTATCGGCGAGCTGGGCCATACCGGTGACACGTGCATGTGGGTCAACGGTCTGACTCGGGGAAACGTCCACATTTTACCACAGCAGGTACATGTAAGCATTTGTAAAGACTATATTACGGCTGTGAGTAGAGAAATAGAAAATAGTAGGTTAGTGCCGTGAATGGGAAAAATATCTGGCAAGGCTTAGGGAACGGGCTGGGCGAGCTCTGCCGAGCCCATCCCGTTTCCGTGCCGCGCCAGATATGTTTTCCCATGCACGGTACTAACCTATTATTCTAGTTATCCCTTCAACACATACAAACAGCTTTAAAATGCAAAACTGTAACCTCAGCCGCATCCTCAAAATCAGAGAATCGACTAGTATGACAACCGCACATATTCATACACAGTGATTATGTCGTATTGATACATGTAGGATATCAAAAATGATTCACGGCACATACATGTACGCACTGTGTTGACGGGATAAAAGGGGGTTATGGATTATGCGACCCGAGTAGATCTGGACCAGCCTGTGTCTCCGCATTCGCCATTCCATCGGTGAAATGTCCGGCATGCCTCTAACAAGCATTATAGAACGTTATCACATGTTTGATACCTTCTCGAGTTTTGTTCCTGCATTTGCACAGCACTTGAGCAATGTATGGGCACGATGATGTGATAACACAGTTAGATCACGTTCGTCTGCATGTATGATCGATAATCCACTCGCTAAAGCTCGCGGATTATCTCCTCGTACATGCGAACGAACCGTGATCTAACCGAGGTTTAGCAGGTTATATGAGTCTGATATATTGATCAGGAGCTACACTCGTCACAAATCCCATACGCCCCATTTCTACAGTCACAGTATTACCTCCTTTGTCGCATCGACGTTTTTCGCAGATACCGATTTCTAATAAATCAGGACTATTGTCCGTAATTGACGGCAATATTTCACTCAAAATTCAGAGCTCGTAATTGAGCCCGGTTCTAGTATTATTTAATTATTTGTTTGTTATTTGATCACTCATAGACAGAAAATATGACTACATGTAATTATCTACCTCAATATGACACAACCAGATAAATAATTCACCCCTGTATAATTCAAGAATAGAAATGATTGCTGCGCTATTTTAAGTGAGAATTTGGCTCGATAAAAATACTTCCGGTTGTTCAATGCGATTTCAAATGAAAAATCAAAATACTGAAAGTACTGAACATAGGGTTTACAAGATTAAACTAGATTGATTGATTGATTGATTGTTGGTGTTGCAGTTTCATTAACCCTTAAAGGTACATGCCCACTCAGTAGGTACAAAATGTTCTTTACATCAGAGACATCATCTGAGACATTTCCTGGCAAAATAAACATTAATGCGCCATTATCCCACGTACTGATTGGCATTATTATACATTTTATATCAGACGTAAATTTACAAACTGATATCAGGGGCGATAACCGTGTTTGCTTAAAATGTTAACGGACATTACTATTTAATATTTGTATTTATTTTATGATGTGCAATGATCATACTTTAAAATCTGTCGAAAATATTGTTTTTTCAGGTGACGCATTTCTTTAGTATAAATAATTAAAAATTATCATGCCTCATTTGCATATGAAAATAGCCTGATACCACCGCGCGTCACTATCAGTTATACACTTATTTAATTCCTATAAATGTCATTTTGGGCTTACTGAATGGGCATGTACCTTTAAAGCGCTGGAAACGACAATTGTTTACAATTTTTAATATTTTCTCGTCAAAAACATACTGAGGCGATTCTACTGCGCTGCCAAAACAGGTTTTTAAAGAGATTAAAATATACAAAATGATCAGACGGCAATTTTATTTTTCAGCGTTTTAATGGTTAAGGGGTAAACTATTGATATGGCACAACTTGAAGTACAGTATACACTGCTACAGTATGTACCAAAACATTCAATAACATTACAGATTATGCATAGCAATATCAGAAAGATACGGTAACACATATACAAGACATTTTCAATTCAAGTATACAGATTCCAGATATCTATGATCATTATATATATATTGAAAACTGACTGAAGAGCAATAGTTACAATAATTCTTAAACGACATAGACACATTGATCTGCGATATATTCTTCAATCAGCCAGCATGTGACATAACAAGCAGGTATGAACAAAATAAGTAAAAGCCACCGTAGACTTCGTATCAGACAAAACGTAATAATTCCAGCAGACAAATATTTACACTATTCCTTAACATTTGATTGGTCCATAGCAAGTCTCTGTCCAACATGTATATCCCAGTAAACTCCCATGCCGAACTACTTTTCGTAACCATCAGGCGCAGTTAAAATAATTCTTAAGAAAACGGACAATAAACACATTTTCTTGATGAATGTATTTCAAATTCTGGAATTATAAGGAATGAATGGCCTTTTTGTGGAATTTATCTGGGATATAAACTTGGAAAAGTCGCGGGAATACTGGACGAGGCCTTCCGGCCTTCGTCCAGTATTCCCGCGACTTTTCCAAGTTTATACCCCGATAAATTCCACAAAAAGGCCATTCATTCCTATATTGAATTCCTTATTAACCGCGTCATCAACAACTGGAATGCATTGCAAAGTACCGTGTAAGCAGCGACTCACGCAACTCCTTTACGAGGACGACGAGACCCGAGGAATTCAGTTTATGATTTCAACATTGATAAGCTGCTCACACCCTATAAAGGTTAACATAACATATATGTTACGTTGCTATAGCATGCAAGCACAAGCCAAGATTGCTGGGCAATGGCAATCAATTAAATGTGAATACATATAAATGTGACACATCTCCTCGTGCACATGCACTCATACTCTCATGCTAAAATGTATATCATAGGGGCCACAATTACACAAGCACATGTGACTTTAAATTAAGACAGTAACAACATTTAGAACCCATTGACAAGCAACTTACGAAGCCAAGTAGATTGTCTTCGCATCAAGCTGAGAAAAAAAACCGTATCAAGGTTGAAACGGGTCATACTGTCAACGCATCAAACAAAATGACTTCACAGCTCCACTGTGAACGTTTTCGAGAATCCATCAACTGCTGAGCGCTGTGTTATTGATGGCACAGTACATTTTAGCACTGTAGAATGCCTTGGGAAACGTGTATATTCGTGGTTTATATAAAACAATCGCTTCCTGGACAGGCATGTCCGGTAGTTTTCTCCAATAATCTGGGATAATAGACAATCCTGCATGAAGTATGAATATTCTACCGAAATCGGAATCATTGACGGTCCGGATAATCCTAATGTCATGTTCATAGGAGGTATCTACAAAACTATACAAGAGATGACACAAGGTACTTATCTGTGTGTTGCCATTTTGAAATCGCATTGAACAACCTGAAGTATTTCTATCGAGCCAAATTCTCACTTAAAATAGCGCAGCAATCACACATATTCTTCAGCTTATAGTGGGGTGTACTTCCTGTGGGCCGTTTCACTAAACTTCTTACCACTAAAATGTTCGTAAGTGCAAATTTAGGATCGTCTGGAAATATCAATGGATGGATTTACCTTTATTGAGCATAGGCTGCATATGCAGCCTATGCTCAATAAATGTAAATCCAATAATTGTTTACAAGAAAACATTGTTAATATGAAATTTACAGACTATCATACTTTTGCAGTTACGAACATTTTAGTCGTACGAAGTTGAGTGAAATGGCCTTGGAACGCAATGGCATTGGGTTCAATGTAAATTAGCTTATTATTCTGCATCGATCATAAAGTCAAGTACAAACCCCAAGGGTTTTGTCATCTCATTTCCTTCTTTCATTGTTGTATTGTTAATGCTATATGCTGATTTTACTGTCGTTATTCGTTAATTTGTACAATGAAGCCTCTCTAAACATCACACCCTGGGAGGTCCACAGGGTGTCCGGCTTAGAGATGTTTCACTGTAAATCATGCATTTGATCATTCTGATCAAATGTGTGCTATCCGATCACGGACAGACATTATCACCTGAGATAAATGGAGAATAGTAGGTTAGTGCCGTGAATGGGAAAAAATATCTGGCAAGCTCAGGAAACGGGAAGGGCGAGGCTCTGCCGAGCACATCCCGTTTACGTGCCGCGCCAGATATTTTCTCCTATACACGGCATTAACCTACTATTCTATTTATCCCGTCAAATGGCTGTAAAATGCAAAAATAGAATTGACTGGATATCAAAAATGTTTCACAGAACCGTGTTTTACGGCACATACGCACTGTGTTGACGGGATAAATGACAATGATACTCATAAAAAAATAATATCACAGGTATTTTCTTGGTGTCCGGTTTATAGAGGTTCCAATGTGTTACCATTTGGAGAAAGTAAAATTTCCATTTAGCAGAGTGTGTCTCTATTTCTGTCGCTGTTTATTAAATAAGCGATTGGTGGGTGGAGCCTTTTAGATTTGATAGTTTTTCTTTTGTTTCGTGTTTAGTTCATTTGCGATTGATTGATCTACCGTTGGGACATTCGAATGTACCCGTTGGTTGATCGTTTATGTTTGATGTTTTCTATATATGGTTACTTCGTGATTCTGCTACTTTTGACTGTCCAGTATTCCTGTTTTTCCCATTTAGATTTCAACAGATACGGTCAGTGATGCATGAATTCTGGTCTATAACATTTGTCAAGTTTACAGTCCAATGTTATTTATTAATAAGTTAATATAGTTACATACAACTAAATATCTTTGCTTGTGATTACTATTTTTAAATTAAAGGTCATTAAAGTATAATTGTGTTAGCTCAAGGTCAAACATCAAACAGTGTAGTCCCTGAGCAGGTGGCCGTTTCACTAAACTTCGTACGACTAAGATGTTCGTAAGTGCAAAATTATGATAGTCTGTAAATTTCACATTAACAATGTTTACTTGTAAATAATTATTGGATTTACATGTATTGAGCATAGGCTGCATATGCAGCATATGCTCAATAAATGTAAATCCATAAATAGAAATTTACAGACGATCTTAAATTTGAAGTTACGAACATTTTAGTCGTAAGAAGTTTAGTTTAACGGGCCCCTGATTACCTGGACAGTACAACATGTTGCAAAACACTTTGCTTTCCTGCTTCATCTATCGAGCTATGTGTCTGCCATTGTTACAATTTCTCCATATTTTTCGATAATATTAAATTATAGCAAAATTTAACCCTTTCACCCCTAAGGAACTGGAATGGACTATGATATGCTAATGTTCCGACCAATCCAATGGTCACAAAATAATTTTCAGATTCGTCCATTTATGAAAAGGGGGTGTTTTTGTTCTACGAAATATGAAAATTACTTGCAAAAAGTGCAGATCCTGGTGAGACGGCTCGTTACGAGCCGGCTCATCCACAGGTGGAAGACTCGGACCTATGACACCAAAAAAATGCCTATTAAAAAAAAATCCCATTACCCCATCCACTTGGTCTCGTACATGTACAGTACTATACGCTATATAAAGGTGAGTATAAATAGCGCTATTATAGAAAGAGCCCTCTCTTTTCCTGCTCGCACAAACACAATAAACATCGATTAAATGTATGAAATATGTATCTGGCAATCGATAAAGGTATTAGGTGTGTGAATATACTCACTTCAAATCGCTGTTTCAAGTATTTATTGAGTTATTCGCGTTTTGATTACCCCATCCAAAGCGAAAGTTGCGTGTACGAAAGAATCTCACACAGAATCGGAGGCCGTCCGGCTGGATGATCGGTCATATTTGGCCGATAGCTGATCGCCAGCTCAAACTAAAGTCGTGCACCATGATCATATACATTAGAGACTCCAACCATACAAAGTTCGTCCAATTGTGATCGTTCGCCGATCTAAAAAACACTTTTTTCTATAATTTCGTTCATTATCTGGAACTGGGTCAATGCACTATCTTCCATAATACAACCACCGAAGCGTCTATGTAAGAACATCTCTGATTGGTTAAACCTAAAAATAGACGCGAGGACTTTCCCTTTTCAGGGTTTCCGGAAGACATAATCTGATAGTACGCGAATCATGAATGAAAGTCAATAAAATTAGAAAAAAGTGTTTTTTAGATCGGCGAACGATCACAATTGGACGAACTTTGTATGGTTGGAGTCTGTAATGTATATGATCATGGTGCACGACTTTAGTTTGAGCTGGCGATCAGCTATCGGCCAAATATGACCGATAATCCAGCCGGACGGCCTCTGATTCTGTGTGAGATTCTTTCGTACACGCAAATTTCGCTTTGGATGGGGTATACAAAATGCGAATAACTGAATAAATGCTGGAAACAGCGATTTGAAGTGAGTATATTCACACACCTAATACCTTTATCGATTGCCAGAGACAGAAGTCATACATGTAATCGATGTTTATTGTGTTTGTGCGAGCCGGAAAAGAGAGGGCTTTTTCTATAATGGCCCTGTTTATACTCACCTTTATATAGCGTATAGTACTGTACGAGACCAAGTGGGTGGGGTAATGGGATTTATTTTTAATAGGCATATTTTTGGTGTCATAGGTCCGAGTCTTCCACGTGTGGGCTCATCTGGATCTGCACTGTTTGCATAAACCGATATAGCGGGCTTTCGGGTTCAAAGGGTTAAGAATGAGCCTACTTTTTATTTCGTGAAATTTGGTCCAATATTGATTTTATTGCGAAAAACAATTTCCACATGTTAAATACTCATAGCCACTTTCACAGACTGAAGATGTCTACGAAGATTTAACATGCGGACATTTTTCTAATTTCAGAAATAGTGGACCGATTTTCAAAATGTAACTTTTAATTTCTTAGTTTTTTCGTTGTTCGACTCCTCTTCCACGTTCTCCACCTCATTTTTCCCCCATGTTAAATTTCCATAGAGAACTCATTTTTCGTAATAAAATAAATATATGACCAAATTTCACGAAATAAAAAGAAGGCTCATTCTTAAATTTTGATACAATTTAATATTATCGAAAATAAAATAGTTTTTACATTGTTTATATGGCCGTAAAATTAGGACAGGTTTCGTGAAACAGACAGTATGGTTTGGTGTGGATGTAGTGAGGATTTCACTCAGACCGATTTACTTCATGCTTTGGCTGTATTGTGTTAGTGTGCCCAACAGTGCCTGTTCATGCTATATGATTACCGGAAGAACTTAAAAAACAGAACATACTCTTTCGTGGGCAAATATCAGATCGCAACATATTGATATTCATGGCATAGGCATGCAAAATGGCGACAGGGTGGCCGCTACAATAGTCAGGTGACATGTATTACACATAATGGCATTCATGTGTCTGATTTTAAAGAATCCGATAGTACACAGTGATGAAAAAAAGACGAGATCAAGCCTAAAAGTAATACATAAAGACACTAAAATTAATAACTCCCAATGGGATTACAACTATATAGGATTCCCACTACACTCTTGCCTGTTTGATATGGTCCTACATGTTTACATGTTAGTTTACTTTGAGTTTTGTTAGCTTCCGTAGTGCATAGTGTGTGTCGTTTGTATTTCACTATTTTACTTAAACAAGGTGCATGATCACGTGGTTACAACAACAACAACGTTGCCCACTCCAAAGTAAGTATTATTTGATATTTTCCTTAATATGCTGCAACGGATTTGCATGAAATATGGCGCAGAAAACGCGTCTTCATGAGCTAAATTGTGTGGTCTAGGGAGTTTGGTACAGACTTATGTCGTTTTTGCGAAGAATCGATTAACAAGACGCGTTTGATGCGCCATATTACATCAAAATCTACTTACGTAATAAGGACACTATAAAAGAATACGTACTTTGAATCGGTACTTGTTGTTGTTGTTAGTACCACGTGATTATACACCTTGTTAAAACTAGTAATAGTATGGACATTTCACACCACTCGATGTACACATGACATATTCGTTGCCGAGATATGAATATTCTAAGTAATTTAATATAAGTATAGTTAGACTGCAAGTAATATGAAATGTGTTTTGCAATTTGCAGCCTACACCAGGCACGGCAGGTGTTCATATGGCTATAGATACCGCAACTACTAATATTTCACCGGCAGTCGTTTATTTCATCGATCAGAACATAATTAATACGTTCAGTTACATATTATAGCTATGTATTTTACTGGTAGGAGATAATCTTGTTTGAATTGTCACTGTAATGTAACGCCATCTATATTTTCCGTTCACGTTTGCATCACATTACAAGTGTTCTCGGAGTTATAACATATACGTTATTGGCTGTGAAACAACTCCAAACTGGATACTCTGTGGAACCAAAGGGTGTCCAGTTTGGATATGTTTCACAGTATACTGATTTTAAGTTGACATTTAAAGGTACATGCCCACTCAGTAGACACAAACTGTTCTTTATATTAGAGACATCAACTAGGACATTTTCTGACAAAATAAACATTCATTCACCATTTTATATCAGACATACATTTCTACACTGATATCATCGGCGATAACCATGTTTCCTTAAAATGTTAACGGACATCTCTATTTATTCTCTGTATTCATTTTTTGATGTGCAATAACCTGTCGAAAATATTGTTTTTTTTGCATTTAATTATTATGAATAATTAAATAATATCATGCCTCATTTGCATATGAAAATAGACTGATACCACCGGGAGTCACTATCAGTAAAATAAATATTACTAAATGATTATATCTGTATAGCGGGCACTCGCAAATTTTAGAACTGGTGGAAGAGTGACACAATTATACACTTATCTAATTCCTATAAAGAACATTCTGTGCCTACTGAGTGGGCATGCACCTTTAACCCTCGTCACATAATGATTACAGATTTAGCCTATATATGGTGACGGTGGCAGAGTCGGGGAGCCACAACAGTAGTGATCTCGTAGACATCGCGTCCAACGTCACAGGTAAGGACGTGTCACAATCTCAAAGAAGGTCACGTGATTTATCGCCTTGCCCATATTCATGATTAGGCCAC
The DNA here is from genome assembly GCA_029237695.1 of Conchocele bisecta. Classification (NCBI taxonomy): domain Eukaryota; kingdom Metazoa; phylum Mollusca; class Bivalvia; order Lucinida; family Thyasiridae; genus Conchocele; species Conchocele bisecta. The sequence goes on along the minus strand of CM055279.1, from coordinate 60,521,470 downwards.
TATTTGCGAAAGCAAACAAGGAATATATGCTTTGCAATTGAAGTTTCATTCATTCGGCTCATATTTAAGGGTGGGAATTGGCTCGGACACCTTCCATACCCGGGATATATAGCCCAGTAAAGAAGCAGGCCGATGGTCGTCGGTCTGGTTTATATTTCCGAATTTTGATAAATGTTGCATTTATAATTCAGGCTCCAAAATTGAAGTTGAATTGAAGTTCCATCCGTACGTCTATATATGTCCGTCAGGTGACACAATTAGGGTGTTATGTTGTTGGAGGTGTGGCCTAAAATAAAAGAAAACAATGCAACTTATTCCAAAACACCTAATAGAAGCCAAGGTGGTCATTCCTTTGCTTAAGAAACTGTGAATGTACACGTACAACATCATCCGTGTCACGTAGGAACGGCCGTCCTTCCATTCGTCAGTCCGACCGGGCAAACATTCGGGGTCTCAGGTGATTGGAGGTGTGGTCTAAGACAAAATACTTATTCCGTAGCCATCTAAGCATATTGTATATTCGGTGGTCATTCCTAGAAATCAATGTAGCCCATTTCACCAACATTGCAAAGTATACTTTGAGGGAGAAATTTTAAATTTTTGTATAAATTTATTAATTTTTATTATACTGAATTTATTACATTATCACAGCCACTTTGGCTGTGATAATGTAATACATTCAGTATAATAATTCTGCATACGTTTACTCATCAAATATATGAACTCGTTAGTTCTATATGAAATAATGCATTTCGGGAAAAATAAATGATTACTCCCTCAAAGTATACTTTGCTAGATACATATACTTTGCAATGTTGGTGAAATAGGCTACAGTTAAGGGGTATCGTGGAGGAACGCACGTCCGTCCGCGCACACATTCGGAGTCTTAGGTGACTGGAGGTGTTGTAAAATAAATAACAACAAGGCAACTTAAATACAAAGTCTGGCACGTAAAATAATATGTTGGGTATGGTAACGTTATAGTTTCGTATAGGCTCTCGTTAAGGAGATTTCGTCTCTTTGTTTCTACAAACATTAAGAACCTTGAAGTTCGGTCTTTACCGTGTAGACGAAATTTCCGAACATTAATGTTCGTCTCTCCGTGGCGTATACATCAATAGATGAACTTTTCGAACCTTCACGAAAGAACGAATGTTTAAGTTGTACATAAGGAGCGAAGAAGCGAATGGTTGAAATAGTTGAAATGGTTGACATGTCCCTAATTAGCTACCATACTACTGAGTGTGCATCAACTTTACAACATATGTGTAACCCTTAGAATGCGCGAAACCAAAAAAATGTCGTCTGCTGTTCTATAATTTGAATGGTTTGAATGCACTTTAGATTTATTTAAATTAGAAATGATCTACAGTGCTGCCAAATAAAGTTCCAGCAGAGAAAACTGAGAAACAAAAACATAAACAGCAGACGACACAATTTAACACCGCCGTCAACCCCGTTTTCAGACAGCCTCGAGTATGTACAACTGAGGTCACGCGGTATCCGGGTGGAGGAAGCCCTCGTCGTGCTCGTGGTCGTGTGTCTCTGGGCATGCGCAATGTTCCTCTTCTTGCGTCAGTGGGACAATATCCGCATCCTGCAGCCGTGGGAGCCGCGCTTTAAACACAGCCCCAAGAACCTAGAAACGATCCTAATCGTGAAAAAACCACAGGATAGCGTTATCTACAAGAACATCAGTCGGAAAATGTCGCTCACGATGATCGCAAGGGAGAAACGGGAGCGAAAGTTGCTGCGCATGAACACAGTGCCGATTATGGAGAATCTAGACACACTGCAGCGCTCATTCCAGACAACATTACCCACTATCAATATGGAGGAGGTTTCCGCGGCGGACATTAGTGTGGCCTCCTCCCGGGAACACATCGTATGACCCGGGGTCGCTCGGGCCAACAATGTCCAGTAGCCGATTTCACCAAAATTGTAAAGTATACTTTAAGTTATCTTGTACGCTTTGAGGGAGACATTTTCATGTTAAGGATACATTTATTAATTTTTATTATACTGAATATATTACATTATCACAGCCATCTTGGCTGTGATATTGTAATATATTCAGTATAATAATTCTGCATACTTTTAATCATCAAATATGTGCAGTCGTTAGTTCTATATGAAATAATGCATTTCGGGAATATAAATAATTACTCCCTCACAGTTTTCTTATATTAGCTAGATAAGTATGCTTAGCAATTTTGGTGAAATCGGCTACCAGAGAGTTGAAAGTCTCATTGCGGGTTCTCACGCTATATTGAGGGCAGTAACTTCGAAATCACGGACGGTATTGGGTTTTGAACGAGTGGGGCAATATTGGGGGCGGTCATTCTGCAAAGCCCCCGTACCGTCCGAGGCACATGCCGACGCTACAGGCGTTTGGAAGAGTGACTGTCCTCGATTAAAGGTACATTCCCACTCAGTAGGCATAACATGTTCGTTATATTAGAGACAGCATCTGAGATATTTTCTGGCAAAATAAACAATCATTCACTACTATCCCACGTATTGATTTGCATTATTAAGTAGTTTATATCGGACGTAAATTTTCACATTTATACCAGGGGCGATACTCGTTCTTCCTTAAACTGTTAACGGACACTACTATTTATTCTCTGTATTTATTTTTTTGATGTGCAATGATCATACTTTATAATCTGTCGAAAATGTATTATTGTTTCCGCTGACGCATTTAATTAGTATAAATAATTAAAAACAATATGAAAATAGCCTGATACTACCGCGAGTCACTATCAGTAAAATACATATTACTACATGTAATTGATTATTATAGGAATTAATGGCCTTTTTGTGGAATTTATCGGGGTATAAACTTGGAAAAGTCGCGGGAATACTGGACGAAGGCCGGAAGGCCTCGTCCAGCCTGAGTATTCCCGCGACTTTTCCAAGTTTATATCCCTGATAAATTCCACAAAAAGGCCATTCATTCCTTATAATTCGAGAATTTGAAATAAATTCATCAAGAAAATGTGTTTATTTTCCGTTTTCTGAAGAATGATTTGAACTGCGCCTCACGGTTACGGAAAGTAGTTCGGCATTGGAGTTTACCGGGATATAAATTTTGGACGGAGACTTGCTACGGACCAATCAAATGTTAAGGAATTGTGTAAATATTTTTGTGCTGGAATTATATGTGTATAGCGAGCACTCGTACTTGTTAGAACTGGTGGAATAGTGACACAATTATACACTTATTTAATTTCTATAAAGAATATATTGTGCCTACTGAGTGGGCATGTATCTTTAATGCTATATATAAGCCGTGAGCAGCGCAAGGCAGTAAACAAATAGTTTGTTTACGTGTATGTATGCTTTATACTTTGTTACATGTTATATACCAATAACGTTAAAAGCTTTGTAATCGTTAAAAGCTTTGTAATATGTGCACTCCGGAAAGTTTTGTATCCGAACATACATACATGTACCCATATGTGTTTACTGTTATTTCCCTCTGCATATATATTTATAGAGATCTAGGGGCCGTTTCACTAAACTTCCTACGACTAAAATGTTCGTAAGTGCAAAATTATGATAGTCTGTAAATTTCACATTAACACTGTTTTCTTATAAATAATTGTTGGATTTACATTTATTGAGCATAGGCTGCATATGCAGCCTATGCTCAATAAATGTAAATCCATCAATTGAAATTTGCAGACGATTCTAAATTTGCGCTTACGAACATTTTAGTCGTAAGAAGTTTAGAGAAACGGGCCCCAGGTCCTTTGCTGTATTTAAGCGTTTATTTCTTACTGAAAAACACAACAAAATGAGTTTTTGCGAACAGAGTAGACCCAGATGATCAGACTGCACATCGGAGTCTACACCGTTTGCAATAAAATAAATAATTGTGAAAATATGAATCTGGCAAATAATGCAGCCCCGAATCAGATTGCACAGCTGTATATGATGATCTGGATCAACACTAGTCGGAATCACTATATTTGCACACCAAATCATGCTACATCATTCGCTCTTTTTACAGCAATAAGGCCCTAAACTACACAATTCGGACCGGATTTCTATAAATAAATTCAACGGGAGGTAACTAATTATGATCCCTATTTGTTACGGCTTACATAGCTCGGAACCCCTCGCACCATTCCGTAAATCGAGAATAATTTCATCTTCGACGCCATTTTTCGTCACCATAAAACGCGAAAAGATGACGCTGTGGCCAGAATGGTTCACCAACTTTCTTTTTACGGACTACTGGTTCTTACGTTACATCGGCTCTTTGCCCGCGCAGTGCCGTCGACACGTGACACAAACATCAAAGTCCGCCGACTGAGAAACAGTGCTTTATAAATCGTGGGCAACACTTCTAGAACCTGATCGTGTTGCATGGTTATGGAAGCGTCCTGGTGCCAACGTGAATGCTAAAATATTTTTATCTCAACTCCTAATTAGGACATACTAGTTAGTGTCTCCTAATAAGTTCTTACTGTCTCCTAATTAGGACATGGTATATCCTAATTAGGAGTTATTATCTCCTAATTAGGAGTTAGTATCTCCTAATTAGGAGTTAGTATCTTCTAATTAGGTGTTCGTATCTCCTAATCAGGACTTACTATCTCCTAATTAGGACTTACTATCTGTGTCATTGCTAATACATGTTTTGGAGATACCGACGGAATTAATGTTATTATTGTCTGTTTCACGAAACCTGCCAAAATTGTACGGCCACATAAACAATCAAAAAACATATTTTTTTGGATAATGTTACATTTTATCAAAATTTAAGAAAGCGCATTCTTTTTACTTTGTGAAATTTGGCCCAATATTGATTTTATTACGAAAAAAGCAATTTCCCTATGTTAAATCCTTATAGACATCTTCACAGAGTGAAGATGTCTATGAGGATTTAAAATTGGGAAATTTATTTAATTTCAGAAATAGTGGACCGATTTTCAAAATTCAACTTTTGTTTTCTTAGTTTGATCATTTCCAAGCAATTTAGCCAGGTTTCAGAGTCAAGATGCGCAGTCTGATCGGGACCTAAGATGTCGCAAATATTGTAATGTACCATCTCTCAGTCGGCCGACATTTGTAAGTGCTCATAAAACATATACATTGTATTGCCGGATTGGCTCTATGTGTTTCTGCCTACATGTAGCATAAACAGTGGTTGCCATATGAGTAACTTTTTATCGCCAATTGTTTATTTTTATCCTATTGGTTATTCCTTTTTTTTTTTTTTTTTTTTTTTTTTTTTTTTCTTTTCTTTTGAAGTGGCGATTTTTTTATTTTCCCCAGCGGAATCCCTGTACTCCTGTATCGTCCGTACCCAGAGTTAAATGTACGGTGTCCTCCAAAGGATTCCCTTGCGGAGTAGCGAATTAAAGCTGATTCACACTTTAGATGTTAATTGTGGCATATTATCTGTATTTTTCAATTGAAAGAAATGTCAACAATGTAAAAGTAAAACAAACTTGTAATTTTTAAATAAATCTTATGATTGTAGTAGGACTAGAACATGAACTATTGACTGTCCAGTAACTCTGCCCCAACATACATTTTACATTCACATTTTGGTTGCCACTGACTGGGTAATTGTTATGGCCCCGTCACCGAATGGTGAGAGGGAATATAGTGTTACCGGTGTCCGTCCGTCCGTCCCCAAACCTTAACGCTCGGGTAAATGTCTTATAATTTATGTTTCCTTATACACAGATCTGCTTGATATTTCACACACGCATTGCTCTAATGGTCCTATACTGCACTGCGACAAATTCACGGTCCTGCCCCCCGCTAAACCCAGGGTCAAGGTCACATACTTGGTGCGTTCCAAACTCGGGTAAGTGTCAACCGGCATTGGCATAATGTCTGTTTCCTTGCATGGATCTGCTTGAAACTTCACACACCCATTGCTCTGATCATTGCTGATGGTCTGCTTTCATGCTGTGACAAATCCACGCTTCTCTGGCCCTCGGTGTTTTCAAATGTGCATCATTTTAATTGGCTGCCAGCGGGGGCATTCGTGTGCCGACATGCCACAATTATAGTTATATTCTAGTTTACATTTAGAGAACATACAATCTACATCATTCTGTAAATTTATGACAGAACTATTGAAATATGTATAATACTGACCTTCATTTATGTGGAATAACTATGGAAAATGTGCCATGATGAACAGCTGAAGTGCGAATCAGATCTGTGTCGCTACTCTGCAGGGGAACCCTATGGGTGGCACCGTGACACTGGGTACGGACGATACATGAGTATTCTGCAGAGTTACTTCCCGTAACTAGACTCTGGCAAGACACGATCGTTGCATGCTGCATACGCGAAGACAACAGTATTCGGATTCCTGAGGAAGTCTCCGACACACGTGAATTTACATATACAATGTATACTACCACTGACGGGTCCAGACATCAAATTCACCAACGTTAACTCAGATGTTGTATTGTACATGTAAACGTATTATGTACTTACACATTTAACCTTTGAATTTAAAAAATACTTGTTTCAAGATCAATGGATATTCGGTATTGTATGATCAAGCAAACTGTTGCTTCCTTAATTTTGTGAAATGAATTTCCATATTATCCACAAAACCGATATCGAACACCAGGGGCGGATCCAGCATTTCGGGAACGGGGAGGGGTTGCGAAGATAACTCTATCAATCGACTCCTGTACCGTCCTAGCTACGGACGGTACGGGAGTAATTGCAAGAGTTACCGTTCGCAATTACATGTAGGGAATGTCCTATTTTTGAGCTGTTCGAAATGCACTTTCCTGTGTTTATTTTCCGTTTTTTTTAAGAATTATTTTAACTGCGCCTGACGGTTACGGAAAGTAGTTCGGCATGGGAGTTTACTGGGATATAAACTTTTGACAGAGACTTGCTATGGACCAATCAAATGTTAGGGAATTGTGTAAATATTTTTGTGCTGGAATTATTGGTGAATATGAAAGCAGGTCTACAAATACATACAAACATGTATGTGCATGCGGGTAATTAGTGAAATGACTAGAACGTATGAGATCGTGATGTATACTATCGATTCAAATGGTATCACTCGAAGTACGACATCTGACAATCATCAAGGTAATTATGCTACTGACGAAGGCAATATGGTTACTTTGGAAACACGTGCGCAGACCACCACTTTGTGAACAATATGACTGTGGAGTTCGTTGATCAAATAGAGAATTTCTTCGCTTTCATTCGAGTTACTACGTGATCACTGTTGCTGATGATAAGTCTGCAAACACATTCTCAGTCTCCGCGAAAGTCGTCGGTCCGTCAGACATGTCCCTTAAATTGCCGTCAGTCCGACACGGTAAACCGGAAGTCACCGGACCGAATGTCCGACTATATAAAAAAAATGTTTTTCTATACTTTTTGACTTTTCTATTCTAAGCTTCAAGGAAATTACCTTCATTTGGTATGCGCTTCTGGTGCCAGCTAGCTTTTCTTATATGACTGATATACTTAAAAAAAAATTCCTAAATATTACACAAAATCAATTTTATTTTTATAAATGTTTTTTTTTCGTCTGATAAATTTGTGTCCGGTCTTCAATTTTACCAGACAGAATGTCCCGTAAAATGTTGGCAGTTTCGCTGAGACTCGTGATGATTCACACCACCGCATGCGCTAGTCTTGCTAATCATTAGGTAGCAATTGTTTTATTCGAAAATGCTTGATCAGTGTGCCTGAAATGAAGCATATTTATTGGCTGAGCCTGAGCTGTAATACAGCTCAGGCTCAGCCAATCAATCTGCTGTTTCGCGATTGTTATACGAGGTGTTCAGAAACGTTGACATCTGGGCAAGTTAACCCAGGAGGCTGGGGCCCGTTTCACTAAACTTCGTACGAATAAAATGTTCGTAAGTGCAAATTTAGGATCGTCTGCAAATGTCAAAGCTCAATAAATGTAAATCCAATAATTACTTACAATAATGCACTGTTAATGTGAAATTTACAGACTATCATAATGTTGCACTGACAAACATTTTAGTCTTACGAAGTTTTGTGAAACGGGCCCCAGGGGGCTGTGTATATGTACATTGTACATGCACGTCAGTTGTAAATGTACATGTATCAATTTGTTTTGTATATGTTTTCATAAACAATGTGAGAAACATTGATATTCTAGGTACCTGGGGTCCGTTTCACTAAACTTCGTACGACTAAAATGTTCATAAGTGCAGATTTAGAATAGTCTGTAAATTTCAATTGATGGATTTAAATTTATCGAGCATAGGCTGCAAATGCAGCCTATGCTCAATAAATGTAAATCCAATAATGGTTTACAAGAACACAATGTTAATGTGAAACTTACAGACTATCATAAGTTTGCACTTACATGTACGAACATTTTAGTCGTAGGATGTTTAGTGAAACGGCCCCATGCATTTGTTAAATCAGATGACCATATTAGGAGTTACATGGAATTAATGAGCCGGAATCTAATCTTTGATGGCAGCTTTTAGCAGGAATGCCGTCATCGACTCTGATGATGTGAATGTCTGTTTCTTTGTGGCGTTTTATTGGGCTAATATTTAGAGTGTGGTGACGGACCTTACTTGTTTATCGTGGATTTTATCGTTGTCTATGATCTTGGAAACGACCGTGTGTACTGAAACAGCAGCAACACACATTCTGTTTCACAATTAAAGTTGCCAGTGGAAGAATGTGTCTAAGTCCCTTATTGATATGACACCTTTATTAATTTGTATTATACTGTATTTATTACATTATCACAGCCATTTTGGCTGTGATAATGTAAACAATTCAGTATAATAATTCTGCATACCCTTTACTTCTTCAACCGATCACTTCAACTATACATACACACGATTTTAATGTAACAAGGGACGCAACTCAAATTGTTCGCTGCCATGTTTATTATCCAGAGTTGCGCATTTTGTGAATCACTTCATGTTGGAATTTATTGAAGGACTGCCGTATCCATACGATGAATCTATCCTTAAGGATCAATACCTTCAGTCATTACCTCAATCAAGCAATCAGTCAATCAATAATGCCTTTTTAGAAATGTTTTATTCACTGTATTTCAAAGCATCTGTCGTGTTCTTTCTAATATAATGCTTGCAGTTTATGATATAACGCACGGAGTGCAGACAGGCATAAATGTAGGTGATTTAATCTACAAAATCAATTCACATAATGTCCCAATGGGGGACATTCAGTGTCTTGGATTTGTAGTTTATATCTCACAAATTTTGATCAGCGTGTACATGTAATCGAGAGCTGCCATAAGCCGCGATATATTCAAAATTGCTCAGGGGCCGTTCCACTAAACTTCGTACGACTATTAAAATGTTCGTAAGTGCAACATTATGATAGTCTGTAGATTTCACAATTATAACAATGTTTTCTTGTAAACAATTATTGGATTTACATTTATTGAGTCGCTCGGTATGTCTGTCGGTCGGTCGGTAGGTCGGTCAATAATAAATGCAAATCCATCAATTGGAATTTCCAAACGATACTAGATTAGCTCTTTCGAACATTTTAGTTGTACGAACTTTAGTGAAATTGGTCCCAGGTTCGTCGAGCGGACTAACTTACATATTATTTAAATAATCAAGGGCAATTAAATCCAACCACGAACGTAGCAAAAACGTGTTGTTACATGTAGTTCCATTTGACTTACCGGCCATATAGCGGCCAAATTGTTCATTTTGTGATAAAAGTACATGATGGTGTACATGTATTACATTTGGTGAATTTGTAGTTAATCACAAACTGATGTTCGTTCATTTATGGAGCCATTTCAGAAATAAAAAAATGGCCGCCAAAAAAACAGAATTGTCAATGAAAGAAATCTACAAATGTAAACAAAATGTTCTGGTCGTGGTAAAAACATGAAGCTTTGTAGAGTTATTTAGAAAGACACATTTGTGTGTTTAAAATATATAGACATCCGATCTGGCTCATAGCGACCCAGAAAATCAAGATAGACGGCAAGAACATCACATAACATGGAAATTCTGTTTTTCGCGGCCATTTTGAAACCCCTGTGTAAGCAAACGTCGAGATGGAGCCATATCTGAAAAAGTTAGTTTGTGATTCTCTACAATTCCACTAAATGTCATGCTTGTATCACAAAGTGAACAATCATTTTGCTCAGATCCTATTTCGTCTAACTATTTGTATTTTTATATTGTATTTCACTATGCTAAAAGTACTTATGTGTATTCATGTATATGACGTCAGAATAAAAAAAAGACTTAAACAGTTCTTAAATATTAATATTACCTCTGTGACTGCGATTTACATGTACCTTACACTGACATCATGTAAATGCCAAATCCAATTGCTGCGAGTAAGTTTCGTGCATATATTAGCCACAAGTGACGTCGCGCGACGTTGTTGATTGCTTAAAGTTTGCTTGACGTTTGTTATTAATCTCCACGACACGCTCAGCTATTGGTTTACCGACAACGTCGCTGTTCCATGAATTATGACAAAATTGTGTAAAACAAGAATATTCTTAAATTTAACGCCATCTTTGGCTACTTACTTTAACATTTCTGAATCTGTCAGAAAATACAATGTAAATTTTTTAAGTTTCATGTCTAATAAAACAATACGCCGTTGCGTTTACTGTGGTAAGTTAAACAGTTGGTCTGTTTTCCGAATGGTGTTAATACTTTTAAAATTAGTAAACGTTGTTAACATACCGTAGGTTTCTTCCGTAATTATGTTCTGTTTGGTCATGTTTTGTTTGTAATACATGTACATATAGTATCAATTTATACTGTGACAATGTGTATATTCTCTGCTATATATAGTATGTATACAGTCTATTTATATATTAATGTGCCGGAAAAGAACACATTATTCATGTACTATTGTTTGTTTGTATTAACTGCCTGCTAGCTCTGTAATATAATAACACATTATTCAAGGTGCATGATCACGTGGTTACAACAACAACAACGTCACCCACTCCAGCGTAAGTATTATTTGATATCAAGTTGTCCTTAATATGCAACGGATTTTGATGAAATATAGCGCAGCAAACGCGTCTTCATGGGCCGCATTTGGTGGTCTAGAGAGATTGGCACAGACTTATGTCGATTTTGCGAAGAATCGAGTTCCGGAGACACGGAAATCGATTCTTCGCAAAAACGACAGAAGTTTGGGCGAAAATACAAAGACCACCAAATGCAGCTTAACAAGACGCGTTTGATGCGCAATATCATCAAAGTCCGTTACGTAATAAGGACATTATAAAAGAATGCGTACTTTGAACCGGTACTGGTTGTTGTTGTTAGTACCACGTGATCATACACCCTGTTATTGCTTCAATAACTGGCGCTGCACCTGATATATTGAAATCTAGCTTAGATAATATCAGCTAGTATACGAATGACTTCAATTACTATTTAAGCTATTTTTTATATTATCTTTATCTTTATAGCTGTCACAATAACAGCCCATTCTGTCCTCGCGCTTTGCGAATAAAACGGGAATAAAATAATAATCCTGGTCAAAGTATATTTCCATGTTTATTATTGGTCTGTGCAAGTTTTTTTTACCAGACCTGCGAAGTATTAAACCGCTCGTTCGTCACAAAATGCCAGGACAGAATGGGTTTTTATTGTGAACATATTTTATAATGGCCGGGTCTCAGCTAACGATAAAGATAATATAGAAGACGGATGAAATAGTAAAAGTTATTCACATAGCGGAGACTATCTAAGCTAATTGAAACACACGTGTACATGCTATTAAAGTAATATCATATACGTGATCATGCTCTGTGACTGACTGCCGAAACGGGGGTTATTAGGTTTGCGGGCAGTGTAGATCCACATCGGCCTGTGAATTCGCACAGTCTGATCACGATTTTCACTGTTCGCCATTCCGCCAATGAAACAGCCGTCATCATATGTGATCAGAAGCTTCACAGGTCACAATGCCATGTTAGATTTGTCCAGTCACGGCCACATACTATTTAGATTATTGCAGACACTCAGGTTTGGATGACAACCTGGGGCCCGTTTCACTAAACTTTGTACGACTAAAATGTTCGTAAGTGCAAAATTATGATAGTCTGTAAATTTCACATTAACAATGTTTTCTTGTAAATAATTATTGGAATTGGATATTTATTGAGCATAGGCTGCATATGCAGCCTATGCTCAATACATTTAAATCCATTAATTGACATTTACAGACGATCTTAAATTTGAACTTACGAACATTTTAGTCGTAAGAAGTTTAGTGAAACGGGCCTCTGATACCTACTTTTATTGCGAACCCGCCCCCCCCCCCCCTCCACCACAATTTCCCCATGTTAAATCCCCATAGACATCTTCACAAAGTGAAGATGTCTATGGGGATTTAATATGGGGACATTTTTCTAATTTCAGAAATAGAGGACCGATTATTAAAACTTAACTTTATTTTCTTAGTTAGATCATTTCCAAACTATCTAGTCAGGTTTCGGAGTTCACTTCCATTTCTTTACTATTTTTTTTACTCCTCCCCCAGCTCTCCACCTCATTTATCCCCCATGTTAAACTCCCAGAAAAATCTTTTTTTTTCGTAATAAAATCAATATTTGACCAAATTTCACGAAATGAAAAGAGGGCTCATTCTTAAATGTTAGTATAATTAAATATTATCGAAAATATTATTGTTTTTCCATTGTTTGTATAGCCGTAACATTTGGGCAGGTTTCGTGAACATGCTGTAGTCAGGATTAGTTCCCCTGTCTAAATAAACAACAAGTATTTACAGTCATGGAATATAAATCTCTGAAAGCGGTCTGATGTTGCAAACCCTCAAACACAAAGGAATAGGACGTGCATTGTGATTAGTTGATACCATTATGTGAGCGTATGACGTCACGACTATTGTGATTGTGTTTGTCGAACTTAGCGACGTCACATATGACGTCCCGTCAAGCGAAATGTCTGACCCTTTCATCGAAACAAGCGGATCTCATTAGTATATGAGTACTGCTATTTATATGTACATGTAGGCCTACTTAGCCACGTACGGTTTCCTGTTAGGATACTTTACATTCTCGGAGAACGCGGGGTGAGATCACGAGATTATGAGAATACGAGCCGTGATTGCGAGAATGCGAGACCATGAGAGAATGCGAGATGATTGCTTTGTTGTTCGACTTGGAGCGGTACATGTATGTGGGCTGGTGTTATGGTCTGTGAATCAGTTTTACGGCGACGAGACGCAACGAAAAACAATTCTAATGAATTATAGTGTGCTCCCTGTTTTCGGAAACGTCGGAGAATAGTGATTTTGTTTTCAATACGTCAGCTGGTTGTTGTCGTCATTGATAACCGCCTCACACCAAATGAAGTTGAAGAAATGTAACTCAGTTAAAGAATATTCCCGTTTCAAATGTATTATGCATAGTCATGTACATGTACGTGCACATTGGAATTTGTAAATTTGTAGGCTGGTAATGGCATTTGAGTTGATCACTACATTGTATATTGTGTTATCGAGTGTATAAGTCGAGAATGCGAGAATGCGAAATTGTATAATTTACAGGACACCGTATATAATAAATAAATATCTACCGGAAGGCCATTATATTGTCTCCATACATATCTAATGCTATGACTTGTAAATGAAATAGAACGTCGGGCAAATCCCTTACAGGGGCGTCGGAACAGGGCCGGCAGGTCCAATGATTTTGACAAAAATATGATTTTGAAACATTTAGAATTCTATTAACCAAAATAAAACAACACCAAAAAACCCAGCCACATTTGTAATGTATATAAACATGAACTATGCGTTTCCCATATGCTACTGGAGACTCGAACCTGAAGTTGCGGGTTATGATTTTATTGTCAGCTGTGTCTCGTTGGATAATATTATATCAGCCAATACACAAACTTATATTTGCAATTCTGCTCCTTTCTCATCAAACGTTTATGTTGTTACCACTCGACGAGACGGTTCAACTGAGGGGTAACAACATAGTCTTAAGTTCATGTGTGGTGGGGTTGGGTGTCAGAGGGGGGCACCCCTTGCTTTCGCCGGACCAATCGTATGATGCTTCCTACGCCCCTGCCTCAGTGTCAACTCGTTGTTCAAGCTTCGCTTACCGGATCTAGGAAACTGAATACCTTCCAGGAGGTAATTATTTCTTAATGTATGTGATATAAATTTTGAATCACTTGTGTTCTATTGCGTGACGCATACATGTGTAATAGTATAAATATGTAAGTAACTCATGCAACTTCATAAATGTATAAATGTGCACGTACACGTGCCGACCAAACTATGACTTGTGTTAATTTTTTCAACGTTTCATCATCGGTTTCATCATTTACATACTACATGATATTACATGGGTGATGATGTAATACCATGGTACCTATTAAACGAGTTTACAGATTTCATCAGCAACACGGCTATGCCGAGTTTATTATGAAATCAGTCACAGCGTTTAATACTTTGGGGAAGTAACTCACATATGACATGTCCTTAACTCTTTGCATGCTGGGAATTTTGCGGCCTATAAATAGTTCGAAAGTAGCCGACGACAATGCACTGTATTTTTTTTTATTTCTCGCTATAAGTATCATGAATATGTCTTGGAATTTCATTAGAATTGAGTCCACTGGACTCAATTCTAATGAAATTGCAAGACATATTTACAGAGTGAAATAAGAAACATGCTCATAAGTTGTTGGATGTTATTTTTCACCGCTAGCATGCTAAGAGTTAACGAACCACAAGTGTCAGCACGATGAAAATCTGCACGTACACAGGACAGCGTTTTTAATGTGACATTTATTAATTGAGTTTACCGATTTCATACGAAATCAGTCAATGTGTTTAATCAATATCATTCATATTAAACATATACAAAAGTCAAACTATATTCCATAAGCACAGTATTGCGCATTACAGCTAAACTGAACAATGAGCAAAATGTGCAGCGGGGTGATATACAACAATGCATGTATAATATGTATTGCTATAATAGTAGATCATGTTTGTAAGACGCCGTCTTGTTAAGGACCCGAGGCCCGTTTCACTAACAAATCTTATTTTGTTCATAAGTTCGAACATAAGTTATAACTTATCACAAAAGTTATGACCGACTTAAGTCATTGCTTATTTGGTTTCACAAAACAAACTTAAGACTGTCGTAACAAGTCCGTCATAAGTTACAACTTAGTTGTTGTTTACAGCTTTGGTATGTGCCGCGCGGGTTCGAATCCCGCTCGGGGCTTTTATTTTTATGATGACTTTACTTTCTCTTTATGTGTTTTGATATCTAAAATAACGGAATTGCAGGCCTAATGTTGAATATTATTCATTTTTAAAAATAATCTCATGTAGAATATAAATTTTATCTCAATATTCCGACGCCATTGAATACATGTGATTATATATTTATTGCCAACTAGTGAACCTTATACTGTAATATATACTGGCATATGACATGAAACAGCAACAAAAGAAGCAATTAATAATGTTTTTATTTTTACATTCCAAAAAAATGGTAGTTCGACCATTTTGAACACGACAATATACTCTCCGCAAAAGTTATACTCAACTTTCTAGAAACACTTGCTTTGCTAATGTTGTGTACATCTCCAGTAACCGCCAGCAAACTACCAGTTGCGTAAAATCGCAATGCAGTCAACACTTGAAATGACACTGGCAGACTGTGTGATCTCAGGGTTGACCTTATAATGTCAGCATGTGCAATGTCGCATACTTGTAGAATAAGATCACGAGACACACTGCATTTAAATATTAGGTCCTCGTTATCCATGAAGTCTAAGGGATTGGTTCGGTCCTAAAGACTCGTTCCCGTCGTAAATTGCGCGCCTGGATTATAGCAACTGCAGCTGCCATCGTTTGTATGTTCTGCAAAGAAAGAACAAGCACAAGTCAGACAGTCAATCAGACAGATGGACGGACGGACGTTCATACATGACACATCATTAGGTGGTATATTCATCGTTTTTAAAGAAAAGAATGGCCACTTAAGACACCATAGGCTTAGGTTACATAATATGTTGCATTGTTTTCGTTTGTCTTAGACGACACCTCCAACCACCTAAGATCACTAACTGTTTGACAGACGGACGGACAGACAGACAGACGAACATATACAGACACAGAGGGACAGACGGACACAATTTCGGGGCGTGGCCTAAGACAACAAAAAACAACGGATTTCTTCCGTACCACTTAAAACCTATTGTTTCTTATTTATTAAGGGTCATTCCTGTTTGTAAACACTGGATATGCCCCCTAGACAATGCAATGCAACTTCGTCCGGACCGACGGACATACAGACGTAAACCACGTAAATGTGCAGGGCAGGGCAACCGACACCGACCAACCTACACACCGACCGACTGACACAGGCCGACCGACTGACACCAACAGACCGACCGACCGACACAGACCGACCGACCGACCGACCGACCGACCGACCGACACCGACCGACCGACTGACCGACCAACACCGACAGACAGACAGAAAGACAGCATGCAGACGGTTCGTTACGAGTCGGCTCATCTGGATCTACAGTGATTTGTAAATGTTGTCGACAACTGGGCATACCGAATACTGGTAAGGCAATTACCTACATCCCAAATAGCAATACACAGGTAACTAGCACAGGTATGGCTATCTATATGTAAGCATATATGGTTTATATGACAGATAATTGCTAAAATAGTACGTATGAAGTGAACATTTACCTGCTGTCAGTTAATTGTTTTCTCCACCTCGGCTCACATGGGGGCATCCATCTTTGTTTATTTCATAAGTTCCGTCTTAAATATTTAAGTTATAACTTAAGACTGCTAGCTACCTGTCTTAGTTTTCCATCGTAAATTTCGATTGTCGTTCTTGCTAAGATGTTTTGTGAAACGGACTAACCACGTACTCCGGACTTAAAGGTACATGCCTATGACATGCCCACTCAGTAAACACACAATGTTCTTTATAGGAATTAAATAAGTGTATAATTGTAACACTATTCCACCAGTGTTAAAAATTACAAGTGCCCGCAAAACAGATATAATCATTTAGTAATATTTATTTTACTGATAGTGACGCGCGGTGGTATCAGGCTATTTTCATATGCAAATGAGGCATGATATATTTTACTTATTTATACTAATGAAATGGTCACCTGAAAAAATAATATTTTCGACAGATTATAAAGTATGATCATTGCACATCAAAAAATAAATACAGAGAATAAATAGTAATGTCCGTTAACATGCTAAGGAAACACGGTTATCGCCCCTGATATCAGTGTGAAATTTTCGTTTGATATAAAATGTATAATAATGCCAATCAATACGTGGAGTAACGGTGAATTAATGTTTACTTTGCCAGAAAATGTCATACGTACAGAATATACAAAAGTATCTGTATCACTATATTATAACCTGCTGCGTGGGTATGTACCTTTAAGTTATAACTTATGACAAAAGTACTTGCTTAGATCGTTAGTGAAACGGGGCCCCGTTCTATACCTGATAAGAGAATTGTTTGGTAAATGTGATGGAGTATATTTATAACATATACTATGTGAACATTACCTCTTTACTGTATCCTATACGGCAAATGGAGTGGCCAACTCACCCATATTTGTTTGTTCCAGCCATCAGCCAGTTTCACCACTTCTGGCGTTTGACAAGAAACTGACAATGTGAAGTACAAAACATGCTATAATGTAGCCAATCACACATTAAAGTCAGGCCTACGGACTCCTATCAATTTTATCAGGTAACCTGCCCTGTATTGACCGAATACGTATTGACTGATAACATATTGTTGTATCAGGCATTGACCTGATATCAACATCCGGGTTACAACAAAGTGAAAACTGACGCTCCATTGGTCGGTTGACGTCACATGACGTTACCGAATGACGTCAGTGTAATGACACAATGTAAACAAGTTCGTGTTCTGTCATAGATAACGACGTCATGTGTGGTCATTTTCCAGCATAAAACGTTACCTGATAAACAGAATATCAGGCTCGGCTCGGAAACGGTAGGAATTCCTCGGCAAGCCTCGGAATTCCTACGCGTTTCCTAGCATTGCCTGATAAACTTGATATCAAAGACACTAGCCTGGTATTCTCTATATATTACACCATGATAATGTACTTCAAGTCAAATATTTGTGCACTGTTGTCAACATTATCAAAATCACTGGAGAAATGGGGCTTATGGGATTTTTCACTACCGTCTGTTTCACGAAAGCTGCCCAAATTGTACGGCTATATAAACAATTCAAAAACAAGATTTTTTGGATAATATTAAATTAAAGGAAAATTTAAGAATGGGCATTATTTTTATTTCGTGAAACTTGGTCAAATAATGGTTTGATTACGAAAAATTGATTTCTCTATGGGAATTTAACATGGGAGAAAAAGAGGTAGAGGAGTTGTGGGAGGAGTCAAATTTATTTTTGGAAATTGACTCCGAAACCTAGCTAGGTAGCTTGGAAATGATCTAACTAAGAAAACAAAAGTTAAATTTTAAAAATCTGTCCAGTATTTCTGAAATTCTAAAACATTTCCCCATGTTAAATCCCCATAGACATCATCTTCACTCTGTGAAGATGTCTATGGGGATTTAACATGGGGAAATTGTTTTTTCGCAATAAAATCAATATTTGACCAAATTTCACGAAATAAAAAGGCTCATTCTTAATTTTTTCTTTAATTTAATATTATCGAAAAAAATATTGTTTTTTAATTGTTTATATAGGCTGCGCGGATCTGGGGCTACACTATCCCGAAGTCTCTGTCTGTAACGCAGGGCGACTTGTAAGTCGCCCTGTGTTACAGACAGATAATTCGGATTAAGGATACACCCCGCCTGTACTAACCTTGCCAGAATTTGTATTCATTGTTATTTCCAAATATTACATGTACTTGAATACTGTGCTTGAAACGGCCGGGCAAGAACAGTGGTACATCTCAGGCTCCGTCAAAGAAAGTGTGTGAATGAGAGTTGAGATTGCCAATGGATAGAACTATGCCATATTGACAAGATTAACGTAGGCGTACACCGGTTTTATAACCCATAAACCCTTTGCCTCCAGTCACAGCCACATATAACAATCATTTCCACTAAAATATCATATTAAGAGAAAACACACAATTCATGAATAGTTAATGCGGCAAATTGAACCTATGGGATATACTGCGATATTAGTTTATACCTTGATCAACACAATCACACCGTACAATTCCATTCACAGATTATAGAGAATAGTATTTAGAAAAATATATGGCAAGGCTTAGGAAACGGGATGGGCGAGGCTCTGCCGAGCACATCCCGTTTCAGTGCCGCGCCAGATATTTTTCCCATTCACGGCACTAACCTTCTATTCTATTTATCCCGTCAACACCTACAAATGGCTGTAAAATGCAAAGAATAACCCCAGTCACAGCACATATTCATACGCAGTGATTAGGTCGTATTGGCAGGATATCACAAATGTTTCACGGCACCGTGTTTCACGGCACATACGCACTGTGTTGACGGGATAAATCTGGATATTCAATAGTCGCAGTTCCCATAAGCCCAATTTCTCCAGTCACAGCCACATATCTGCTTGCCATTTCGAATATCATATCTTAAAATACAATGTAACAAATATCATACACCAACTGACGGAGCCTCGCAGCGGACATGGATTTTTTAATATTAATTCGTTCCCACGAAATAACAATACGTTCCCTCAATTTAACAATTCGTTCCCCTCGAATTAACAATTCGTTCCCACGATATAACAATTCGTTCCCACGAATTAACAATTCGTTCCTACGAAATAACAATTCGTTCCCACGAAATAATAATTCGTTCCCTCAATTTAACAATTCGTTCCCTCGAATTAACAATTCGTTCCAATTGTTAATTGGTGGGAACAACTTGTTAATTGGTTGGAACGAATTGTTAAATTGAGTAGTTATTTCGTGGGGACGAATTGTTATTTCGTGGGAATAATTATACGTCCATAACGTTATAAGGCCAATACATGTATACAACAGACAAGCATACGGCGGTAACGACCGTCTTCAACATGTATCGATGTGCAATCCACGACTAGCTGTGTACGGTCGTTGGGTTAATAAAATAAGCACACATGAAATAGGTACATGTAACATATAGAACAACGAACGTGCCATGTACATGTAAGACAAAGGTAAAAAAACACACCAAAAAAAAACACAATTTATCCATACACGAAAACATGAAAAAAAAACACTTTACATGTAAACGCGTCAGGTACATATACATATATACATGTATGTGGGTGTTCGCTCCATACACGGTAAATAACATATTATGAAAATCAATGCACCATTTTGTTTGATCACATTCCCAATCATATTCGGTATATGATGATTTTGCTTTCCATAAATTAGCATTTTCGTCATACATCTACAATGAACATACCAGGGGCCGTTTCACTAAACTTCGTACGACTAAAATGCTCGTAAGCGCAAAATTATGATAGTCTGTACATTCCACATTAACAAGGTTTTCTTGTAAACAATTAGTGGATTTACATTTATTGAGCATAGGCTGCATATGCAGCCTATGCTCAATAAATGTAAATCCAATAATTGTTTACAAGAAAACATTGCCGGACGATCCTAAATGTGCATTTACGAACATTTTAATCGTAAGAAGTTTAGTGAAACGGGCCCCAGTAAGGAATAATTGTGAAATTTATTAACTGTATTGTTAAATGGTGATACGATACCACATTTAGTAAGAGCCTCCTACTAGACGCTATACTAAAAACGTAATTAATTAAAATCAAACAATTTAGTAACGGTCGATTGCAAAACATAATTATAATACAACTTCAAACGTTAGTTATTGTACAGTACTATACACATTGTGTTTACCAACCCTCGTGTTTTACAGTGAAACCTCTATAATCCGCAAACGTTTGCGACATCGATGTGATAAATTAAGATCGGTTTCACTGTCAAATATCGCAGATGTGGATCGGTGTTCATGATTGCAAAACACACAGGTAAGCATTCCAGTGTTCATACATCCAAATTAACAATTAAACTATTTGTCTATTCTATGTCATCACTATCTATGCATATCTGGGGGCAGTTTCACTAAACTTCGTACAACTAAAATGTTCGTACATGTAAGTGCAAAATTATGATAGTCTGTAAATTGCACATCATCACTGTTTTAAATTGATGGATTTACATTTATTGAGCATAGGCTGCACATGCATACATTTCCAGACGATCCTAAATTTGCACATACGAACATTTTAGTCGTAAGAAGTTTAGTGAAACGGGCCCCAGAGACCCAGTGCATTTACTGATGAAGCAACCCAACGAAACTGGTCATTTAAAGAACAAAATTGCAATACAAAGAAATTCATGATAATCGACGAACTGAACTACTGGAACTACTAGAACAATATACAGTGTAGTGCCGTTTTAATTGCAATTATTTATTAGTGTCATGGAATGTGCTGATATTGTTTACCAACCAGTCCAGGAAGTATGGAGCCACGCAGGAGACATGGGAACGAATTGTTTTTTCGTAGCGAATTGCTAAATTGAGGGAACGAATAGGGATCGTAGACAGACGACTGAGGGTTGCACATTGTATCACGCTGACCTTGTATGTTACATTGAGCTTGTATGTTACATTGAGCTACATTTAGTGTTTTTTTTTATATTTGAATATCAAAGTAACAAAATTGCTTCTCTGAAAAGTACGGATCCCCTCAGGGGACGTATACTTTTTGTATTAATTCGTTCCCACGAATAACAATTCGTTCCCACGGGAACAAATTGTTAATTCGTCGGAACGAATTTTTATATCATGGGAACGAATTGTTAAATTGAAGGAACGAATTGTTATTTCGTGGGAACGATTTAATAAAAAAAAATGCATGTCCTCTGTGAGGCTCCGTAGAAAAGCCCTCTAGATCAGGATATGGAAAATGGTCTACATGTACGTGTGTAAGATCATATTTCACACGCAGGTGTCGATTTGAACTTGCTATAATTACAACCATTAGTGCAGCTGACGACGTGTGGTGACAGCCGTGGCAAAATCCAGTAAAACATCCAATGCTACTGCTACAAAATACGCATTGTATATGACTTGCTCAAAGAGTGTGTCCCAATTCTCGTTGGGTGTTGTGAGGTGACGAATGTACGACACTTGAAGCAATCTCGTTTAGTCAGTCAGCTGACGTGGTATGTGTACTGAGGTGGGGCCATTTGAACGAACCTACTTTAGAAAGCAAAGCAGATACGCGACTTCTGAACGCACGTGACATAACACAATAAACTGCGAATATGATAAAGTAGCTCACGTACAACACTACATCGAATGCTATCGCTACAGTTTTCAGAGTTTGGTACTGTAAGACGACTGTTTCAGCAGTCTGACTGGAAACGTGTATGCACAATACGATGCCAGTGGACAACTCGACTGCCGACACGATGAAACAGACACTGATCACGTACACGGTGATGCGATGTCGGTCTCCATGCTGCGCCCCTTCTCTCACCTGTAGCTGCTTCAGCACGAACCGCGACCGACGCAGGACATGCAGCAACACGGCGGCACAGGCGGTAATCATAACACAGGGAACCAGTTGTACGACGACCACACGTGACCAGGTGTACACGGTCGTGTACGTCACGTGGTTGCGTATCCAAGGGGAATACCGCAGCGTGCACGTCTCGATGATGGAGGAACCATTGGAAACCTTGACGAGAATGGGTTCAAATGTAGCTTGAAAGAAGCGGGCACTGTGTACCGCGAACGACAGGATGTACGTTACTATGGCAGCCATCGTAGTCGCCTTGACTGTGATCACACGGCTAGCGTAGAACGGCCGTACGACACAGATGCAGCGCTGCACGGAGAGGAGTACAGTCAACCATATGGATGCCGTATGGGGCACGGACGATAGCGTTTCCAGCACCGACATCACGGAACACGACCTGTATGGTAAGAAGTGTGAGCGGTTAGCGCTTGCCGCATACATGTAAATGTTTTCGGCCATTCCACTTGCCACGGTCAGCATATCAGAGGCGGCGATGGCAAGTAGGAGCATACATGACGCTTTGTTCATCTTTGACGACCCGTTGACCTGTCGCATTAACACGAAACTGAGACCCAGCATTGCGAGGAGGAGGCAGGCCAGTACGGCTGGTACCGAGTAGCGGTAGACAGGGGCCGCAAACGCCACATTGCCGTACAACTCGGCCGACTCCGACAGCCAGTAGTACCCGAGCTCCGGGCCGTCTGTCGGTGTTCGTGTTCTCCACTCCTGCATCCCAGACTGTATATTCCCATTCAGCAGAACGGACGGTGGCGCTTCCGTTCGTGGTGTGTTTGAAACTGGTAGAGGTCCTGTGGTATACGTGCTGATAATGACGCTATTGGCAGGTGGCGTTTGGTCACTGGCTATCGGAAATGGCGTTGGTGCTGTACTTGGCCGGGATAACCCCGGGAAGGTCATACCAATAGTAGATTGAACTGGAACAGGGCGTGGGGTCGCAATCGAAGTCGTTAGCGTACTGTTGGGTGGTAGAGATTTCGCCACAACATTTGCGGTATGTGTAACCGCACTCGCTGAAACTCGATACGTATCCAGGTACACCAGTATACAAAACGCTAAGAACATCATAGTCATACTCAAACTCAGCGGATTCGACAGGCTTGTCTTCGAAAATGAAGATCACCAGTAACTACACCACCACATGCGCTAATCTTACCAATATTAGCTTTTAATTTTTATTTCCAAATGCTTCACTATTATGCTGAAAGTCAAGCAACTTGATTGGCTGAGTATGAGCTGTGCTACAGCTGAGACTCAGGCAATCAAACTGCTTGATTGCGAGTTGAGATTGCCCATACATGTAGATGTTCAGAAACGATGAGATATTGGTAAGATTAAAGGTACATGCCCACGTAGTAGGCACAAAATGTTCTTTATAGGAATTAAATATTAAGTGTATCATTGTGTCACTATTCCACCATTTCTAAAAAATACTAGTGCCCGCTATACACCATTACCCCACGCATTATATCAGGAGTGGGCATGTACATGTACCTTTAACGCAGGCTGTTGAGACGGCCATGCTGTTACATAAATGTATATGTGCATTGCAATGGTCACAGCAACATACGCTTACTTATATGTAGATATGTAGTGCTCCTTGACCACCTACGATATGCAGCAGTCACACTGTCAATGTGCATGATCACGTGGTTATAACAACAACAACGTCGCCCACTCCAAAGTAAGTATTATTTGATATTTTCCTTAATATGCAACGGATTTTGATGAAATATGGCGCAGCAAATGCGTCTTCATGAGCTGCAATTGGTGGTCTAGGGAGTTTGGCACAGACTTATGTCGTTTTTGCGAAGAATCGATTTCCGTGTCGGAGACACGGAAATCGATTTTTCGCAAAAACGACAGAAATTTGGGCGAAAATAAAGAGACCACCAAATGCAGCTTAACAAGACGCGTTTGATGCGCCATATTACATCAAAATCCGTTACGTAATAAGGACACTATAAAATAATACGTACTTTGAATCGGTACTTATTGTTGTTGTTAGTACCACGTGATCATACACCTTGACTGTTGTGTCATATTGTTCTCGATGATACGACGTGTACTTTTGAACACAGTGACACTATATGCGATAACGTTACACACGTTTCATTGGTCAAGTAACTTTTTCATTTGATAGGGATTACTCAGTTATTATCGTATAGTCCTATATATACATGTATCAGTTCCAATCTAGTACTCCACGCAATGCGAAACAGTTTGAAATAGTTTGGTATTCACAATTATATTACACACCATTCCTTATTCAAACACTATTATAACACAATGTACCGTAATTTAATAGAGACTGTAAATAGTTTATGGTGCCCTCGTGTGAATATCCACAACAAGAGTAAGTACCCCTTGCCATCACATCGACTATTCCGTCACCGACAATGGCGACCATATCTGACAGCAATTCCATGGTCACAAACTAATTCTCAGACTAGTCCATTTATGAAAATGGGGTGTTTTTTGTTCAAAAATATGAAAATTACTTGCAAAAATTGCAGATCCTGATGAGACGGCTCGTCACGAGCAGTCTCATCTGGATATACACTGTTTGCCAATACCACTAAACAGGTCTGTGGTGTTGAAATGGTTAAGCGTTATCTCGTGATTTATGTTTACTGGAATTAATGAGTTGGCGACTAATTCCCGGTGGGCACTACGGCATCAACGATCATGATAGATGCACGGTATAATCGGGGCTACACATTTACACTGGTGATTACAATAATTACTATTCAACAATTTATCAGGTAGCGTTAACCTTTGCAATATCCTAATTCACATGACGCCACATTCTGCAATATCCTAATTCACATGACGCCACATTCGCATAAAGCATACGATAGATAGGCGACGCTACCTTTACGCAATTTACGCAAGTGAGTAAACAAAAACAGTAGATTTCCTTTAATATCTTGCTAATGGAATGACATATTTTTACGAAATATACCGCAGCATTTGCGGTACACGTTGCCCTTTATTGTATAGGCGGCTTTAATCTCATAATTGTGTCGCTTTGACGAAGAATCGGTTACCGTAAATGTAAATAAAAACTAGAGCACGTGAATGAAATAAATAAACGGTACTCGATTCTTTGTGAAATCTATAAGTTATTGTAAAGAACTTTCAGAGCACCCATAAAACACATATGCCATCGTATTTGGTGCGCTACACATCATCAAACTCCGTCCGTGTGTTAGTAAGATTGAAATCTACTGTAAAAAGAATGTCACAGATTACGTCACGTCAGAAAATCGGGTTCGGAAACCACGTGATCATACACCTTGTCGGTAATTATCTGAAAATCCGTAACCATGACCGTCAGATATAGTGTGCTTCTAGTTGACGTGATAACCTTGCGATTTTTAGATTGGTGGCTAAACGATAAGAACGCCATGTTTTAAATCCTGGTTGAATATCATACATGTAGCTACAAACCGTATATAGGTGGACAACAATCGGTGACGTGTGACCAAATATGTAATGTTGGACGGTTCCCAAAAAGAGGGGTGCGGATAGTAAATAAACCGTCATTTATTGACAAACACATAAACCAATTAAAAGAAAAGTAACAAAAAACACACACAAATTTAATGATTATTGTAAGAAAACCCATTTCTGTTAGCCCGCTAAGGCGTCGGCCGGACGCCGCTAGATAAACTGGCGGGCGCCGGCTGATCAAAGAACATATCGGTAGGCGTCCTGGCGGGATCCGTGAGGGGGCCGTGAGGCTATCGACAGGCCGCCGGGCGAGGCCCTAGCGACGTGTCTACGGGCTTGCCACGACCTAAAATCGCGCTTGGAAAATCGCAGATGTGGGAGTCAGGTTTTCACGCCCTCGGCGTTCGTGCGACCTCTAAAAATTGCAGCGGAGCCCGTAGAAATCTGGCAGCTTTCGGCCGGACGTTTTAGGCGCCGCGACCGATATGTGAGGGCCGCTTAAACTTGGACTCGCCGTCCCGTGGCGATCTTCGAACATTCAGGCTTTGTTGTCCATCTATAACAAATGTATTGTTTATCAAGATTATCAGACTCCACTCAGATTTGGAATTGTCTTCTAAATTTGATATCAAAATACAATAGCCTACGGAGCCCCGCAGTGGATTTATTTTTATTAAATCGTGAATGGGAGCCACATTACTACATTTTGGTATCAGCCATTTACGACCAACCAACATGAGATATATATGAGATTACGAAATTAATGTGTACACACACATGTACATATATTGCTGCATCGTCAATTACAATATGTTTTCATGTGGAGCATGTATAACACGGTATATAACTATATATAGCATTGAATATTCAATTATGTTACACATTATGATGTTAACGATCAGCTGTATTTTATGTAGCTGCTGGACATTCTCATGCATGTAGTTGCCAACAGTAGCTCTTACCATCTACTCCCGTAACGTCCGTAGCTGCTAAGCTACGGACGTTACGGGAGTAGATGGTAAGAGCTACTGTTGGTACTGATACTGTTCGCAACTAGACATACTCAGTGAAGGTAAATACATGTATCTGGTCACACATTATATAGATACATGAAGCTCATTAATAATTGTATATATGAACGACCCGCTGATACGACTAGCGGCAGCCGTGCAAGCTACACGATAGACAATTTACTGTATTTCATTGATTTCGTCCTATTTAGTGCATTGCAGATGTACGATGTATGCTACTGTCCTTGTTGATTGATGACGCCTTAGCAGAGATTATGTGTCTCCGCGGAACCGGTAGCCTATTTCACCAACATTGCAAAGTATACTTTTCTAGCAAAGTATATTTTGAGGGAGTAATCATTTATTTTTCCTGACATGCATTATGTCATATAGAAGTAACGACTGCAAGCCTATGAATTCCTACCCGTATCCTAGCATTGTCTGGAACAACTATTGTATTACAATGTAGGCCGAATCACAATGTGAACCATAAGCATTATGGTATTGGAAAGTGTATCGTTCTGACTGTTCTGCGAGCAGATAATTAACATGTCCAGTATACCAATCAATGATATCTGCGTATCTACAAAATACTATTTAGCACTAATTGAATGCACTGCTATAATCATCAAACAATTAAACTGACAAACGGTGAGACCCGGTATCCAAACATCTGAGTATAATGAAACGTAACTTTATACGAAACATACATATATTAGTCAATGTGTATCGTGGGTATGTGTGTCATGTATGGACAGTATTGTACCAACATGCATAACAATAAATTAATACGTATTGTTATACACCTACATATAATGCATGTTCTTTCATGCCGGTGGTGTGAAGTTTGATATGTTTGGCGACAGCTCTTTACCGACTGAACAATACCACATGCTGTTGGCGAGGCAATATCCTTCATCTTGGCATGCAATAAAATGTTTGTTTGTATGTTTGTTGGGGTTTAACGGCCTATCAACAGCTAAAGTCATTTAAGGCCGGGTCAGTGTGTTTAGTACTAAATCCCATATATTACCTGTACATGTAATGTACAAGACTACATGTACAAATGGGGGGAGGGGGTGATAATCAGAACTGAATATTTAGTATAGCAAAACTATATATTCAGCCCTGATGCCAGGTCCTCGCTACACCAGAATCACTTGGCCCCCTCCCAAAAGCAGTAGGATCAGTATTAGTACTTTTATGATGGGCAATGACCCAATTCAACTCCCAGGTAACAAAAGAGCCAAAGATAAAATGTACCTGAGGGCCAAACCTGGCAAATCGCGATTCCAATGAGGAACCCCTACTGTTAATTTACGCCGTCGAGTTCACCCGACCAACCACCCAGTGGGTCAAAATGTGGCAGATCAAGATGAGACGAAACGCTCACCAAAGCTCTGCTCCCTTCTTCCAACTGAGACAACGTTCAGAGAGAACGCCCTACGTGGTCATCTGGCAGTGGTCACCTGGCGGGATTGCCTCAAGACTGACTACATTGTCCTTGCTCCAACGGAACATGGGTGGTACAGTCCTGATGGCAGCACCATTCTCCTTCCTACTATCTACTACACACATCTTCGTGGCCCATGACTTGTGACTACTACAGCCACATGTTATGACCTTCAGTAGGTCACTGGGAGCCACAGTTGTGTCTAGAGTACATCTGGAGTGACCTACTGAAGGTCATGACATGTGTACTCCAGACACAACTGTGGCTCCCAGTGACCTACTGAAGGTCATAACATGTGTACTCCAGACACAACTGTGGCTCCCAGTGACCTACTGAAGGTCATAACATCTGTACTCCAGACACAACTGTGGCTCCCAGTGACCTACTGAAGGTCATAACATGTGGCTATAGTAGTGACAATTCATGGGCCACGAAGATGTGTGGTTGGAAAGCAATTGGACTAATAACTACTGTTTTCTGCCATTGCAGAGGCCGGGACGATTGCTGGAACAATTTTTATTGAGCACCGGCAGCCATTTTGGTGGAAATTTCAGAATACTCAAAACTATCCTGTATATGCAAACGGGATCGTCAATATAATATGATTAGATGTCTAAGTAGCATGTTTGATGGTTACTGCTATATTGTTATTGGATTCCTCGTCAAAATCGATGTCTTACTTAAAGTTTCTGCTTGGGTTAACAGTTAGTGAATAGTTAAGTTATATCGGCGCTAATAAGCAAGTAAAATCAAGAAATTAAAAGTCATGCAGAGCATGATGTTATTAGCCGATCAAATCAGGGTTCAATATATGTCCACATTTTAGTAGTTTCGGAATCTCAGGGAAAAGTGAGAGAAGTGTTGATTTCCTCCCCAAACAAATTCTTCCAGTTATATTTAGCTATCATTAATATATAATCATAGCAATACTTATGGTAGTCAAATGTAAAAGAAACTAGCCACAAGTTTATAAAACATTCTAATGTGTTAATCATTTCTCTATATGCTGGTATATTTTAGCAAAATAAGTAGATTCCGTTATATATATTGGGCCAAGTGATGTTCGTGTGGTAAGGGAACCTGCCACCATATCAGCAAATGGTAGTTTCAGTGTTGAATGGATATTGTATATCCCCCACTGTAGCGCCGTTAAACGTAAAAACGCTAAAGATAAGCCAACATTACATAAAATAATGTTGATGTTTTTTCCCCAAAATATCTGGCATCAAAGGGCCGTAATGGCTCAACTTTTCTCTCGGTACAGTATATATATACTGCAGGGACAATCCTCACTGTTATATTGTTAATTAACAGTTTGTAGCGTATATTCTCGGCGACATTTATACTCAAATGTATTTTTCAAAACAAATTACCTGTATCTAATGGTTTTATCTTCTTGCAAATGAAGCTGATGTGTGCTTATCAAGATCACGTGATCGGCAACTGTTCGATTGATTGGTCAGCTGGGTGAGCCAACATTGGTCTGGTCCAATCAAATCACGAATACAAAATATCACGTTTTGTAACGAATAGTTTGGGGTGAATTATCGAGATTCCGGCACCGCGTGTTTTTTTTCGTTTCTTGGTGGTTGTGTATACATTTGGGGTCTGGCTTTCCGAAAAATCCGGCTGCCATGACACGTTCAATGTCATTTCAAGGTCATTGACCTTTTTGGCATAATTGGAGCCCGTGTACCCTGAATTATACACCAAAATGTCGTGTATACATATGACCCTAAACTGGTATAAATTACACAGAAGAACCGACTAATAGACACACTAAACATTTTCAGAAGATTCTATTTTCAACTCACATATCTGGCGGTCATATTTTCAACATGGATATTCTGAAGCTCTGTAAGTGTAGTATATTCTGCGACTGTCGTCTGTGTTCAGAACAGACGTCCAGACTTTGTCTGCCCTACTTGTGTAGGTGTCAAAATTGGTCTATGTTCATGAGAGTAAATTACTATGGATTTGCCATTTACTTGGCGAGTTTTCTGACAATGGAGTATGTTAACTGCAACATTATTCCCGTTGAACGAATTAACCTTTGAATATAGGTGAAGGCGTTTAGCATTACACAAATATGTAGCAAGTCAACCGAAATCTCATAAATACCCGATTTTTGGCGGCCATCTTGAAAATATGATAATTATATTCTGAATATTAGTGTAGTTTACGTAAATTCTGTAACAAATCCATCAGAAATGTTTTTGAACAAGTTACACCAATTTCCAAGTTCAGGACCATGACCTATTGGCTCATATATTGGCAGTTTTCGACTTCCGTCAAGCATAAAGTTCAATGACCTTGAAATGACCTTGAACTTGGTTTCAAAAAATGGCACCCGGATTTTTTGGAAACGTACCATAAATTAACACGAGGTACCGGAATCTTATATATATACCTACTTCCGCTCCAATCAGATGTATAATTACGGGAGCAGCTGTATTTTTACAGGTGCAGCTGCATTTTGTACAGGTGCAGCTATACTTTTTACAGGCGCAGCTATACAAATACAGGTGCAGCTATATATTTTACAGGTGCAGCTATACATTTACAGCTGCAGCTGTACATTTTACAGGTGCAGCTACAAAAATACAGGTACAGCTACAAAAACACATGTTCAGCTGTATTTTTTACTTACAGGTGCACCTACACATTTACAGCTGTAGTGTACATTTTACAGGTGCAGCTATACATTTACAGGTGAAGCTATAAAACTACAGGTGCTGCTGCAATCTTTACAGGTGCAGCTGTATATTTTTATAGCTGCACCTGTAAATTTAGTTTTGACTCCGTTCGTACACCATACAACTGTTCCTTGTAGTTATACAGACATAGATCATACCCAGTGAAAATGTGTAGCATATCCTCACAAGTTTATGGATTAATGTTTACCAATAATATTTATTTCAAAGATACATAATATACATCAAATTACATGCATCTGTGTTTGACCATTTTCCCCACTCCATTACTCCACAAGAGGTGTTTGAACATTTACCAAAACAATAATTACGAAAACACATTGAGTGAATACAGGCTGCAAGAATTGTGGAATTATTCTTTGGAGGATTTTGAACTTTTTCATTCTTTCAATGGAACGCTCAACATGAATTCTATGTTTAGCAATGTCTTTTGTCGCAGCTTCCTCTTGTGGAGTAAATCTGTGTCTCGTACCAAGAAATGGTGGCCTAATCATTTTCACTTGACGCTCATTCCGGAGATCATCAATTAAAAACCCTCGGTCCGCCATAATGACATCACCTGGCTCAAGGAAATCTAAAAAATCAGACTGTTTTACAATTTCCTTGTCACTAATGCTTCCTTCAAATGCATCACTTACATAATCAATAGCACCATTTGGAGCAATAGTTACAAGAAATGTGTAAGATGTATATCCCTTGTAGGAGGAGTACTGATTTCCTTGAGCCTCGAAGTTACCAGGCGATTGGACATGAACTTCAGTGCAATCTATTATACACCTTATATTTCCTTCTTGAAGCACATATGGCTTTGCGAAGTGCATATAATTGTTTGTACAGTAACTGGATCCATGTGATGATGATGGTGGAAACCAGACGTGTATTGGTTTTGAACCGATAAGCTAAATCCTGGTGCAATAAGCCGAGACGTAGACGTATTAAGGTCATGGATAATTGGTTCATTGGTGACATAGTTCTTTTGCGCCCTCGTCTTTTACTCGGAGTCTTATTGGCATCAGACACATTAGAATTCCAATAGTTCATCTTTTCTGTACATTTCCCTCCCTATCCCACAGACACATGAATTGAATGTAAGTTAATCCAATATAAAATGTAAAGGCTTTATCATCATCCTTGACACTGTCAACATTGAATGTGTCATGAAATGCAGTAGATGTGTCCGAGGTTTGTTTTTGACCCACGGGCTTGCGTAATGCAAATGGTGTAACACTTTCATTTAATTTGGCACTGTTTTCCAATATTCTATTTTGCATACTTAATTTAATTACTTCAGTTGCTGGTGGATTGTCTGTTTGACATTCATGATCATGTACAGAAGGTTTACAGGTGGTTCCAACACTTATAAAGAGCTGTCGCTGGTCTGGAATGTTCTTGGTATGTGAAGTTGATGGAACTTCTGGTGCGCTGGAGCCCACGACACCCACATCACTTTCATTTGTATCCGTCAACAGCAGTAGACTCTGAGCTGCATCCGATCTTTCCAGTTTGATTTGCTTTGGTGATCGATATTCAATAATTAATAGGCCTAATGTACCTGTGTTCCGCATTTTATGGGGTCGGGATATTCAGCTGTCGGGCCTCGTCCATCCACAAAGTGCATCGAACATATGTAGGTGTCTCTGGTAACATTGTCAATGGTAAAATATTTTCGACCACAGTTCTGTACCCAGCGTTGACATTTTTCTCGATTTTGTGCAGGTTTTGGAAACCTGTTCTCAAATCCATCCAATAAAGTATTTGTCTTCACCGGGTTTCAGGGTTCGTGAATCACCATAGCAGCAATGTTTTGTTGTCACCATTATGTTGCGAAACATTCCAGCGTAAAACCTGTACTGTATGCTCTATTTATCTACAGATTACAGTCGCAATACACAAAGTTGTAGTCACTGTGTGTTTGTCCGAATGCTGTGGCAGCACGCGAGTGGGCGGAGCTACCGGAGCTACCGGAGCTACCGGTTACAGTGCCATCTAAAAATAGACGCAAGCTCCTATTCGTACAAATTGCCTAGAAGGCAAACCGCCTAACTTTAGTTTACCGAACTCTTGTAGTTATTTCTAAAACGTTTATTTATAGCCAAATTACCGAACTCTTGTAGTTAAAACGTTTATTATAACCAAATTGTGTTATTTCTCTATAGTTGAAGTTTTAAACAGAGATAATGGCAAAAAATGAAAAAAATAGCCGGTTGATGTAGTTTGGAAGTGATGCAACAAATTTCGCGCTTATAGGAGAAACGGGTGGTTACAAACATTTTCACAAAACAATGGATACATGTAACCAATACATAGCCGATCTATAAGTAGATCGGCTAATAATAAAACAACTGTATCAGTCAATGCATGTGAACCTCAACCAACAAGGAAAACGATTAATCCGCCCGTAATTTTGCTGTGACTGGAGAAATGGGGCCGATGTCCAATGTGACCAGTGTCGACACTGACCAGCCTGCGCATCCGCGCAGTATTATCTGCGTCTGCACTGTTCACCATTGAGTGAAACGCACGCCCTGCGCTTAATAGGCAGTGTAGATACTTGTCCTTCGGCGAGACTACACTAGCAGATCAGGGGACCGTTTCACTAAACTTCGTATGACTAAAATGTGCATAAGTGCAAACTTAGGATCGTCTGGAAATTTTAATTGATGTATTCAAATGTATTGAACACAGGCTGCATTTTTGCAGCCTATGTTCAATAAATGTAAATCCAGTAATTATTTATAAGAAAACACTGTTAATGTGAAATTAACAGACTATCATAAGTTGCATTTACGAACATTTTAGTCGTACGAAGTTTAATGAAACGGCCCCAGGAACGACACTGGCCATAAATCCTATAAACCCAATTGCATGTATCAAGTCACAGTCACATTCCCCAATATAAGTATGAAGGATGTTCAATGATTTGGAAATGATCCTTACACATTTAGCGTATGGATGGACATGGTACATCTCAAATTAAATCAGAAGGAACGTGTATAGGCTAATTTAACATGTATTTAAATTGTGGATAATTAACTTTCTCTCGTAATGCATACTTGAAGGTACATGCCCACTCAATTAGCACAAACTGTTCTTTATATCAGACATCATCTGAGACATTTTCTGGCAAAATAAACATTCATTCACCATTACCTCACCATATTGATTAGCGTTATTATACATTGTATACCAGACGTAAATTTACACACTGATATCAGGGGCAATAATCCTGTTTCCTTAAAATGTTAACAGACATTACTATTGTTTCTCTGAATTTATTTGTTTATGTGCAATGATCATACTTAATAATCTGTCGAAAATGGAACTGGTGGAATAGTGACACAATTATACGCTTATTTACTTCCTATAAACTGCAGTGTGTGCCTACTGAGTGTGCCTGCACCTTTAATGTATGGCCAATTCTCCTTCAAATTTACACCATTTGGGTATACACACAGTGGTACAGTCATGTTTTTATGGAACGCCATGACTGTCACAGCGATTCCACATTACATCATGGTATGTGCACAGAACGACACAGTGATTCCACATTACATCATGGTCTGTGCACATAACGACACAGCGATTCCACATTACATCATGGTATGTGGACATAACGACACAGTGATTCCACATTACATCATGGTCTGTGACTGATGTGAACATAACGACACAGCGATTCCACATTACATCATGGTCTGTGGACATAACGACACAGCGATTCCACATTACATCATGGTCTGTGATGTGGACATAACGACACAGTGATTCCAAATTACATCATGGTCTGTGATGTGAATATAACGACAGGGTCATTCCACATTACATCATGGTCTGTGATGTGAACATAACGACATGGTGATTCCACATTACATCATGGTCTGTGATGTGAATATAACAACATGGTGATCCCACATTACATCATAGTCTGTGATGTGAACATAACGACATGGTCATTCCACATTACATCATGGTCTGTGATGTGAATATAACGACATGGTGATTCCACATTACATCATGGTCTGTGATGTGAACAATAACGACATGGTCATTCCACATTACATCATGGTCTGTGATGTGAATATAACGACATGGTGATTCCACATTACATCATGGTCTGTGATGTGAATATAACGACATGGTGATTCCACATTACATCATGGTCTGTGATGTGAATAAAATAACGACATGGTGATTCCACATTACATCATGGTCTGTGATGTGAATATAACGACATGGTGATTCCACATTACTTATCATGGTCTGTGATGTGAATATAACGACATGGTGATTCCACATTACATCATGGTCTGTGATGTGAATATAACGACATGGTGATTCCACATTACATGATGGTCTGTGATGTGAACATAACGACATGGTGATTCCACATTACATCATGGTCTGTGATGTGAATATAACGACATGGTGATTCCACATTACATCATGATCTGTGATGTGACTATAACGACATGGTGATTCCACATTACATCATGGTCTGTGATGTGAATATAACGACATGGTGATTCCACATTACATCATGGTCTGTGATGTGAATATAACGACATGGTGATTCCACATTACAGCATGGTCTGTGATGTGAACATAACGACATGGTGATTCCACATTACATCATGGTCTGTGATGTGAACATAACGACATGGTGATTCCACATTACATCATGGTCTGTGATGTGAACATAACGACATGGTGATTCCACATTAACATCATCTGTGATGTGAACATAACGATGGTGATTCATTACATCATGGTCTGTGATGTGAATATAACGACATGGTGATTCCACATTACTTCATGGTCTGTGATGTGAATATAACGACATGGTGATTCCACATTACATCATGGTCTGTGAATGAGAACTAAAGACTGGTGATTCCACATTACATCATGGTCTGTGATGTGAAACATAACGACATGGTGGATTCACATTACACATGGTCTGTGATGTGAATATAACGACATGGTGATTCCACATTACATCATGGTCTGTGATGTGAAATATAACGACATGGTGATTCACATTACATCATGGTCTGTGATGTGAATATAACGACATGGTGATTCCACATTACATCATGGTCTGTGATGTGAAACATAACGACATGGTGATTCCACATTATTCATGGTCTGTGATGTGAACATAACGACATGGTGATTCCACATTACATCATGGTCTGTGTGTGAACTACGACATGGTGATTCCACATTACATTATGGTCTGTGATGTGAACATAACGACATGGTGATTCCACATTACATCATGGTCTGTGACTGATGTGAACAATCGACACAGCGATTCCACATTACATCATGGTCTGTGGGACGATAACGACACAGCGATTTCACATTACATCTGGTCTGTGATGTGGACATAAACGACAGTGATTCCAAATATACATCTGGTCTGTGATGTGAATATAACGACTGGGTCATTCCACATTACATCATGGTCTGTGATGAAATATACAACATGGTGATCCCACATTACATTCATAGTCTGATGTGAACATAACAACATTGGTCATTCCACATTACATCATGGTCTGTGATGTGAATATAACGACATGGTGATTCCACATTACATCATGGTCTGTGATGTGAATATAACGACCTGGTCATTCCACATTACATCATGGTCTGTGATGTGACATATAACGACATGGTTGATTCCACATTACATCATGGTCTGTGATGTGAATATAACGACATGGTGATTCCACATTACATCATGGTCTGTGATGTGAATATAACGACATGGTGATTCCACATTACATCCATGGTCTGTGATGTGAATATAACGACATGGTGATTCCACATTACATCATGGTCTGTGATGTGAATATAAGACATGGTGATTCCACCATTACATTTTGGTCTGTGATGTGAATATAAACGACATGGTGATTCCACATTACATTATGGTCTGTGATGTGAACATAACGACATGGTGATTCCACATTACATCATGGTCTGTGATGTGAATATAACGACATGGTGATTCCACATTACATCATGGTCTGTGATGTGAATATAACGACATGGTGATTTCCACATTACATCATGATCTGTGATGTGACTATAACGACATGGTGATTCCACATTACTCATGGTCTGTGATGTGAATATAACGACATGGTGATTCCACATTACATCATGGTCTGTGATGTGAATATAACGACATGGTGATTTCCACATTACATCATGGTCTGTGATGTGAACATAACGACATGGTGATTCCACATTAATCATGGTCTGTGATGTGAACATAACGACATGGTGATTCCACATTACATCTTGGTCTGTGATGTGAATATAACGACATGGTGATTCCCACATTACATCATGGTCTGTGATGAGAACATAACGACATGGTGATTCCACATACACATGGTCTGTGATGTGAACATAAACGACATGGTGATTTCCACATTACATCATGGTCGTGATGTGAACATAACGACATGGTGATTCCACATTCATCATGGTCTGTGATGTGAATATAACGACATGGTGACTTCCACATTACATCATGGTCTGTGATGTGAATATAACGACATGGTGATTCCACATTACATCATGGTCTGTGATGTGAACATAACGACATGGTGATTCCACATTACATTATGGTCAGTGACAATACGATCATGGTGATTCCACATTACATCATGGTCTGTGATGTGAACATAACGCATGGTGATTCCACATTACATCATGTCTGTGATGTGAATGACTACGACATGGTGAGATCCACATTAACATTCATGGTCTGATGAACATAACGACATGTGATTCCACATTACATCATGATCGTGAGGTGAATATAACGCATGGTGATTCCACATTACATCATGTCTGTGATGTGTTATAACGACATGGTGATTCCACATTATATCATGGTCTGTGATGTGAATATAACGATATGGTGATTCCACATTACAGCATGGTCTGTGATGTGAATATAACGACATGGTCATTTCCACATTACATCATGGTCTGTGATGTGAATATAACGACATGGTCATTCCACATTACATTATGGTCTGTGATGTGAACATAACGACATGGTGATTCCACATTACAGCATGGTCTGTGATGTGAATATAACGACATGGTCATTCCACATTACATCATGGTCTGTGATGTGAACATAACGACATGGTGATTCCACATTACAGCATGGTCTGTGATGTGAATAGACATGGTCATTCCCACATTACATCATGGTCTGTGATGTGAAACATAACGACATGGTGATTCCACATTACAGCATGGTCTGTGATGTGAACATAACGACATGGTGATTCCACATTACATCATGGTCTGTGATGTGAATATAACGACATGGTGATTCCACATTACATCATGGTCTGTGATGTGAATATAACGACATGGTGATTCCACATTATAGCATGGTCTGTGATGTGAATATAACGACATGGTGATTCCACATTACATCATGGTCTGTGATGTGAATATAACGACATGGTGATTCCACATTACAGCATGGTCTGTGATGTGTATATAACGACATGGTGATTCCACATTACATCATGGTCTGTGATGTGAATATAACGACATGGTTATTCCACATTACAGCATGGTCTATGGATATAACAACACTGCGAAACGTCATTGCATCATGCCATATGGACATAACGGCACAGATTACTATATTGCATAATGGTCTGTTGGCATAATGATACGGTCATACAACATGACATAATGGTCTGTTGACATAATGGTACGGTCATACAACATGATATGATGGTCCGTTGACATAATTACACGGTCATACAACATGACATAATGATATGTTGACATAATGATACGGTCATACAACATGACATAATGGTCTGTAGACATAACGACACGGTCATACAATATGACATAATGGTATGTTGACATAATGATACGGTCATACAACATGATATAATGGTCTGTATACATAATGATACGGTCATACAACATGACATAATGGTATGTTGACATAATGACACGGTCATGCAACATGCCATAATGGTATGTTGACATACTGATACGGTCATACAACATAACATAATTGTCAGTAGACATACCGACACGGTCATACAACATGACATAATGGTATGTAGACAGAACGACACAGTCATACAACATGAAATAATGGTTTGTAGACATAATGATACAATCATACAACATGACATAATGGTCTGTAGACATATGGTCTGTTGACATAATGATACGGTCATACAACATGACATAATGGTTTGTAGACATAATGACACGATGATGCATGTACACCATTACATCGTAATAATGGAACATAACAACATGAGACAGTGTTTTATGCTTTGATTTCATCTAACACTATACTGCACGTATTTACGTGTAACGTGTTTGTTTTTGCTTTCTGGTACATACATACATTAACAACGGACCGATACAAACATGTAACAAATTTAGAAAACACAGAAAACATACATCTGCTCGATCAATGTACACTTTCAATAGCGTACACTTGCCAAACTGAGATAACTGGTGTAAGTCATACTGAGGTTGCACGTCGTTGTTGTCTCCCTGCATAGGTCGCCATTACATACATCATTTATCTGTCAATATAATCCATCAGCTGGATGTCCACGCTCATGGCGTGACTTAATCTAAAGCATATATACATATATTAACCCGAATGTTCTGACAGTCACGCAGGACGACTTGTTGTGAATCGGCCTGCTTTACAGAAAGACAATTCGCGTTAGGAAGGTATGTTTACATGCGCGGATCCAGGAGGGCGTGTCCGAAACATGCCCCCCTCTAAGATTTGCCGAATTGAACCATTTTTTTACGTGGAAATACTTTCTTATTTTCTTACTTCTCATCCATAGTGTATGTTGTTACCACTCAGTTGAACCATTCCGTCGAGACGGTCCAACAGAGTGGTAACAACATCATACAGTTGATGAAAAATGAGAGAAAAAATGCAGAAAAGTATTTATATGTAGAATGTTGACGATCATGTATGGGTCTAATACAAATGATAATCTACAGTGGGGTCAGCGTGTAAGCGCACACACGAACGACAACACGACAGGTTGGAACCAACCTGTCGTGTTCGTTCGTGTGTGCACTTAAACGCTGACCCCACTGTATATCACATTAGACGTAAATCCATATCCCCTTAGACGTAAATCCTGGAAGCCGCCTCTGGTGTATCACGTGAGATGGCATTTGTTTTCCATAACTTATAGCACCACCTGCCTGAGGTCAGAAAACCAATTACTCTAACAAAGCAACGAGTACAATTAACATATTGAAAGCTATTGGCTAATGTAGATTACGAAATCGCATTCAGCAGTGAAAAGGTCAACGCATGATAGGTATGTACACTGGAAGTGTAACATGTATGTAGTATACATGTATTCGTAAATCAAGTTATAATAAATCAGGAGCCCGTTTCACTAAAATTGCAAATTTAGGATCGTCTGTAAATTTTAATTGATGGATTAACATGTATTGAGCATAGAATAAGATGGATAAGATGGCCATGTCACTATTTTCTTGGTCGTACTGAGTCTCGCCATTTAGGCGTAGCACGACAATATGGCTTCCCCCATAGAAATGTGCGTGACATAACATGCTATCTCAAGGGAGATAACATATAACAACGACATTTCAGTGTGCATAGAGCAGTATATGTCTGGCAAATCGTAGTGACTTTGACACTATTGCACTTTGGTGTAATACTAGTTGATTCTGTAGTCGCTGGCAATGCACGCAAATACATACAATGGAACCTCTCTTGGCCTGACACACTGGGAAGTCCCAAGGGTGTCTGGTTGAGAGAGGTTCCGCTGCAATTCAGATACTTGAGCACTCCAAGACATGTTGAAGTGAGAAACAGACACGATCACTAGGTACAGGGTGGTTCAAAATACATGTACCCGCTTCACGAAATATTATAAACAAGTAGACACTAATAATTACTATGAATTATATATCATAATGTAATATAAGTATTCACTATTTTTGAAGTCAAGCATCTTGATTGGCTGTACCTGAGCTCGCTCACAGCCAATCAAGCTGCTTTATTGCGAGTTGATATTGCCAATAGATGTGCGGGGACGTTGGTATATGTGCAAGATCAACATAGGCGGTGTTGTATGCAAGCATGATCCGGTGTGACTGGTACGCGTTGATGCTAAGGACGATAGACGCACATACTGTGTTCAGAGCACCAGTTAAGGTGCGTAATTTGACCAAATTTTCCGGCTATTTTCCTTATTTCTTCACGAAAAATGGCAAGTTGGGATTGCTTTAGAATCGATGAGATGAGACGATTCTAAAGCACTCCCAACTTACCAATTTTGGCGAAGAAAAAACGAAAGTCTCAAAGTTGATCAAATTACTCACCTTAACTGTAGCTCTGGTGTTCATGCACGTTGGTATTTGGAATGGAAATGCAACATTGAATCATTGAAGAATGTCTCGTATCGGATTCAATATTGCTGTTTCATATGGGAACAATGGTAAGATGAAAATGAATGATGCATTCGTTTAACCTCTCGACATTTCATTCCCAGCCTGGCAGATGCCAGTGGCATTAATTCCATCAGTGTCAATCCACATCGCAGATGGTCAGCCTTACGCCTGCTAATCGAACATTATAAATCGTGGTTGACGATAATTCATTCCCAATCCAATGTGCGATTTTTCTAGCGAGTCGTACTTGAGCCCGTCCTCATTATAAATGAGATGCAGTGAACACTATTCACACGAATCGAATACATACCGGGTATGGAAGGTGTTCGAGCCAATTCCCACCCTGAAATATAAGCCGAATCTAAAAAAAAAAAGCACTATTCCCGAGTTACACACGCATTACTACGGAATCCTGCAGTGAACATGGATTTCTTTTTATTAATTAGTTCCCACGAAATAACAATTCGTTGCCTCAATTTAACAATTCGTTCCCTCGAATTAAGAATTCGTTCCCACGATATAACAATTCGTTACCTCGAATTAACAACTCGTTCCCACGAAATGACAATTCGCTCCCTCAATTTAACAATTAGTTCCCTCGAATTAACAATTCGTTCCCACGATATAACAATTTTCCCGTGTGATCGAATTGTTATTTCGTGGGAACAAAATGTTAAATTGAGTGAACCAATTGTTATTTCGTGGGAACGATTAACATAAAAAAAAATCTACGTTCCCTGCGGGCTCCGTACATTACGGCTATACGTTTTGAAAACGGTATATCAAGCCATTTTATTTTAGAAGACCAAATATTTTAAATTCGCACAGCTATTTGAGAAAAAATCTGGAAAGCAATTAAGAAATGTAGCTATTTTTATAAGAAATGCTTTATGGTTATAATGACTAGTGAGCTTATACATATGCATTTTGTATTTTTATTACCCATCGTTGTAATAAGAAGATCTATTGTATACCTCGTGTGGTACACGTAATGTGCTTAGAGTAATAAAATGGTATTTTATTGTATTTACGTTCTATTTTATTTAAATGTGCATTGATCATCCGTTAATACCAATCAGCATATCGTATATGTAATCTCGATTCAAATGTTCGAAAAAGCTGTGAAAGTTCTCGTCAGTATCTTTTATTTATTTATTTACCCGTGTGTCTGACTTTCCGAGTGAATAGTACCTGTAGCCGATTTCATCTAAATTGCAAAGCATACTTATCTAGCAAAGTGTACTTTGAGGGAGTAATCATTTATTTCCCCCGAAATGCATTATGTCATATAGAACTAACGACTGCATATATTTGATGATTAAAAGTATGCAGAAATATTATACTGAATGTATTACATTATCACAGCCAGAATGGCTGTGATAATGTAATACATTCAGTATAATAAAAAATCATAAATTTATCCTAAAATTGAAAGTTTCTCCCTCAAAGTATACTTTGCTAGATAAGTATACTTTGCAATGTTGGTGAAATAGGCTACTGAGCTGTCCTCATGAATATAGGCATTACTTGTATTGTATGTTGGTGAAATAGGCTACTGAGCTGTCCACATGAATATAGGCATTACTTGTAGTGTATGTTGGTGAAATAGGCTACTGAGCTGTCCACATGAATATAGGCATTACTTGTATTGTATGTTGGTGAAATAGGCTACTGAGCTGTCCACATGAATATAGGCATTACTTGTATTGTATGTTGGTGAAATAGGCTACTGAGCTGTCCTCATGAATATAGGCATTACTTGTATTGTATGTTGGTGAAATAGGCTACTGAGCTGTCCTCATGAATATAGGCATTACTTGTATTGTATGTTGGTGAAATAGGCTACTGAGCTGTCCACATGAATATAGGCATTACTTGTATTGTATGTTGGTGAAATAGGCTACTGAGCTGTCCTCATGAATATAGGCATTACTTGTATTGTATGTTGGTGAAATAGGCTACTGAGCTGTCCACATGAATACAGGCATTACTTGTATTGTATGTTGGTGAAATAGGCTACTGAGCTGTCCACATGAATATAGGCATTACTTGTATTGTATGTTGGTGAAATAGGCTACTGAGCTGTCCTCATGAATATAGGCATTACTTGTATTGTATGTTGGTGAAATAGGCTACTGAGCTGTCCACATGAATATAGGCATTACTTGTATTGTGTGTTGGTGAAATAGGCTACTGAGCTGTCCTCTGAATATAGGCATTACTTGTATTGTATGTTGGTGAAATAGGCTACTGAGCTGTTCACTGAATACAGGCATTACTTGTATTGTATGTTGTGAAATAGGCTACTGAGCTGTCCTCATGAATATAGGCATTACTTGTATTGTATGTTGGTGAAATAGGCTACTGAGCTGTTCACATGAATATAGGCATTACTTGTATTGTATGTTGGTGAAATAGGCTACTGAGCTGTCCTCATGAATATAGGCATTACTTGTATTGTATGTTGGTGAAATAGGC
The DNA here is from genome assembly GCA_029237695.1 of Conchocele bisecta. Taxonomy (NCBI): domain Eukaryota; kingdom Metazoa; phylum Mollusca; class Bivalvia; order Lucinida; family Thyasiridae; genus Conchocele; species Conchocele bisecta. The sequence continues at coordinate 60,477,250 of CM055279.1, read as the reverse complement.
TACTGAGCTGTTCACATGAATATAGGGCATTACTTGTATTGTATGTTGGTGAAATAGGCTACTGAGCTGTCCACATGAATATAGGCATTACTTGTATTGTATGTTGGTGAAATAGGCTACTGAGCTGTCCACATGAATATAGGCATTACTTGTATTGTATGTTGGTGAAATAGGCTACTGAGCTGTCCACATGAATATAGGCATTACTTGTATTGTATGTTGGTGAAATAGGCTACTGAGCTGTCCACTGATATAGGCATTACTTGTATTGTATGTTGGTGAAATAGGCTACTGAGCTGTCCTCATGAATATAGGCATTACTTGTATTGTATGTTGGTGAAATAGGCTACTGAGCTGTCCACATGAATACAGGCATTACTTGTATTGTATGTTGGTGAAATAGGCTACTGAGCTGTCCACATGAATATAGGCATTACTTGTATTGTATGTTGGTGAAATAGGCTACTGAGCTGTCCTCATGAATACAGGCATTACTTGTATTGTATGTTGGTGAAATAGGCTACTGAGCTGTCCTCATGAATATAGGCATTACTTGTATTGTATGTTGGTGAAATAGGCTACTGAGCTGTCCACATGAATATAGGCATTACTTGTATTGTATGTTGGTGAAATAGGCTACTGAGCTGTTCACATGAATACAGGCATTACTTGTATTGTATGTTGGTGAAATAGGCTACTGAGCTGTCCTCATGAATACAGGCATTACTTGTATTGTATGTTGGTGAAATAGGCTACTGAGCTGTCCTGATGAATATAGGCATTACTTGTATTGTATGTTGGTGAAATAGGCTACTGAGCTGTCCACATGAATATAGGCATCACTTGTATGTATGTTGGTGAAATAGGCTACTGAGCTGTCCACATGAATATAGGCATCACTTGTAGTGTATGTTGGTGAAATAGGCTACTGAGCTGTCCACATGAATATAGGCATTACATTGTATTGTATGTTGGTGAAATAGGCTACTGAGCTGTCCTCATGAATATAGGCATTACTTGTATTGTATGTTTGTGAAATAGGCTACTGAGCTGTCCTCATGATAATAGGCATTACTTGTATTGTATGTTTTGTGAAATAGGCTACTGAGCTGTCCACATGAATATAGGCATTACTTGTATTGTATGTTGGTGAAATAGGCTACTGAGCTGTCCACATGAATATAGGCATCACTTGTATTGTATGTTGGTGAAATAGGCTACTGAGCTGTCCACATGAATATAGGCATTACTTGTATTGTATGTTGGTGAAATAGGCTACTGAGCTGTCCTCATGAATATAGGCATTACTTGTATTGATATGTTGTGAAATAGGCCTACTGAGCTGTCCACATGAATATAGGCATTACTTGTATTGTATGATTGGTGAAATAGGCTACTGAGCTGTCCACATGAATATAGGCATGACTTGTATTGTATGTTGGTGAAATAGGCTACTGAGCTGTCCTCATGAATATAGGCATTACTTGTATTGTATGTTGTGTGAAATAGGCTACTGAGCTGTCCACATGAATATAGGCATTACTTGTATTGTATGTTGGTGAAATAGGCTACTGAGCTGTCCACATGAATATAGGCATTACTTGTATTGTATGTTGGTGAAATAGGCTACTGAGCTGTCCTCATGAATATAGGCATTACTTGTATTGTATGTTGGTGAAATAGGCTACTGAGCTGTCCACATGAATATAGGCATTACTTGTATTGTATGTTGGTGAAATAGGCTACTGAGCTGTCCACATGAATATAGGCATTACTTGTATTGTATGTTGGTGAAATAGGCTACTGAGCTGTCCACATGAATATAGGCATTACTTGTATTGTATGTTGGTGAAATAGGCTACTGAGCTGTCCTCATGAATATAGGCATCACTTGTATTGTATGTTGGTGAAATAGGCTACTGAGCTGTCCACATGAATACAGGCATTAGTTGTATTGTAATTTAAATACATACATACCACCCGTTATCTATGAGCATAGCTTAAAGGTACATGCCCACTCAGTAGGCACAAACTGTTCTTTATAGTAATTAAATAAGTGTATAATTGTGTCACTATTCCTCCAGTTCTAAAAATTACGGCTGGCCTCTATACAGATACAATCATTCAGTAATGTTTATTTTACTGATAATGACTCGCGGTGGTATCATGCCATTATCATAGGCAAATTATATGTTTTTAATTATTTATACTAATTAAATGCGTCACCTGAAAAATATGTTCTCCACATATTATAAAGATTGATGTACATCAATAAATAAATACAGAGAATAAATAGTAATGTCCGTTAACATTTTAAGGAAACGGTTATCGCCCCTGATATCACTCGAAATTTACTTCTGATATAAAATGTATAATAATGTCAATCAATACATGGGGTAATGGTGAGTGAATGTTTATTTTGCCAGAAAATGTCCCATATGATGTCTCTGACGTAAATAATATGTTGTACCTACTGAGTGGGCATCATAGGAATTAATGGCCTCTTGGTGGAATTTATCGGGGTATAAACTTAGTGCACTGTGTTATCGCACTGTGGAAGTCATTTTATGCAATATAATTTAGACACGCCATGTGATTTTGTACCTTCGAACATCTGCGTGATTTCATTAAATACGTTTACAAAATTTACAATATTTTTCATAAATAAAGCAAAAAGTTGACAATATTGTCAGAGTACATGAGCGTGTTCTCTGAGAATTGTGTCAACTTTTTATGACATTTACGGAAGATATTGTAAATTGTGTAAACGTATTTCATGAAATTACGCAAATGTCCGAAGGTACAAAATCACATGGCATGTCTCATATATGTTCAGCCCGGAAGATCTGGCGTCAGAGAGGATTACAGTTGTAACATTCTCGACCGTAATCCTCTCTGACGCCAGACCTTCGAGCCCGACTGAAACATTCGCTTTTTACATGATTTCGTTTGTGTCAATATAGGAATGAATGGCCTTTTTGTGGAATTTATCGGGGTATAAACTTGGAAAAGTCGCGGGAATAATGGACGAAGGCCGGAAGGCCTCGTCCAATATTCCCGCGACTTTTCCAAGTTTATATCCCGGATAAATTCCACAAAAAGGCCATTCATTCCTTATAATACCAGCATTTAGAATACAGTCATCAAGAAAATGTGTTTATTTTCAGTTTTCTTAAGAATTATTTTAACTGCGCCTCACGGTTACGGAAAGTAGTTCGGCGTGGGAGTTTATTGGGATATACATTTTGGACAGAGACTTGCTACGGGCCAATCAAATGTTAGGGAATTGTGTAAATATTTTTGTGCTGGAATTATAAGGCTTTAAGAAGCACCTCGAGTATCGGGCGGAGATTAATAGAGTACAAACCTAAAAATCTAATCTGTTGGAGAGGGTTTTCTACGACGGGAACGGAACGTGGATTCCAATTTACAACGGGCGAAAACGATCGAATGCAGTTACATTCACATCAACGACACACGGCTGCTGTCGTTTCTAGAAAACAGGAAAGCGAATGCCAAAAGTACCAATTAAATGAATCCGCAGTTCGCGGGAATAGTGTTAATTGTAACAATTTAACCCTGACATTTTATACTACGGAGCACCGCAGGGGACATGGATTTTTTAATAAATTCGTTCCTACGAAATAACAATTCGTTCCCTCAATTTAACAATTCGTTCCCACGATCTAACAATTCGTTCTCTCGAATTAACAATTCGTTCCCACGAAATGACATTTCGTTCCCTCAATTTAACAATTAGTTCCCTCGAATTAACAATTCGTTCACACGATATAATAATTCGTGGGAACGAATTAACAATTCGTTCCCGTGGGGAACGAATTGTTAAATTGAGGGAATGAATTGTTAATCCGTCGAAACGAATTGTTATTTCGTAGGAACGAATTGTTAAATTGAGGGAACGAATTGTTAATTCGTGGGAACGAATTAATAAAAAAAAAAATCTACGTCTCCTGCTTCGTATTATACCGATATCGGGTTATATGTATATGGTTTTCCGGAACATTATACACGGAAGCGGAACTCGCATGTACACATTGGTGTTCTTACAAACTACATCATGTACATAGCGAATACAGTCGAACCTCCCCGAACGGCCACCTCTCTACAACAGCCACCTCTCTGTAACAGCCGCTATTTTATATCCCAAATGGATGAGTTCATCTATATCTAACCCTTACACTGCTGAGCATGAACATTGTCGTTTGATGTTGATTTTGCATTCTTTCTCAATAAAAACATGTTTTGACAGCATTTTAGAATCATTTCCATTGGAAATGATTCTAAAATGCTGTCAAAACATGTTTTTATTGAGAATTATGGAAGAAAATAAATAAACATCAGACGATAAAATTGTATTCAGCATTAACCTCCCTACAACAGCCACCTTTCTATAACAGCCAATTGTGCCTCTTCCCATGGGTGGCTGTTGTAGAGAGGTTGCACTGTACCAATCTACTGTCTGTTTCACGCAACCTCCCCAAATTTTACCGGCCATATAAACAATGCAAAAATAATTTTTTTTTTCGATAATATTAAATTTTAACAAAATTTAAGTATGAGCCTTCTTTTTATTTCGTGAAATTTGTCCAATTTTGATTTTATTGCGAAAAAACAATTCCACATGCAAAATCCCCATAGACATCTTGATGTCTGTGGGAATTTAACATGGGGATTTGTTTCTAATTTCAGAAATAGTGGACCGATTTTCAAAATGTAACTTTTGTTTTCTTAGATCATTTCCAAGCTATCTAGCTAGGTTTCAGAATCAATTTCCAAATTGTTTCGTTTTTCGACTCATCATCCAGGTTCTCCACCCCTTTTTTCCCGATGTTAAATTCCCATAGAGAACTCATTTTTCGTAATAAAATCAATATTTGACCAAATTTCACGAAATAAATATAAGGCTCGTTCTTAAATTTTGATAACATTTCATATTATCGAAACAAATATTGTTTTTGCATTGTTTATATGGCCGTAACATGTGGGCCGGTTTCGTGAAACAGACAGTAGTGTGTTTTGATAATACGTTTTTGAGGCAATGATGGAAACGCGAGCCTAGGAATTCCTGTAGTTTCCCCGCCGACCATTACACACTTGAAATCAACAGCCATTAGGCTGGTATACTATTTATCAGTAGCCTATTTCACCAACATTGCAAAGTATACTTATCTAGCAAAGTATACTTTGAGGAAGAAATTTTCAATTTTAGGATAAATTTATTATTTTTTATTATACTGGATTTATTACATTATCACAGCCATTTTGGCTGTGATAATGAAATATATTCAGTATAATAATTCTGCATACTTGTAATCATCAAATATATGCAATCGTTAGTTCTATATGACATAATGCATTTCGGGGAAAATATATGATTACTCCCTCAAAGTATACTTTGCTAGACAAGTATACTTTGCAATGTTGCAATGCTACTGGTAATGGTTTATGCTAGCCGATGGTCAAATATAAAATAGGTATGGTTGAACAGAAAGCGGATTCCGTTTACGTTGTGTAATCCCACTGATGGTATTCTGTAACGTCATATGACGCCGTACAAAAGGTCAATGTTATGTCAATGGCGGCATGCCTGTGTTCCAAATGCTCACATGTAGCAAGTGTCCAAATATTGAAGCAATCCGTCAAGTAATATAAAGCTATACCATGATGAAGAAATTTGTACAAAGTATGTCCACCAAAATGTGAAGAAAAATAAAGATCAAGGTCATGTTAATGGCGGCATGAGTGTGGTACAAATGCTTACACGTATCAAGTTTCAAACTACTGAAGCGGTCCATTAAGTAACATTAATATTATACGATTATGAAGAAACTAGTACAAACATTTCGACGCAGAAAATGTTAAGTGTTTCCGCAAACATGTGAAGGTAAAAATGGTCAACGTCATGCTAGTGTCGACATGAGGTTGTTCCAAATGTTCACATGTATCACGTGTCCAAATAATGAAACACAAAGTAATATTAGAGTTATATCATGATGAAGAAACTTGCACAAACTTGTTGACATTTGCGGACGACGACGACGCGGACGACGACAACGACGACGACGGAAACAGCGGCGATTATAGTCGCGGAAGTGGGATTTCGCCATGTTCACGCTGTTAATTATTGTATTGTGACTGGCTGTGCAATGGACACCACACTCACAGGGCCTTAAATGGTAAACTGACAAGTTGACAACCGAAACGTTTTGTGGTGTTCATTAAGCATATTGGATTATTCCAGAATATATAGCTTGACTTACTTATGGAATGAAACCAAGGGCTGCTGCTTTTACTGCAGTATGAACAACAGTTGGGCTGTTTAAAGTTCGAAGGACTCTGCGCAAACTTTACACATACCAAATGTTGTTTATACTTCAGTAAACGCAACTACCCAATATTTCATTACTTATATTTACATTGTATTTTCGGATAGTGTAAAAAATGTAAATTAGCCAAATACTTACAATGGATGGTCATTTAACATACAATATAAAATGCTTTTGTGTTCACTTGATCCTATTATATCAAGGACAGCACAGGTACAACTCGCTCGATGTGGCATACATAGAGAATAGTAGGTCAGTGCCGCGAATGGAAAAAAATATCTGGCAAGGCTCAGGAAACGGGATGGGCGAGGCTCTGCCGAGCACATCCCGTTTCCGTGCCGCGCCAGATATTTTTCATATTCACGGCACTAACCTACTATTCTATTTATCCCGTCAACACCTACAAATAGCTTTAAAATGAAATAAAAAACAGCCACCGCACATATTCATACGCAGTGATTATGTCGTATTGACAGAATATCAAAAATGTTTCACGGTACCGTGTTTCACGGCACATACGTACGGCATTTTCCACATAAAAATGTGTTTAAATCTAATATCTTGAACGTTTCGAGGGTGCGTGCGCCGCACTCGCCCCCATCTTGGTTCGCGCCTGAGTTCGGATATTAATTTACCAGTTCTCGTCGTCATCTGTGAAATACAAGTGTTAGAACATATTGCTAAATATTGATTTTGTACCATTTCTCATCAAAAGTATATGATGTTACCCTGCAGTTGAACCGTCTCGACGAGAGTGGCAACAATATATATACAATATACAACTTTCCTAAAATATATATTTGGCAATTTTTCTCATTTCTCATCAAAAGTATATGATATTATCATTCAGTTGAACCGTCTCGACGAGACGGTTCAACTGAGTGGCAACAACATACACATTACGCGAGAAAAAAGAAACATAAACAGATTGTTCACATACTAATGTGTTAAAATCGAATCGCTGGAAAGTTTCGAGGGTTCGTGAGACGCACTCGCCCCCGCCTTGGTTCGCGCCTGAGTCCGGATATTAGTTTACCAGTTCTCGTCTTCTGTGAAATACAAGTGTTAGAAACATTGGTAAATATTGATCACAATATGTTCTTTAAATCAGATACATCATCTGAGACACTTTCTGGAAAAATAAACAGTCATTCACCAGTATCTCACGTATTGATTGGCATTATTATATATTTTATATCGGACGTAAGTGTCCACAAGTGGGCCATAACCGTGTTTCCTTAAAATGTTAACGGCCATTACTATTTATTCTCTGTATTTATGTTTTGATATGCAATAATCATACTTTATAATCTGTCGAAAGTACTATTTTTTCTGGTGATGCATTTAATTTGCATAAATATTTAAAAAATAGTATGCCTCTTTTACATATGAAAATAACCTGATACCACCAGTACTAATTCCTAATCAGGAGATAGAAATTAGGATATAGTAAGTCCTAATTAGGAGATATTATTCCATAATTAGGAATCGTTATCTCAAAATTCTCCTAATTAGGACTTACCATCTCCTAATTAGGACTTGAGATAAAGTATGTGTTAGCATTGACATATATAGTCCTAATTAGGAGACACTAACTCCTAATTAGGAGATAGTGAGTCCTAATTAGGAGATACTAATATTTCCTAATTAGGAGATACAATATTTTTGCATTGGCACCAGGACGCTTCCATCTTTCCGTCCCACGTTACGATCGCGTATATTGTGCTGTCACATCTGTCTGACCTGCCTATTGATTGGACGGATGAAATTTCAGGAAAATTGAACAAACTATTTGGCGCGTCGACGAAAGTAAACAGACTATATATGATACGTGCGTATCCCATACCGCGGTGTCAGGCAGGGGTTAGACAGTTGATGGATAACATTGACCAAACTGTCAAAATGAAAACAGTTTGTTAAATACATGTCAGCGTATATTCAATTTCACAAGAGACGATATTTGCACACATTAGAGGGATTAATCTATATAAAGGCATGTCAATACGGCAACGATATCTAAGACAATGTCCACCTTCGAACTCAGAATATTTCCCTGGAAAAGTCCATACTAAACATATACATGTACCTATAACTCCAGCACAAACATATTTACACAATTCCATAACATTTGATTGGCCCGTAGCAAGTCTCTGTCCAAAATTTATATCCCAGTAAACTCCCACGCCGAACTACTTTCTACAGGTGCGCTGTCAGTGCTGTCAATGTAAACAAATGGCTGCCGTCTGTCAAAATAAACACATTTTCTTGATGAATTTATTTCAAATGCTGGAATTATAAGGAATGAATGGCCTTTTTGTGGAATTTATCGGGGTATAAACTTGGAAAAGTCGCGGGAATACTGGACGAAGGCCTTCCACAAAAAGGCCATTCATTCCTATGATGTATTGCCTATTCTGCACCTATGTCCAAGCCGGTGCCAATACAGTGACTGCACCTATATATACAGTAGTACATGTACAGTCGAACATCTCTAAACCGGACATGCAGACAGTGTTTGTCTCCTTAATTTTATGGGTTTCATTGGTGTATATTTATGGTGATAATGGCTATTCAAGTTCGCAAAGCAAAACCGCATACTTTGGCATAGTCATATGTCTGATTTTCAGTGGAACATCTCTAAACCGGACACCCTGGGGAGACCCCCAGGGTGTCCGGTTTAGAGAAGTTCCACTGTATATGCAATACATAGATGAAGACTGAATATATGCATGTATCCAGGCGCGTGTACATGTATGTACTGCCAAGATATCTAGCTAGGTTACAAAGTCAGTTTCCTTTGTTTTCGTTTTTCGAGTCCTCCTGCAACAGCTATTTCCCCCCATGTTAAATTCAAGTTGGAAAATCATTTTTCGTAATAAAACCAATATTGTTACATGACAACCGTTGTTTTACACCGCTCACAGCCGTGTTCAAACGTACAAGCGCGTCTTGTTTGACCATGGCTGTAGAAAATGCTCATTTCGGGGCGATGCCAACACCTACGTAATGCATGTGTCTCATGACGTTACTAGAACGCGACATGACCTCACCAGACCAGTTCACAACGGTTGCACTGAAGTTTTGAAATTGATGCGGAGAATGGAGCACCTGCATCACGCGATGTGTACTGCGGCCCCGGAATATCTATACGTAAATCAACAGGTTATCAAAGTAACGAAAGAACTGCATATATGCTCAAAATACACGATATTTTAGACGGAAATGTAACAATAACCGAAACGGCCTTGGGGTTCAAACAATTTCCTCGTGCCACGGCAAACGTTTACACACGACTGGACATTGTAGAACCATATATTTGACCAAATTTCACGACATAAAAGGAAGGCTTAAATTTTGTGAAAATTGAATATTATCGAAGAAAGAATGTGTTTGCATTGTTTATATAGCCATACAATTTGGGCAGGTTTCGTGAAACAGACAGTAGACATGTAGTCCAGACATTTCTCTGGTGTGTATTAGTAATCTAGCACTTGCATCGACAAAGCAACTGTAACTTATTATACGACCAAGGTTGAACTTCCGATCCGACAAGACCAAAGTGTATGATCACGTGGTTACAACAACAACAACGTCGCCCACTCCAAAGTAAGTATTATTTGATATTTTCCTTAATATGCAACGGATTTTGATGAAATATGGTGCAGCAAACGCGTCTTCAAGAGCTGCATTTGGTGGTCCATGGAGTTTGGCACAGACGTATGTCGTTTTTGCGAAGAATCGATTTCCGTGTCGGTAGACACGGAAATCGATTCTTCACAAAAACGACAGAAATATGGGCGAAAATACAGTGACCACCAAATGCAGCTTAACAAGACGCGTTTGATGCGCCATATTTCATAAAAATCCTTTACGTAATAAGTACAATATAAAAGAATACGTACTTTGAATCAGATGGATTCTGGAAGATTCAGTACTTGTTGTTGTTGGTAGTACCACGTGATCATACACCTTGAAGCCTTTCTTTGTAAAATTGATTGACAGTCTATATGACACAACCTCAGACAGTATTATGCTTTCTGTTCTGCTGAATATCACATGTGTGTCTTCATGTAGGATGCTTGAAGGGGATTCGAATATTTCGTGAGTATCTGAGTAATTCAGGTACAGTGAAACACCTCTCTACACTGGACACCCTGGGAGGAGGTCCCAAGTACAGTGAATCCTCTCTAAACCGGACACCCTGGGAGGTCCCCAGTACAGTGAATCCTCTCTAAACCGGACACCCTGGGAGGTCCCCAGTACAATGAATCCTCTCTAAACCGGACACCCTGGGAGGTCCTCAGGGTGTCCAGCTTAGAGAGGTTTCACTGTAAATCAGGCATTTGATCATGCAGAGTCATAGTTCTGTGCTACTGCGATCACGAACAGACACTATCACCTGAGATAAATGACCAAGAAACCCATCAACAATTAAATCACGTATGTTTTCTTGGTGTCCGGTTTAGAGAGGTTTCACGGCACATTGTATTCCTGGAAATGAAAGTGAATATACTATTTGCTATATACGGAAAGAAAGAAGGCATCTTACCATAACTCTTGAAGTTATATCATGTTGGACACTCTTACACTTTATTCGACGCAAAAGTACATACAGAATCTTAAGAGCAAATCACTATAACATACCCCCTCCCCTGCTATCGCATAGCGGGCACAAATAAACGACGAGTAGTCCGCGACATTTCATGAATTCAAAGTTATTTCCGACAATCAGGAAAACTTAATGATCATACTTTTTAATCAACTTGACATTTAATGACCAGTTCTATGCCTGCTCATCGTTTGATTCACAGATAATTGCTCTGTAAATGTAATGGAATATATATATATATATAACATATATCTGAACGCTGCCTCGTTACTGTATCATTAACGTCATATGGAGTGATCAACTCGGCCATCTTTGTGTTTGCCAGCCATCAGCCAGTTTCACTTCTTCTGGCCTTTGACAAAGAACTGGCAATGAGAAGAAGAACATACATATGATATAATGTAGTTAATCATACATGGAAATGACAGGATAACGGACTCTTATCAATTATATCACACCCAGATGTCATTCAAGTCAGATATTGGTGTACTTTTGCCAACATTTTAATATATACTTCCCATATGAAGCTCAACCGCACTATTCCACTAGTGTCTTATAATAGAGTACAGTCCTACTTACCATGTGAAGCTCCACCGCACTATTGCACTAGTGTCTTATAATAGAGTACAGTCGTAGGACTGTACTCTATTATAAGACACTAGTGCAATAGTGAGATGGAGCTTCACTTGGGATAAGTAGCACTGTACTCTATTATAAGACACTAGTGCAATAGTGCGGCAGAGTTTCACATGGGAAGTAGAATGTACTCTATTATAAGCACTAGTGCATTAGTGCGGTGGAGCTGCGATTCACATGGGAAAGTAGGAATGTACTCTATTATAAGACATAGTGCAATAGTTCGGTGGAGCTTACCCCCCCCCATGGGATAGTAGGAATGTACTCTATTTATAAGACACTGGTTGCAATTGTGCGGTGGAGCTCCTCATGTAAGTAGGAAGTATCTATTACAAGAGACTAGTGGAATAGTGTGGTGGAGCTTCACATGGAAAGTAGGACTGTACTCTATTATAAGACACTAGTGCAATCGCGCGGTGGAGCGACTGTACTCTATTATAAGACACTAGTGCAATAGTGTGGTGGAGCTTCACATGGGAAGTAAGACTGTACTCTAGTATAAGACACTAGTGCAATTGTGCGGTGGAGCTTCACATGGGAAGTAGGAATGTACTCTATTATAAGACACTAGTGGAATAGTGCGATGGAGCTTCATATATGAAGTAGGAATGTACTCCATTATAAGACACTAGTTGCAATAGTGCAGTGGAGCTTCACATGGGAAGTAGGACTGTACTCTATTATAAGAGACTAGTGAAATAGTGTGGTGGAGCTTCACATGGAAAGTAGGACTGTACTCTATTATAAGACAATGGTTCAATAGTGCAGTGAGCTTCACATGGGAAGTAGGAATGTACTCTATTATAAGTGACTAGTGGAATAGTGTGGTGGAGCTTCACATGGAAAGTAGGACTGTACTCTATTATAAGACACTAGTGCAATAGTGCGGTGGAGCGACTGTACTCTATTTTAAGACACAAGTGCAATAGTGTGGTGTAGCTTCACATGGGAAGCAGGACAGAACTCTATTATAAGACACTAGTGCAATTGTGCGGTGGAGCTTCACATGGGAAGTAGGAATGTACTCTATTATAAGACACTAGTGGAATAGCGTGATGGAGCTTCATATGGGAAGTAGGAATGTACTCCATTATAAGACACTAGTGCAATAGTGCGGTGGAGCTTCACATGGGAAGTAGGAATGTACTCTATTATAAGACACTAGTGGAATAGTGGGATGGAGCTTCATATGGGAAGTAGGAATGTACACTGTTATAAGACACTATTGGAATAGTGCGGTGGAGCTTCATATGGGAAGTAGGAATGTACTCTATTATAAGACAAATGTGCATAGTGTGGTGAAGCTTCATATGGGAAGTATGACTATACTCTAGTATAAGACACTAGCGCACTAGTGTGGTGGAGCTTCATATGGGAAGTAGGACTGTACTCTATTATAAGACACTAGTGCAATAGTGCGGTAGAGCTTCATATGGGAAGTAGGACTGTACTCCTTTATAAGACACTAGTGCAATAGTGCGTTGGAGCTTCATATGAGAAGTGAAATAGTGCGGTGGAGCTTCATATGGGAAGTAGGACTGTACTCCTTTATAAGACACTAGTGCAATAGTGCGTTGGAGCTTCATATGAGAAGTGAAATAGTGCGGTGGAGCTTCATATGGGAAGTAGGACTGTACTCCTTTATAAGACACTAGTGCAATAGTGCGTTGGAGCTTCATATGAGAAGTGAAATAGTGCGGTGGAGCTTCATATGGGAAGTAGGACTGTTCTCTATTATAAGACACTGGTGCAATAGTGCGGTAGAGCTTCATATGGGAAGTAGGACTGTACTCCTTTATAAGACACTAGTGCAATAGTGCGGTAGAGCTTCATATGGGAAGTCAGACTGTACTCCTTTATAAGACACTATTGCAATAGTGCGTTGGAGCTTCATATGGGAAGTGAAATAGTGCGGTTGAGCTTCATATGGGAAGTTGGACAGTACTCTATTATAATACACTAGTACAATAGTGCGGTGGAGCTTCACATGGGAAGTAGGAATGTACTCTATTATAAGAGACTAGTGGAATAGTGTGGTGGAGCTTCACATGGAAAGTAGGACTGTACTCTATTATAAGACACTAGTGCAATAGTGCGGTGGAGCGACTGTACTCTATTATAAGACACTAGTGCAATAGTGTGGTGGAGCTTCACATGGGAAGTAGGACTGTACTCTAGTATAAGACACTAGTGCAATTGTGCGGTGGAGCTTCACATGGGAAGTAGGAATGTACTCTATTATAAGACACTAGTGGAATAGTGCGATGGAGCTTCATATGGGAAGTAGGAATGTACTCCATTATAAGACACTAGTGCAATAGTGCGGTGGAGCTTCACATGGGAAGTAGGAATGTACTCTATTATAAGAGACTAGTGGAATAGTGTGGTGGAGCTTCACATGGGAAGTAGGACTGTACTCTAGTATAAACGACACTAGTGCAATTGTGCGGTGGAGCTTCACATGGGAAGTAGGAATGTACTCTATTATAAGACACTAGTGGAATAGTGCGATGGAGCTTCATATGGAAGTAGGAATGTACTCCATTATAAGAGACTAGTGGAATAGTGTGGTGGAGCTTCACATGGAAAGTAGGACTGTTCTCTATTATAAGACACTGGTGCAATAGTGCAGTGGAGCTTCACATGGGAAGTAGGAATGTACTCTATTATAAGAAACTAGTGGAATAGTGTGGTGGAGCTTCACATGGAAAGTAGGACTGTACTCTATTATAAGACACTAGTGCAATAGTGCGGTGGAGCGACTGTACTCTATTATAAGACACTAGTGCAATAGTGTGGTGTAGTTTCACATGGGAAGTAGGACAGTACTCTAGTATAAGACACTAGTGCAATTGTGCGGTGGGGAGCTTCACATGGGAAGTAGGAATGTACTCTATTATAGACACTGGTGCATTGTGCGGTGACTTCACATGGAAGTAGGAATGTACTCTATTATAAGAGACTAGTGGAATAGTGTGGTGGAGCTTCACATGGAAAGTAGGACTGTTCTCTATTATAAGACACTGGTGCAATAGTGCGGTGGAGCTTCACATGGGAAGCAGGAATGCACCTATTATAAGACACTAGTGGAATAGTGCGATGGAGCTTCATATGGGAAGTAGGAATGTACTCCATTATAAGACACTAGTGCAATAGTGCGGTGGAGCTTCACATGGGAAGTAGGAATGTACTCTATTATAAGAGACTAGTGGAATAGTGTGGTGGAGCTTCACATGGAAAGTAGGACTGTTCTCTATTATAAGACACTGGTGCAATAGTGCAGTGGAGCTTCACATGGGAAGTAGGACAGTACTCTAGTATAAGACACTAGTGCAATTGTGCGGTGGAGCTTCACATGGGAAGTAGGAATGTACTCTATTATAAGACACTGGTGCAATAGTGCGGTGGAGCTTCACATGGGAAGTAGGAATGCACTCTATTATAAGACACTAGTGGAATAGTGCGATGGAGCTTCATATGGGAAGTAGGAATGTACTCCATTATAAGACACTAGTTGCAATAGTGCGGTGGAGCTTCACATGGAAGTAGGGAATGTACTCTATTATAAGAGACTAGTGGAATAGTGTGGTGGAGCTTCACATGGAAAGTAGGACTGTTCTCTATTATATGACACTGGTGCATTAGTGCGGTTGAGCTTCATATTGGAAGTAGGACTGTACTTATTATAAGACACTAGTGCAATAGTGCGTTGGAGCCTTCAATGGGACGTAGGATTGTACTTATTATAAGACACTAGTGCAATCGTTGCGGTGGGTGGAGCTTCATATGTGAAGTATGGACTGTTCTCTATTATAAGACATGGTAGCTTAGTGCGGTTTGGGGAGCTTCACATGGGATAGTAGTGAAGTTGTACTTCTTTTATTAAGACCACTAGTGCAATCGTGCGGTGAGCTTTCATATGGGAAGTTGGACTGTTTCTTTAGAAGACACTGGTGCTAATAGTGCGGTTGGAGCTTACTTGGGGATAGCTAGGAATGTATCTATTATTAGGACACTAGTGCATTAGTGCGGTAGAGCTTCATATGGGAAGTAGGGACTGTACTCTTTATAAGACACTAGGCAATAGTGCGGTAGAGCTTCATAAGGGAAGTCTGACTGTACTTCCATTTATAAGACTCTAGTGCCAATTTGTAGCGTTGGAGCTTCATATGGGAAGTGAAATAGTGCGGTTAGATCCTTCATTTGGGGTGTTGGACGTACTCTATGGCTATAGATTTTAAAAGCCGTTTTTATACTTCATTAAATATTAATACACTAGTGCAATAGTGCCGGTGGAGCTTCACATGGTGGGAAGTTGGAATGTACTCTATTATAAGAGACTAAGTGGAATAGTGTGGTGGAGCTTCACATGGAAAGTATGACTGTACACTATTATAAGACACTAGTGCAATAGTGCGGTGGAGCGACTGTACTCTATTATAAGACACTAGTGCAATAGTGTAGTGGAGTTTCACATGGGAAGTAGGACTGTACTCTAGTATAAGACACTAGTGCAATTGTGCGGTGGAGCTTCACATGGGAAGTAGGAATGTACTCTATTATAAGACACTAGTGCAATAGTGCGATGGAGCTTCACATGGGAAGTAGGAATGTACTCTATTATAAGAGACTAGTGGAATAGTGTGGTGGAGCTTCATATGTGAAGTAGGACTGTTCTCTATTATAAGACACTGGTGCAATAGTGCAGTGGAGCTTCACATGGGAAGTAGGAATGTACTCTATTATAAGAGACTAGTGGAATAGTGTGGTGGAGCTTCACATGGAAAGTAGGACTGTACTCTATTATAAGACACTAGTGCAATAGTGCGGTGGAGCGACTGTACTCTATTATAAGACACTAGTGCAATAGTGTGGTGGAGTTTCACATGGGAAGAAGGACAGTACTCTAGTATAAGACACTAGTGCAATTGTGCGGTGGAGCTTCACATGGGAAGTAGGAATGTACTCTATTATAAGACACTTGTGGAATAGTGCGATGGAGCTTCATATGGGAAGTAGGACTGTACTCCATTATAAGACACTAGTGCAATATTGCGGTGGAGCATTCACATGTGAAGTAGGAATGTACTCATTATTAATACACTAGTGGAATAGGTGGGGTGGAGCTTCATATGGGAAGTAGGAATGTACTCCATTATAAGACAATAGTGCAATAGTGCGGTGGAGCTTCATATGGAAGTAGGAACATAGTCTATTATAAGACACTAGTGCAATAGTGCGGTGGTGCTTTATATGGGAAGTAGTACTGTACTCATTATAAGACACTAGTACAATAGTGGTGGTGGAGTTTCACATGGGAAGAAGGACAGTACTCTAGTATAAGACACTAGTGCAATTGTGCGGTGGAGCTTCACATGGGAAGTAGGAATGTACTCTATTATAAGACACTTGTGGAATAGTGCGATGGAGCTTCATATGGGAAGTAGGACTGTACTCCATTATAAGACACTAGTGCAATATTGCGGTGGAGCTTCACATGTGAAGTAGGAATGTACTCTATTATAAGACACTAGTGGAATAGTGGGGTGGAGCTTCATATGGGAAGTAGGAATGTACTCCTTTATAAGACACTAGTGCAATAGTGCGGTGGTAGCTTCACATGGGAAGTAGGAATGTACTATATTATAAGACACTAGTGGAATAGTGGGGTGGAGCTTCATATGGGAAGTAGGAATGTACTCTATTATAAGACACTATTGGAATAGTGCGGTGGAGCTTCATATGGGAACGTAGGAATGTACTCTATTATAAGACACAAGTGCAATGGTATGTGAAGTAGGACTGTTCTCTATTATAAGACACTGGTGCAATAGTGCGGTGGAGCTTCACATGGGAAGTAGGACTGTACTCCTTTATAAGACACTAGTGCAATAGTGCGGTAGAGCTTCATTTGGGAAGTCCAGACTGTACTCCTTTATAATACACTAGAGCAATAGTGGGTGAGCTTCATATGGGAAGTGACTGTACTCTATTATAATACACTTGTGGAATAGTGTGGAGCTTCACATGGGAAGTAGGAATGTACTCTATTATAAGGGCTCTAGTGAATAGTGCAGTGGAGCTCATATGGGAAGTTGGAACATACTCTATTATAAGACACTAGTGCAATAGTGCGGTGGAGCTTCATATTGGAAGTAGGACTGTACTCTATTTTAAGACACTAGTGCAATAGTGCGGTGGAGTTTCATATGGGAGTAGGACTGTACTCTATTATAAGACACTAGTGCAATTGTGCGGTGGAGCTTCACATGGGAAGTAGGAATGTACTCTATTATAAGACACTGGTGCAATTGTGCGGTGGAGCTTCACATGGGAAGTAGGAATGTACTCTATTATAAGACACTAGTGGAATAGTGCGATGGAGCTTCATATGGGAAGTACGAATGTACTCCATTATAAGACACTAGTGCAATTGTGCGGTGGAGCTTCACATGGGAATAGAATAGGAATACTACTATTATAAGACACTAGTGGAATAGTGCGATGGAGCTTCATATGGGAAGCAGGAATGTACTCCATTATAAGACACTAGTGCAATAGTACGGTGGAGCTTCACATGGGAAGTACGAATGTACTCTATTATAAGACACTAGTGCAATAGTGCGATGGAGCTTCATATGGGAAGTAGGACTATACTCTATTATAAGACACTAGTGCAATAGTGCGATGGAGCTTCACTTGGGAAGTAGCACTGTACTCTATTATAAGACACTAGTGCAATAGTGCGGCAGAGTTTCACATGGGAAGAGTATACGACTGTACTCTAGTATAAGACACTAGTGCAATAGTGCGGTGGTGCTTTATATGGGAAGTAGTACTGTACTCTATTATAAGAAACTAGTGCAATAGTGTGGTGGAGCATCACATGGAAAGTAGGACTGTACTATATTATAAGACACTAGTTCAATAGTGCGGTGGAGCTTCATATGGGAAGTAGGACTGTACTCTATTATAATACACTAGTGCAATAGTGTGGTGAAGCTTCATATGGGAAGTATGACTGTACTCATGACACTTGTGGAATAGTGGGGTGGAGCTTCACATGGGAAGTACGAACATACTCTATTATAAGACACTAGTGCAATAGTGCGGTGGAGCTTCATATGAGACGTAGGACTGTACTCTAGTATAAGACACTAGTGCAATAGTGCGGTGTAGCTTCATATGGGAAGTAGGAATGTACTCTATTATATGACACTAGTGGAATAGTGCGATGGAGCTTCATATGGGAAGTAGGACTGTTGTTTATTATAAGACACTAGTGCAATAGTGCGGTGGAGCATCACATGGGAAGTAGGAATGTACTCTATTATAAGACACTAGTGGAATAGTGCAGTGGAGCTTCATATGGGAAGTAGGAACATACTCTATTATAAGAAACTAGTGCAATAGTGCGGTGTAGCTTCATATGGGAAGTAGGACTGTACTCTATTATAAGACACTAGTGCAATAGTGCGGTGGAGCTTCATATGGGAAGTATGACTGTACTCTATTATAAGACACTTGTGGAATAGTGGGGTGGAGCTTCACATGGGAAGTAGGAATGTACTCTATTATAAGACACTAGTGGAATAGTGGGGTGGAGCTTCATATGGGAAGTAGGAATGTAATCTATTATAAGACACTATTGGAATAGTGCGGTGGAGCTTCATATGGGAAGTAGGAATGTACTCTATTTTAAGACACTAGTGCAATAGTGTGGTGAAGCTTCATATGGGAAGTATGACTGTACTCTATTATAATACACTTGTGGAATAGTGGGGTGGAGCTTCACATGGGAAGTAGGAATGTACTCTATTATAAGGCTCTAGTGGAATAGTGCAGTGGAGCTTCATATGGGAAGTTGGAACATACTCTATTATAAGACACTAGTGCAATAGTGCGGTGGAGCTTCATATTGGAAGTAGGACTGTACTCTATTTTAAGACACTAGTGCAATAGTGCGGTGGAGTTTCATATGGGAAGTAGGACTGTACTCTATTATAAGACACTAGTGCAATAGTGCGGTGTAGCTTCACATGGGAAGTAGGAATGTACTCTATTATATGGCACTAGTGGAATAGTGCGATGGAGCTTCGTATGGGAAGTAGGACTGCTTTCTTTATTAAGACACTAGTGCAATAGTGCGGTGGAGCATCACATGGGAAGTAGGAATGACTCGGAATATAGACACTAGTGGAATAATGCAGTGAGCTATTCATATGGGAAGTAGGACTGTACTCTATTATAAGACACTAGTGCAATAGTGCGGTGGAGCTTCATATGGGAATTAGTAGGACTGTACTCTATTTTAAGTCACTAGTGCATAGTGCGGTGGTGTTCATATGGGATAGTAAGGACTGTACTTATTATAAGACACTAGTGCAATAGTTGCGGTTGTAGTTCACATGGGAAGTAGGTATGTACTCTATTATTATGCATAGTGGAATAGTGCGATGGTAGAGCTTCGTATGGGAAGTAGGACTGTTCTTTATTATAAGACACTAGTGCAATAGTGCGGTGGAGCATCACATGGGAAGTAGGAATGTACTCTATATAAGACACTATGGAATAGTGCAGTGGAGCTTCATATGGGAAGTAGGACTGTACTCTATTATAAGACACTAGTGCAATAGTGCGGTGGAGCTTCATATGGGAAGTAGGACTGTACTCTATTATAAGACACTAGTGCAATAGTTTGCAGTGGAGCTTCATATGGGAAGTAGACTGTACGCTATTATAAGACACTAGTGCTATAGTGCGGTGGAGCTTCACATGGGAAGTAGGAATGTACTCTATTATAAGACACTAGTACAATAGTGCGGTGGAGCTTCATATGGGAAGTAGTACTGTACTCTATTATAAGACACTAGTACAATAGTGTTGTGGAGCTTCACATGGGAAGTAGTACTGTACTCTATTACAAGACACTAGTGCAATAGTGCGGTGGAGCTTCATATGGGAAGAGTATATCTGGCTCATGTGTATGTATTTATACGTGTAGCACGGTACAGTGTCTAGGAAACGTGCACTCGTTAGCCATAACTTATATAGAAACTATATTATGTATGGTGTGATTAACCAGGTAATAGTGACACACATGCCATTTTCTGTGTATGAGGCTATATGAAATGTTGATTTGTGTTGTTAAACAACAGGCACAAAACATTCCAGAAAACGGACATACCTTACAGTTTAGTAAAATATAATTGATTGGAGTCCGTTCTCCTGGCTTTTCTATGTATGATTAGCTACATATACATTATATCATATGTTCTACTTTTCATTTGTCAGTTCTTTGTCAAACGCAAGAAGAGGTGAAACTGGCTGATGGCTAGAATGCACAAAGATGGCTGAGTTGGCCACTCCATGTGACGTTTGTATACACTAACGAGGAAGTGTTCACATATATGTTATACATATATTCCATCACATTTACAAAGCATGTTTCTTTGAATCAAACGACGATCAGGTATAGAACGGGTTCTTAATGTTATACGTATTCTACAATCAGAACATTTTAAAGTATCACTATATACAACGATGGGTATTAATTATAGGTATGGCTATTATCGTATATTAAATCACTATGCACGATATGTGGTGCAATGTACACATATGTCTTATATGTAGGTGCCTTCCCCGATGACAATTACTCTGTAATGGACCCAGGAGATCAACTTATTGAAATTATATCTGCCTTCCAATATAACAGGCGGAATCTAACAGACACGCAGTGAGACGATTGGTTCACGGAACCGAAACGCTTCCACCATTAAGTGTGGCTGGAGAAATGTGGCTTATGGGATTCGTGGTCAGTGTACGTGACTCCTGATCAAATAGCACACTCATGAAGCCTGACAAGGATCTACATGTATATTATAGGAATGAATGGCCTTTTTGTGGAATTTTGTGGGTATAAACTTGGAAAAGTCGCGGGAATACTGGACGAAAAAGGCCATTCATTCCTTATAATTCCAGTGTTTGAAATAAATTCAACAAGAAAATGTGTTTATTTTCAGTTTTCTTAAATAATTATTTTAACTGCGCCTCACGGCTACGGAAATTAGTTCGGCGTGGGAGTTTACTGGGATACAAATTTTGGACAGAGACTTGCTACGGGCCAATCAAATGTTGTGTAAATATTTGTGTGCTGGAATTATTGGTTACTGGAAGCATGCTGTGACGGGTGTTTAATTGGTGGAATGGCGAACAGAGCAGATACTGACTGTGCGGATTAACAGGCTGATAGAGATCTACACTATATTATGGGAAACAATATCTGGCAAGGCTCAGGAAACGGGATGGGCGAGGCTCTGCCGAGCACATCCCGTTTCCGTGCCGCGCCAGATATCCCATTCACGGCACTAACCTACTATTCTATTTATCCCGTCAACACCTATAAATGGCTGTAAAATACAAAAATTGTATTGACTGGATGTCAAAAATGTTTCACGGCACCGTGCTTCACGGCACATACGCACTGTGTTGACGGGATAATATATAAATTTAGAGCAGGGCTCCAGATAATGAATTAGTAAGTGAGTATTGTCACTCCATCATTTCTGAAGCAATTGGGTATTTCAAAATTTTAATTGGGTAAAATAAAAGCACACTACATCAATTATTGAATAGTTTGCTTCGAAATGAAAACATGTCTTGGCATTTGTCTTGTTCTTGGATACAAATTATAATGAAATACCAAGATATGTTTTCATGGAAAATAAGAACAATATGCTATATTTGTGGTCTGTTCATTTTTTCTGCAGCATGGCAAAGGTACAACACATTTTGTATTGTTTTTTGATACTCGCTACTTCGGATTTCAATTGGGTTTTTGGCAATTTAAATTGGGTAATAATTACAGCACAAAAATATTTACACAATTCTCTAACATTTGATTGGTCCGTAGCAAGTCTCTGTCCAAAATTTATATCCCAGTAAATTCCCATGCCGAACTACTTTCCGTAACCGTGAAGCACAGTTAAAATAATTCTTAAGAAAATAAACACATTTTCTGGATGAATTTATTTCAAATGCTGGAATTATAAGGAATGAATGGCCTTTTTGTGGAATTTATCGGGGATATAAACTTGGAAAAGTCGCGGGAATACTGGACGAGGCCTTCCGGCCTTCGTCCAGTATTCCCGCGACTTTTCCAAGTTTATACCCCGATAAATTCCACAAAAAGGCCATTCATTCCTATATTTAAGCAAATACGCACCTCATCTGGAGCGCTGTTACAGTGATCTGCCTCGACAATGTTCACCCAACTGGGTTTTGTATCCGTGCTGCTTCTGGTCGCATAGTGGATTCCCTTGGCATGGCTTGTGTCCGCACTGTTTGTCATTAGTATAGTTGGTGAACGGTGTATGCCCTGATCGGGATGCGGTGCTCTGGTTTGTTTGGGTGTGTGCTGGTCGCAGGGGCATTGGGATTGACCGTGTCGTGCGCTTCACAGTTACATTTGAAAGACACACTGTCGTTTTAATGGTAACAACACATTTTAACGTGAATAAATGAAACCTGATAAGGACTTGTAAAATATTAATTACATTATAAGTCGGCTTACAAGACACATTAAGCGGAAGTCAATATAAAAATGACAAAACTAATACTACCAATAGACATAATTGGATACAATATCGAAATGATAGGCGTGCATATGCTGAATTTGACATTTATTATTCCCTACGGATATAAACGATGCGGACAATTACATGTAAAGTAGTAATATTTCCGCAATAATACAATTAATATGTTCCTGGTTTTTGGAGAAGTATTAATTTAGTGGCTATGCATTAGTTATTCTACACCACCATCTCTGTCGTAACACTTATAAATTTGGTTACGACATTTATCCCGTCAACACAGTGTGTATGTGCCGTGAAACACGGTGCCGTGAAACATTTTTGATATCCAGTTATTACCATTTTTGCATTTTACAGCCATTTGTAGGTGTTGACGGGATAAATAGAATAGTAGGTTAGTGCCGTGAATGGGAAAACATATCTGGCGCGGCACGGAAACGGGATGTGCTCGGCAGAGCCTCGCCCATCCCGTTACCTGAGCCTTGCCAGATATTTTTTCCCATTCACGGCACTAACCTACTATTCTCTACATGTATATCTAGTTCCGGTTATGGAGCAAGCGTACATGTACATAGACAATACAAGGCTGGGGCCTGTTTTACGAAACTTCGTACGACTAAGAAGTTCGTAAGGGCAAAACTAATATGTGCAAAAAGGTGTCTTGTTATATCCAACTGATCAGGTGACGCTATGAAACGTGTAGGATAATCCGAGGCTTGCCGAGGAATTTCTACCGTTTCTGGGGCCCGTTTCACTAAGCTTCGTACGACTAAAATGTTCGTAAGGCAAATTTAGGATAATCTGAAAATTTTAATTGATGGATTTACATTTATTGACCGTAGGCTGCAAATGCAGCCTATGATCAATACATGTAAATCCAATAAGTGTTTACAAGAACACGTTGTTAATATGAATTTTACATCATACTTTTGCACTTACGAACATTGTAGTCGTACGAAGATTAGTGGAACGGGCCCCAGAGCCGAGCTTTAAAATACACTATGATTGTATTCTATTTATCAGGTCACGTTTTATTATAGTGGATGGATAACTATAACATGGCTTTCGATAAAAGGAAAGCTGACTGGCTTTCGCTGCATCATAGCTCTGACGTCTTTCGGCAACGTCATGTGACGACGTTCGACCAATGAAACGTTTCATCAGTGGTTGTAAGTTTGAAATCCGCTGTGATCCGGATATGCATGTATACACCCGCCTGCGTTAATCTTGCCCATGTGTTATTTTTTCCGAACATCTATTGTCAATCTCAACTCGCAACAAAGCAGTTGTATTGACTGAACCTGAGCTATAATACAGCTCAGGTTCAGCCAATCAAGCTGCTTGACTGAATGTATAATATTCAAGTATTGAAAACTAAAGAAAACACAACTATTGACAAGATTATCGGAACCGGTGGTGTATGGAGTCAAGTCACTGCACAATACGAACACTGTTAAAGGTACATGCCCACTCAGTAGACACAACATGTTCTTTATATCAGAGACATCATCTGAGACATTTTCTGGCAAAATAAACATTCATTCACCATTACCCCACGTATTAATTGGCATTATTATACATTTTATATCAGATGTAAATTTCCAAACTGATATCAGGGGTGATAACCGCGTTTCCTTAAAATGTTAGCCGGCATTACTATTTATTCTCTGTATTTATGTATTGGTGTGCAATGATCATACTTTATAATCTGTCGAAAATATTATTTTTTTCAGGTGACGCATTTAATTAGTATAAATAACTAAAAAAATATAACGCCTAATGTGCATACAATGTATGAAAATAGCATGGTACCACCACCAGTCACTATCAGTAAAATAAATATTATTAAATTATTATATCTGTATAGCGGGCACTCGTAATTTTTAGAATTGGTGGAATAGTGACTCAATTGTACACTTATTTATTTCCTATAAAAACAGTTTGTGCCTACTGAGTGGGCATGTACCTTTAACAGATACCGTGTATAGCATGTTATCGTATATAAAATCCGCGATAAGCGTTACGACATCGCATTTCAGATTTTAAACTTGTAATCATAGACTGGCGGTCGAAACTGGTAGATGGACAGGTGTGCCGAGAGCAAGCAGGGTCTGCAACAAATGTGGCGCTGGTGCTCTCGGTGACGAGTTTCATTTCCTTTTCGAGTGCCGCTTCTATGATGAAGTTCGAAAACGGTATATCAAGCCATTTGATTTTAGAAGACCAAATATTTTAAAATTCGCACAGCTATTTGAGACAAAATCTGGAAAGCAATTAAGAAATTTAGCTATTTTTATAAGAAATGCTTTATGGTTATAATGACTAGTGAGCTTATACATATGCATTTTGTATTTGTACCCATCGTTGTATTATGTAATCTATTGTATACCTCGTGTGTCACGTATGTGGCTTAGAGTGAATAAAATGTAAGTATGTATGTAGTACGTCAAGGGCAGAATTCATAGTATTGCGTAAACTACACCAATACGCGTCTTATCTGGAGATCTGCATGTACAGTTCTACGTGTATAATTTGTTTAATTTAGTCAGTTATCCCGTTGTTGTCGTGGTGATCACTTGCACGTATACTGTAGAAAGGTCTAAATGCGAATAAAGTGGGACCTCCCTATGCCGAACAAGTTCGGCATAGCGAGTTTCCACTGTACCGCACAATGTAGCTCCACGCCCAACTCCTACAACAATTCAAGCGGTGGGGTTGACAGCTGCTGATTGATTGATTACAGTGGAAACTCGCTACACCGAACACCATGGGTGGTACCCAGGGTGTTCGGTATAGCGAGATTCAACTGTATTAGCCATTTCGGTCAGTATATTACGTATCTGCACGTTATACGCTTTATAGGCAACAAGTTGCACTATATCGCTACACACATTATAACCCCGATGATGTGTATGTGTACGCCCCTAAGAGTCCCCCCCCCCCTGTACATTGTATTGGTCTTCTTTCACGTGTTTTATAGATATATAACATATATTTAGTAAATGAATTGTGAACACCGCGAGCCGTAGTCAGACTGCGTGAAGTGCATCCTGATCTGTCAAACAGGATACCCATTTCACACGTCACAAAGACCATTGTGTCAATCTCTAAGACATAATTATAAACTGTGAGAAAACTTTTTATGAATAAGAAAAAAGATGTGTGCGAGGCTCGAACTCGCACAAAAGTAACACAGGTCGAATGCACTTACAGTGACCTCTACCATCTGAGCTGTGGAGACAATAATGTGCTTGCTCAAGACTCGACAATCACGGTGAATTAACTATTGAAACATTTTACACATATACCATTTATTGTGGTTTTCAATCGCCTGTTACACTAGTCAACCAGGGCCCGGTTGCTCAAAACATCCGTTAGCTTAACAGACTGTTAAATCCTTAACTGAATGGTTAAAATCTCTGTTTTAACAGAGATTTTAACCATTCAGTTAAGGATTTAACAGAGATTTTAACCATTCAGTTAAGGATTTAACAGTCCGTTAAGCTAACGGATGTTTTGAGCAACCGGGCCCAGTTGGTAATTTAAATTATCTCCCAAGCTATCAGAAGCATAGACTTTCAAGCTCTAATTTTCTCTAGATAAGGCGTCGATTCGACAACCTAAAATGGCTGCAAACGGCTACATGTACATGTATATCCCTAGAAAGCTAATTTAAAGTAGACACAGTCCGATGACCCCGTGACGTCACGTGTCCTTGCCAATTTATCGGAAATCAACAGTAAGTAAATGACATTTCAAGCATAACCGTATTAGGAAACATACAATCGGTATTTATATACGATGGAAATTGCTTCTCCTTCAGTTAATAAGGAGGTGATTCTGAATTGACTCAGAATAATGGCACTGGCGGATAGCGGAAGATATGAAAACCCGTTTTATAGTAACAACGGCTTCCTTTCCATTTCATCACTTCAGATATAGAAATGTAATTACGTGCCGCCATTTATATGTGGTATTGATGTAGTTTATGGCGTCAAGTGATTTGGCATAAGTCCCACAAGCAATACAGACATATTCAACATGGCATATATGTGTGGTTATATCAGTCTGGAAGCACCGTATATTGTCTGGGTCATATGTGTCTGTGAGTAGATAAATGATTTTGCGACCAGTGTAGATCCAGATCAGACTGTAGCACAGTCTGATCAGGATCTGCTCTGCTCGTCATTCCACCACGAAACGCACGTCGTGATACTAACATGGAATATAGATAGCTATCAGGCTACAGAATAGTGTTATTCGATCAGAAACTACACCGGTCACAAATCCCAAAATGACCCATTTCTCCAGTCATTGTCACATATAGCTGGAACACAGGCGCCATGCTATAACCAAAGCGCCGAATACATGCTCACAAGGGGTTACTCCGCAGCATAATTTACATGATTGGTTTACATAAACATGATAGCACTCAGCAGTTGACAATACAGACATTTCCTATGGGTTTGTCGCCTTTCTATATGACTGCTGGGGTTATGCGTTATATAACAATGACATTGTATTCGTTCAAAATGAGAGTAGATTGATCCGTGTGACACATTTTTTATGCGGTGACTAGCTGAACTTTAATCAGTATCCCTGACACGTGATCTTCCCCTTTAAACGTCACCTGATGAATAGAATATCAAGCTGCTGTGTTTTAAAATTATATTTTCAGGTTCAGTTCGGAAACGGTTGGAATTCCTAGGCGATTCCTTATTGGTATTGCGACCAGTGTAGATACATATCAGCCTGTGCATCGGCATTGTTTGCAATTCCACCAACATAACGCCTGTTATGCTTCTAGCTAGGCAAACTATCGTTATCAGCTGACATGAATGTGCGATTTACACAAATCACAAATGCAATGGGTCCCATTTCTCCTATCACATCCACATTTCATTGTCATGGTGTTGATGTGAATGCCCTTTCACTATATATCTATACGTGTGTTCAACGCTACATACATGTAATGTGCTGTCCGAATTGCGTTTTTGTTTCGGCTGATAACGACTAAATGCGATGAAACCTGGGGCGAACTCAACGCTGTATGATACCGTTACTTTGTACACGTTAAATCGAAACCAGGAGTAGTCCGGGAACGAAATAGATGCCCATGTGAGGACTAACTTAGATGCCAGTGGGGAACAGAATAGAGGCCGCGACTTAGATGCCATTGGGGAACAGAATAGAGGCCGCGACTTAGATGCCAGTGGGGAACAAAATAGAGGCCGCGACTTAGATGCCAGTGGGGAACAGAATAGAGGCCTACGCGGCCTCTATTCTGTTCCCCACTGGCATCTAAGTTGGGGAATACAATAGAGGCCGGGAACAGAATAGAGGCCGGGAACAGAAAAGATGATGCACACACGTATACTACTTTTGAGAAGTATTTTACTAGATACGTGCTACATTTCTAACGCGTTACTTCTAAAAATTGCATGCAACTCGTTAGAATGCTAACACGTTAGAACATGAATCGCCATTCACATAGTTACAAGGTTTTGTTCGGCATTCGCAACTTGCACCATGTTGTGGAAGCGTCGATCACGTGCGTAGTCTGTTTTACCGATAAGACGTATAACAATTTATCAGGTAACATGCCCTGTATGGACTGAATACGTATTGAACGATAACATACTGTTGTATCAGGCATTGACCTGATACAATTATCCGAGTTACAACGAAGTGAAAACTGACGTTCCATTGGTCGGATGACGTCACTTGACGTTACCGCATGACGTGAGTGTAATGACGCAACGTAAATAAATCCGCGTTCTGTCCATAGATAACGACGTCATATATGGTCATCTTCGAGCATAAAACTTTACCTGATAAACATAATACCAGGCTAGTTTATCAGGCTCGGCTCGGAAACGGTAGGAATTCCTCAGCAAGCCTCTGAATTCCTACGCGTTTCCTAGCCTTGCCTGATAAACCCGATATCAAAAGACACTAGCCGGGTAGTCTCTATGTCCAGTAGTATAGGTACATGGCCACTCAGTTGACACAAACTGTTCTTTATGGGAACTAAATATTAAGTGTAAAAGTGTGTCTCTATTTCACAAGTTATAAATATGACAAGTGCCCGCTATACAGATATAATCATTTAGTAAATTATTTTACTGATAGTGGCTCGCGGTGGTATCAGGCTATTTTCATATGCAAATGAGGCATGCTATCTTTTAATTAGTTATACTAATTAAAAGCATCACCTGAAAAAAATAATCTACATTTGTATTCGACAGAGTATAAAGTAGGATAATTTCACATCAACAAATAAATACAGAGAATAAATCGTAATGTCCGTTAACATTTTAAAGAAAGGCGGTTATCGCCCCTGATATAAGTGTGGAAATTTACATCTGATATAACATGTATAATAATGCCAATCAATACGTGGGGTAATGGTGTATCGCGGGCACATTTTTAGAACTGGTAGAATAGTGACACAATTATACACTTATTTAATTCCTATAAAGAAAATGTGCCTACTGAGTGGGCATGTACCTTTAATTATGCCGATCGGCCAGACATTCCGCATGTGTGACTACCCATGTGACTACACCAGCGCCCGCGTTAATCGTGCCAAAATATCAACGTTTATGAACATCCATTGGCAATATAAGCTACATGTATATGTAGCAATCAAGCAGTTTGTTCGGCTGTGCCTGTAACCGATTTCATCAACATTGCAAAGCATACTTATCTAGCAAAGTATACTTTGAGGGAGAAATTTACAATTTTAGGATAAATTTATTAATTTTATTATACTGAATTTATTACATTATCACAGCCAAAATGGCTGTGATAATGTAATAAATTCAGTATAATAATTCTACATACTTTTAATCATCAAATATATGCAGTTGGTAGTTCTATATGAAATAATGCATTTCGGGAAAAATAAAATGATTACTCCCTCAAAGTAGACTTTGCTAGAAAAGTATACTTTGCAATGTTGGTGAAATCGGCTACTGAGCTGTAGCACAGCTCAGGCTTAGCCAGTGAAGATGCAAACACACTAGTCAAGTATTTTGTAATAAACACATAAATTGTATAAATATTGGCAAGATTAGGGCCGGCGGCGGTGTAACATAACAATCCGAAACTAATACTAAATGCTCGGTTCCGATCAAAATGGCAGATGCGCTGCCGATATGTCAAACGTATTGATCTATATGACGTGGCAATTAATTTGCAGAAGTCTGAAATATAACAATCTCGATAGTGTCATTCACATCTAGAAGCATAAATCATACAAGCTAGGCGAATCGACAGCTGTCAGGAGATCTAAAAAAAAACTAATTAACGGCCCATTTATGTATTGAACGAAACTCTATCGTTGTGAAGCGGCGAAATGACTGTCGAGTACATACAAAAACGCATCTTGGTATTTCATTAGAATTGTCTCCAATGAGACAATTCTAATGAAATACCAAGATGTGTAGTATCTAATCTGATGGTGTTAGTCCACGTAGAGGGTCATTGTATTAGCGTCCGAAGTTGTTAATAATATGTATACTTAAAAAGTGGTCCATTTGTCGAGCATACGGAGCCCCGCAGGGGACATAGATTTTTTTAATTCCTTCCCACGAAATTACAATTCGTTCCCTCAATTTAACAATTCGTTCAATAACAATTCGTTCCCTCAATTTAACAATTTGTTCCCTCGAATTAACAATTCATTCCCACGATATAACAGTTCGTTCCCTCGAATTAACAATTCGTTCCCACGAAATGACAATTCGTTCCCTCAATATAACAATTCGTTCCCTCGAATTACAATTCGTTCCCTCGAATTACAATTCGTTCCCACGATATAGCAATTCATTCCCACGAATTAACAATTCGTTCCCGTGGGAACGAATTGTTTTTCGTTGGAACGAATTGAGGGAACGAATAGTTAATGCGTGGGAACAAATTGTTAATTCGTGGGAACGAATTGTTAAATTGAGGGAACGAATTGTTATTTCGTGGGAACGAATTGTTATTTCGTGGGAACGATTTGTTACATTGAGGGAACAAATTGTTATTTCGTGGGAACGATTTGTTAAATTGAGGGAACGAATTGTTAAATCGTGGGAACGAATTATTAAATTGAGGGAACGAATTGTTAAATCGTGGGAACGAATTGTTAAATTGAGTGAACGGATCGTTAATTCGTGGGAACGAATTGTTAAATCGTGGGAACGAATTGTTAAATTGAGGGAACGAATTGTTAATTTACGGATAATCGACGTCCCTTGCGGGGCTCCCGAGCCGTGCTTGTGCTGTCCTGATTATAATTGGGATCAAGTGAATATAAAACTCGGGTCACAGCAGCATGACGGCTATTTCTATTGTATACTGGCGGACTTTAAAGGTACATGCCCACTCAGTATTCCTATAAAGAACAGTATGTGCCTACTGAGTGGCCATGTACCTTTAAAGTGGCTGTGTCTCAGATGGTACCTCCAAATAAGTATTTCACAAAAATACTTGAGATATATCACTGGATAGTGTATGAATACAGTCGCAACTTGTTCTTGGTAATAAACATGCGTTTGTGTGTTAGCTATCTGATTTGCATATTAAGTCGATGAAATTCCATGCTCAATTCAACTTTGTAGTATCTGGAAAAAACTCATTAGTAGTGACACAATTCTGACTCCGATCTATCGAAAAACCCGCGAGCAGTGACGTAATTCCTCACGTTATCGTTGACTGCCGCTTCAGTTGCAGATAAGACACAAGGATAAACTTGTTCGAAATGCGTCAACAGCTTTATTACAATATATGGTCAACATTGCACACTTCTATATACATGTAATCGCCATAATCGCATGGTCATAACAAATAATCGAATTTAAAATGCGAGAACAGGGGGCCGTTTCACTAAACTTCGTACGACTAAAATGTTCGTAAGTGTAAATTTAGGATCGGCTGGAAAGTTTAATTGATAGATACGCATGTATGGAGCACATGCTGCATTTGCAGCCTATGCTCAATAAAATGTAAATGTAATAATCGTTTACAAGAAAACATTGTAAATGTGAAATTTACAGACTACATGTATCATAATTTTGCACTTATGAATAGTTAGTTTTACGAAGTTTAGTGAAACGGCCCCCTGAATGGTATCGGTGATGTAGTTGGTGACATACATGTAGTGTCTAGTCAAAGCAAGGCACGTCAGTGGGACATATGAATTATATATTTAGCAAAACTAGCCTTACTAACGCTACAAATAGAGGAATATTGTATTTATTATATACCGCTTCATGGAAATTAGCAGTTGTTTAGACTGTATACGGTAATAAATGTGTATTTGCAGCCTATTTTCAGTCCGGCACTGCAGATGCGCGTTATGAATATATATATAGCGGAAGTAGTCGTATTTTCACCGGAAGTTGTTTATTTCATCGATGAGAACATATGACCGTTATTTACATCGTATAACTATGTATTTCATGCGTAGGTATATAATAAATGTGGTTATTATTTTTTGGATAATGAACTCTTTTTTTCATATTGTTTTTGCTTTCTCAGAGCACTCACATGTGAAAATATATTCAAGAAACCAATGCAACTCTTCAGTTAAATGCGTTTTTCCTAACTCAATACCCCAACTTTTCAACCTCATCTGAGGCACAGCACCTTTAAAAAAACGCCTTTCTGTATATATGTGAATATAATTCCAGCACAAAAATATTTACACAATTCCCTAACATTTGATTGGTCCGTAGCAAGTCTCTGTCCAAAATGTATATCCCAGTAAACTCCCACGCCGAACTACTTTCCGTAACCGTGAGGCGCAGTTAAAATAATTCTTAAGAAAACGGAAGATAAACACATTTTCTTGATGAATTTATTTCAAATGTTGGAATTATAAGGAATGAATGGCCTTTTTGATGAATTTATCGGGGATATAAACTTGGAAAAGTCGCGAGAATACTGGACGAGGCCTTCCGGCCTTCGTCCAGTATTCCCGCGACTTTTCCAAGTTTATACCCCGATAAATTCCACAAAAAGGCCATTCATTCCTATAATACATCCACTACTTATGTAAAACCCTGCTCATGTGCCCAAATGTACTGTTATGTAAAGTTACTCCCGTATGTAAAAGCGAAATTGCATTGCGCTCACCTGAAAAATAGATCACGTATGTAAATTCGTCAACTGAAATTCAAACGTGCAGCATCTCAAGATGATAGACACAGCGGCTGTGGAGACAAATGTCATATTTTATCAGCACCGGCTTAATTCTGGGACTTAAAAAAATGAAGCTAGTAAGCCAAAGTCAAGAGTGTGGTGGAATGACATTTCGAAAGAGGGTGTTGCGCAGTCCGTGGTTGTCAGGCGATTCTACACGCGCAGTTCAATAATATTGCACAATACACGTTACTGAAGATCCACTATTCCACAACTGTGACATACAGTGGCCTGGCAGTGACGTCATGTGAGCGGATTCATACCGAAGGATTTATGAGCTTGTTATTTAAGCATAAACTGTGCATGTTACACATAATAAATACAGTGGAACCTCTCTAAACCGGACCCAAGGGTGTTTGGTTTAGAGAGGTACCAATGTCATTGAGCGCTCTATGAAAATTTCGTCATTTTCAAGCGTGAGCAAACACGACAATAAAAATAATTACAGCGAAACTCATCTAAATAAAACACAATGGGGATCCCAGGGTGACCGGTTTAAAGAGGTTTTACTACACCTCAATTGTAAAATAGTAGTGCATCGTGCATATCCACCAGGGTACATTGTAAAGCGTCTGGCAGACTGCTAGTATATATTATTTCCATTTTATTATTACTAATTAATGGTTGTATTACTGTATCGTCAGTTACAGTTATATCAGCTTCCGATGTATGTTAATATTTTAGCTATCTTCATTTTATTTATCAATTTTTAGAAGAACTAACTATGGCTGTCGGTCGCTATTTTTGGGCGATCCCTATAAGCCGGTACATGCACCAACCGGGACCAGTACCGTCCGGTACCTCTGTAACCGTAACTGTAATGCTTGGCGAACGCGTTTATGTAGTAACTACTCCATAAGCCACGTTATATCCGGCTGCATTTGTTGGGCTAACTGATTAATAGCTATAAGCATAGTGAGTCACTGCTCTATACGCTACGTTATATCAGGCAGCATATGGTTGCATTTGCTGGCTAACTGATAAGCAGCTAAAGCTAGATAATCCGGTCTGTCTACGCACTTAGGGCCCCTATAAGTGATTTGAGAAACTTACAAAAACTTCCAAAAAATAAACACACAAACAGACAGACGGACATACCAAAACTTAAAAACAAAATAAACAGACGAACGGACGTGCGATCAGTAGTGAGGGTAATGTATTACTAAGTAATGCCAAAAATAAACGGACATACAGACAGACGGAAGGATAGGGCGAAACCTATAGGGCGAAATATGCACCGCCGATTGCATGGCGATGTTATTCATGTAATACATGTATGGCGGCCGTGAGACTTGCGCTAAGAAATCTTCGTACGACAGCCCAATACCTATCGCAGACTTACGAGGAAAGTTACGAACTTCGCAAGAAAGTTCGCACGAAATTGACGTTAGTGAAACGGTAAAATGCGCCTAAGAAGTTCGTACGATAATTTCTTATCGTAAGAAGTTTAGTGAAACGGGCCCCTGATACATAATTAAAACGATCATTCTTCAGTTACAAACTTCAAATTGAAATATCTCATAAACCGTTTGGCGGATATTGGTTAAATGTTACAGATGTGATTCGTATGTGAACCTATTAAAATATAATGAAAATGGCGGCGCTACGCAATGCAAAACGGCCGCCATCCGAAAGGTGGGTCAAATTATTAACCAGTTTCTCAATAACTGACAAGCCGATCTGAACGAAACTTTACAGATTTGATGGACCAATAATGCTCTTTCATATTTGTTAAAAGTGTGACCCGGGGTTCATGTAAAGGTCATTCTGTTATTACCAACGTCAAATTGCTTTTGTTGGGAGAAATGTGAAGGGCAACAGTTACGATGGGATTCATCCTGTATTGTTCCCTATTTTGTACCTCCGGTATTCGTAAAGTGTATCTGAGAGTTAGATCAATGTATGCCCCTTAATGGTATGGGCTAAGTGAAATGTAACTTATTTCACCAACATTGCAAAGTATACTTATCTAGCAAAGTATACTTTGAGGGAGAAATTTTCGATTTTACAATAAATTTATTAATTTTTATTATACTGAATTTATTACATTATCACAGCTGTTTTAAACAATAAATACAGTTTTTTAGGAGGTTGACTTTTTTGTTATTGGTGAAAAAGTACTTACATTTAAATATTTTTTGGATTTAATGTGTTTAATGTTTACATGTTCGTATTATCCGCGAACGTTAAACCAAACGAACAAAACGAAAACGTTCCAAATGACGTCCTTAATGGCGCGATAAAGCTAAGATATTTTGACGTTAACGTCATCCTATTTTAAACTTAATGTGAATCAAAGTCACTGCAAATGTTAAAACGCTCTCCCGTTTGGTACTACATGTACGAAGTGTTTACAAATAACGGGCACATATACTATGGCATATTTATAATATAGTTGTTGCTAGTTATAATTATTTTTCTCGGTTGAGAATTTCAACTTGAAGCAACAATAGTCTTATCACTGAAATGTATTGCATATCTCCCACGTTTACTGCTCTTTGGGGTATGAAGTCATGTGATAAACAGAATCTCAAACTCGTGTCCATTTGGTATGAGACTTATGAAATCGTCAGCAAGTTTATGCATAAATGCTGCATGACTCGTTTCATAAATGTCATATCAAATGGAAACTCGTTCGAGATCCTCTAAGTATGTTTCATATATAAACTTGGAAAAGTCGCGGGAATACTGGACGAAGGCCGGAAGGCCTCGTCCAGTATTCCGGCGACTTTTCCAAGTGTATGCGAGTGTTTTTCATAAAATACGCGGCCAGTTTTTTGGTTATCGGATCCCAGTCTGATTAAATGTCTTCAATTTAGTTTAATATCAATACTCAAAATAATATCCATGGCTTATAGTTCAGTTATTATGGTAACGATATATAATAGCGCCAGTATGTAACGTTACTCATGCGGCGACATTTGACATAAAGAGATAATATAACACAAGTACACATAGAATTAACATTTTATAAGAATTATAAGAGACGACTCGTGAAAACAGTGAGCAAACAGTAATATATGTCAGTATATACATACAAAGTATACAATTATTGTCTTTTGAGGAAGTGTACATGAGATTTATGGACCTGAGAAAAGTGATGTTCGTCACTTTTCGAAGGTCCGTAAATCTCGTGTACACGACTCAAAAGACTAATTGTTTTATTATATGACCCATACCAGGAATATTCATAAAATCAAGAATAGTGACAAACAGTGTTAATACAATATCAATTACATGTGTCAGATTAACGCATGCGCTATAAGGAAGTGAACAATAGGTTTGTTTACCTGAACAAACACATCTCGGACCGGCTTGCGGTCCGAGAGTGCTTATTCTTGTAAACAAACCGTTCAGATGTCTACATTCAATTTCTAGATAATCACGTGGCCGTGATTCGGCCAATGGGAATGACTGAAATACTTTGTCATATAATACTACTTGTTGTATAATGTGGAGCTACATGCATA
The DNA here is from genome assembly GCA_029237695.1 of Conchocele bisecta. NCBI lineage: Eukaryota > Metazoa > Mollusca > Bivalvia > Lucinida > Thyasiridae > Conchocele > Conchocele bisecta. The sequence continues at coordinate 60,440,403 of CM055279.1, read as the reverse complement.
TACATGTACACGCTGGAACTATATATAAACATGAGCACATGCATGTATACTCTTGTAATATAATACACGCAGTCATTACCCTGTCACGATGTCACAAAACTGTTGCGCCACACTCGACACATTTCACATGGTTCGGTATTAACTGTGACGCCGTGCTACAACAGTTTTGTGGCACACAACCTTCGTGAATATATGAATCAGTGCATATAATGAATAGTTTATTTTTTTACTAGAAAGGACGAATGAGCAAGAACACTATAAACCATTCATGATCGGGTCTATTACACACTCACCTATAGTCTGTTTCACGAAAGCTGCCCAAATTGTACGACCATATAAACAATTCAAAAACAATATTTTTTTCGATAATATTAAATTAAAGGAAAATTTAAGAATGAGCCTTCTTTTTTATTTCGTGAAATTTGGTCAAATATTGATTTTATTACGAAAAATTGATTTGTCTACGGGAATTTAACTTGTGGGAAAAAGGTAGATGAGTTGTGGGAGGAGTCAAAAAACGACAAAATTTGGAAATTGACTCCAAAAACTAGCTATAGATAGCTTGGAAATGATCTAACTAAGAAAACAAAAGATACATTTTAAAAATCGGTCCAGTATTTCTGAAATTCTAAAAAATTTCCCCATGTAAAATTTGGGCAGCTTTCGTGAAACAGACAGTAGTTGTCTAAATATTTCCGAAACTACTCGAATTTTGGACTGATTCATCCATTAGGCGTCAATGGTGGAGTCACATTATGCACGATTTTCCGGATTTAGCCGCGCAATATCGCATTAATATTCCCCAGTTCGTAATTTACATATTTCATTGAAATATATAGTGGAATCTCTCCAAACCGGACACCCTGGGAGGTCCCCAGGGTGTCCGGTTTTTAGACGTGCCACTGTAAATCAGACATGTGAGCACTTCATGACACATTCTTGTGTTTTGAAATCATGAAAAGTCATTGTAATCAGAGATACATAACAGCTAACTAAAGGTAAACATCTATATTTTCCCGAATGTCCGGTTTAGAGGGGTTTCAGTGTATATTTGGTTTAAAAAAGATTTGCTTTCTAACTTGTGATGGGATAAATATATTGATTATATGAGCATGGCGTTTTTAGTGTACAAATACATACTATGCGGCGCATTGTGTTGCTACATGTAGTATGTATAAGCCAACGGCTACTTTCACCTCCGGTAACATTTGACACAACTACCACACACTATGACAGGGGGTTGGCAGGTGGGAGCATGTTGTGGGTAATTTAACGATCGGTGTTCATCCTTACCGCATTAATAATGTTTTCTTGAAAACAATTATTGGAATTACATTTATTGAACATAGGCTGCATATGCAGCCTATGCTCAATAAATGTAAATCCATACATTGAAAGTTGCAGACGATCTTAAATTTGAACTTACGAACATTTTAGTCGTAAGAAGTTTAGTGAAACGGGCCCCTGGTTTGGCACTCACATTGGCATTTTGTATGTGACAGTTGAATCTGGTTATATCCCTTATTTGATTATTACGATTATTCGTAATCCTATTTTAGGGGAAGGGGCCAAGTGACTTTGGTGTGGTATGGACCTGACACCAGGTCAGGTTATTGTAATTTCAGGGCTGAATATATTTATTCTCGATGTAAATATTCCGTTCTGACTTTGGGATTTCGCCCCCCCCCCCCCCCCACCCCCCGTCAATGCAGCAGGTTACAACGGGATCGAACACGTTTGCCCGCCTTACATGACCTTAGCTGCTGATAGGCCGTTAAACACCAATGAGCAATGAAATAAGCACACGTTAAACACCAATGAGCAATGAAATAAGCACACTATGACAGGCTAACTAATCAAATGTAGCATATCATGCTCAAAAGACAATCATTTACAAGGTGCTCTAAACTATATCATGCCAAAGCATACAACATGATCGATACATGTCGATTCGTGATTTTCGAAATCTAGGATTGCCAGTTTGCATTCGGTAAATCGTCAGGCCAGACCACTCGCCTACTTGAAGAACTTGAAGAATTACAGATGTGAAAAATTTGAAATATATATTCCGCTACATGTAGCAACACCGTTGTGATAGCTGAACAAATCCATAAACTCCGATATTCATTATATGTGGCTGCGACTGGAGAAATGGGGCTTATGGGAGCTGTGACCAGTATACATGTAGCTCCTGATCCAATAACACACTTATGTAGCCTGATAACGATCTGTATTGCTTTATAGAAGGTTGACGGGTGTTTCATTGATGTAATGGCGAACAGTGTATATCCTGATCAGACTGTGCGGATGCACAGGCTGATCTGGATCTACACTGGTGGCAAAACCCATAAGCCCCATTTCTTCAGTCACAGACACATATCACAGGCAGGGTGAAAAAATGTGCACCGGTTACATACATACCGTGACATCTCCCTCGCCAAATTGGAATTCGTCCCCGACTTCATGATTGTGTGGGACAGAGATCTACACCTGGTTGATCTCTGAGTATATAATATATATCGGTCACGGTCCCCAGTCGAACGGCAAAATGTCAAAGAGCGAAAAATGTGCACCGGCCCGGGACACATACCCCGGTCCTCTGGTTTACCGTACCATCGCAGTAACCGACTGAACTAGCCGCGCACGAATATAACCTTATGCCCATCGTGAGTACCTTGACAATTATAACATTCGATACATTATACATGGTTTTATAATATGTGTACAGGTAATATTGCATATTTGACAGAGCGTGCACTCTAGATAGCCAATGACACATACACATCTAGATTTCTGTGTTTCAGTACGTGTGCACATTTATCGTCAGAAATAATATTTGATATCGTTGTTGGGCTGCATATTGCACGAACGTAGCTGCACGTTTTCCGCTTTATAGACACGCTGTGCTATATCGCTACACCACGCTACACAGTAAAATATGCGTAATAGCATTTACACATCGCGCAATAAAATATAGTTGACGTTCATAATTCGGTATATTGTTATTGAGAGACAATTCTACAATATGACTAAAACAATATTAACATAAATTTACCTAATAAAGTGTGTATTAGCAAACTTCTTAGGTCACTCTCTACGAAGTACCAAGTGAACAAAGAACTCTTCAAACGCACATTTGGAAAGATTACTCCGCCAGAACTCTTAATTAATGCAGTGTAATCAAATGTATCCCGTCAACACAGTGCGTATGTGCCGTGAAACACGATACCGTGAAACATTTTTGATATCCTGTCAATACAACCTAATCACCGCGGTTGTCATACTTACTAGTCGATTCTCCGATTTTGAGGATGCGGATGGGGTCATTTGTTTGCAGTTTAAAGCTATTTAAAGGTGTTGACGGGATAAATAGAATAGTAGGTCAGTGCCGTGAATGGGAAAACATATCTTGCGCGGCACGGAAACGGGATGGGAGAGCCCATCCCGTTTCCTAAGCCTTGCCAGATATTTTCCCATTCACGGCACTAACCTACTATTCTCTATGTAATTATAGGTATGTACTCAGAACTACACTAAACGTCATTAGTGTATCTGTCATATTCTTAGTGTCTCAGTCCAAGAAATACATGTAGTGCGAAACATTTTGCTTGTTTGAGCTAACCGTTTGTGGTTGCATAATACTTGTGCCATTCGTATTGGAATTAGTAGAAGTACGTATACATTTACTCATCCAACACAAATATTGAGCGAACGTGACGGCGTAAATTAACGGTAGGGGTTTCTCCTTATAGGAATCACGATTTGCCTGGTTTGGCCCTCAGGTACGTTTTTATCTTTGGCTCTTCTGTTACCTGGGAGTTGAATTGGGTTATTGCCCATTATAAAAGTAGTAAGGTTATTACTGATCCTACTGCTTTTGGGAGGGGGCCAAGCGATTCTGGAATGGTGAGGACCTGGAATCAGATCAGTATTATTATATTTTAGGGCTGAATATATATTCTTTTATTGTAAATAATCTGTTCTGATTTTAGGATTTTCCCCCTATTTGTACATGTACATGTACACTAAGGTAATATATGGGATTTAGTACTAAACCCGGCCTTAAATGACCTTATCTGTTGATAGGCCGTTAAACCCCAGCAAACAAACAAACAAACAAATATTGAGAGAATTTTCATTTTACTGCCTGTCACATATGCATACCATCACATGTTCCTATCATTCGTTGATCCATTCTCGTGTGTGGGCTATATACTAAGAAGAACACGGTCAGACGTACTGTATACGCATAGTCAATTAGTTGGTGGGCCAGACCCATGAAAACAGGGTTGTCATTACCACTTGGGGGGGGGGGGCAAATTGACACTATATTTTATTGAAAGGTATATATCTCTAGATATTATTTCCGCATGATAGCAATCTGTAAGTCTTCGTTTAATATGCCACTATAAGTGGACCCCCCTAAAAGCAACATTGTTACATGGTTTCCGTTGTTTGCACATTTTACACGCGCTTTAGGCAATGCTCATTCCGGGGCCGCGCGTAATGGAAGTGCCTTCAGACGTCACTACGCGCAAGTGCCTTCATGACGTCACTACTTCATGACGTTCATGACGTTCATGACGCGGCCCCGGAATATGCATACCGAAAATTATCTACGTGAATGGGACGATTTATGAAAGTACTGAAAATACTGAATATAATGCTCAAATTACATCAGTTTTTTGTTGGAAATGTAACAATACTTGCGGCCTGCGGCCTTGGGGTTCAAACAGTTCCCTCGGGCCACAGCAAACGTTTGCACACGGCTGGACATGATCAAACCTTACCTTGTCTGCTAAAACTGTGCAGGTTTGAGACCATTCCAGTGACAACAATGCAAACTCGCATTCACACATCGAAAAAGCACTGAAATCGTGACAGATGGTAATTACAATTTACATGAAATCGAAATTGACCATTTTCATTCAAAATGGCCGCCAAAATCCAAGATTGCGGCCAAAACCCACGTACATTCTCCCACCACACTATATATTTACGAACTATATTAATTATTGGCAAAACAGAAATCCGTTTATCATATAACTATGTTCTAAGAGTAACATATACGATGATAGCATGTTTATAAATACGTAGCAATTGGGAATGCATGTAAAAAAGTCCAATATGGCCTCCAAATATCATAGTTGCCCATCCAGACAATTTCTGTGAGTTTTAAAAGTCCTGTAGCATCAAAGCAAATTTGCATTTACACATTGTAAACCGGTATGAAAACATGATAATCAATGGTTGCAATTTATAGGACATCGGAATTTGCAGTTTCGTCAAAAACATAATTATAACGTGTTCGCCCACCAAGCCAACCCCACCGCTAACACAACCAAACTGTAGTTACGTTGCAATATATAAACTTCATCACGCAGTGACACATATTTTGATAGCCTAAATTCCATATATAAACCCAAGATGGCTGCAAAATATCAACAGTTCTACACTTTACTCCATGCTTGTCCTACGACATTATATTTCAAGTAATTAACGGCAGTCACAATGAACTAGGCAGAATAAATTAGTTTGATAGCGTTATCAAAACCAGCTTTCATTTGAATATTTGATGATGATACTTATATAAAATCAAGATTGCTGTGCCGAAATTAGTATTCCACCATGTATCGGTGTTTTGTGTCAGTTTGAGAAATTATTGTGGCAATTTGCCCCTCCCCCCAGTGGTAATGGTGACCCCTCCTGGCTCACCCACTAAATATCACATTTACGAAGCTACATAGTACATGTATCTTTGAAACAAAGGATGATGTTCTATAAAGTCAGTTCTTAAAGGTACATTCCCACTCATTTTCATATGCAAATGAGGCATGCTATTTTGTAATTAGTTATACTAATTAAATGCGTCACCTGAACAAATATTTGTTTCGATAGATTATAAAGTATGATTATTGCACATAAAACATACAGATAATAAATAGTAATGTGTTAGCATTTTAAGAAAACACGGTTATCGCCCCTGATATCAGTGTGGAAATTCACGTCTGATATAAAATGTATAAGAATGCCAATAAATACGTGTGCTATTGGTGAATAATGTTTATTTTGAAAATGTATCAGATGATGTCTCTGATATAAAGAACATTGTGGTCCTAATGAGTGTGCATGTACAGTTAAACGGTTCACCCCTCTGTAACGGTAATGTATTTGCATATGTTAATTGTGCAACCAATCCAACAGTCACAAAATGATTTTCAGACTAGTCAATTCATGAAAGGTGGGTGTTTCTGTTCTCGAAATTATGAAAATTACTGGATATACACTATTTTCCAATACCACTATGCAGGTATATGCAGTCACTGTGTTGAAACGATAAATGTTCGTATAAATGCGATGCATGAACAAAGAGAGTAAAGCCCGTTACAAGGAGCCGCCATGTTTATGAGCAGAATGTGATTAACATCCAGCGAGTAGTGTGTTACACGTGATCCCAGAGGAAATGAAACGTATTCGTGGTTGTGTTTGGAGAACTGGGGTACTTTGCACGTGCGATCAGTGTAGATCCAGACCAGCCTGCGCATCCGCGCAGTCTGGTCTGGATCTACACCGGTCCTCATGCTGTCAGTGAAACACATGGCATGAGTTTAACACTTAGTGTACACCGTTATCAGGTCGCATGCGTCTGGTACGTGTAGCAGGTAAAGCGTTAAGTGACCACGCAATACACAAATCCCATTTCCCCAGCCACGTTTACATCTGCGCACCATTGTCCAATCATAGTGAACAAGTCGCCTCGTTGTTTGTGTTATTTAGTTTTCAGATTAGCTATCAGCCTCCATTACTCGCTACACGATACGGATTGAGTTTCATGCGCCATCTTACAACCAGAGGAGTTGTGTATTTGTAAACCAGCTGTAAACAGATACAGAGTTAATATGTATGTGTAACCAGCTGTAAAGAGATGCAGAGTTGTGTATCTGTAACCAGTTATAACCAGATGCAGAGTTGTGTATTTGTAACCAACTATAACCAGATACAGAGTTGTGTATTTGTAACTAACTATAACCAGATACAGAGTTGTGTATTTGTAACCAACGATAACCAGGTGCAGAGTTGTGTATTTGTATCTAACTATAACCAGATGCAGAGTTGTGTATTTGCAACCAACTATAACCAGATACAGAGTTGTGTATTTGTAACTAACTATAACCAGATACAGGGTTGTGTATTTGTAACCAACTATAACCAGGTGCAGAGTTGTGTATTTGTAACCAACTATAAGCAGATACAGAGTTGTGTATTAGTAACCAACTATAACCAGGTGCAGAGTTGTGTATTTGTAACCAGTTATAACCAGATACAGAGTTGTGTATTTGTAACCAACCATAACCAGATGCAGAGTTATGTATGTGTAACCAACTATAACCAGGTACGGAGTTGTGTATTTGTAACCAGTTATAACCAGATGAAGAGTTGCGTATTGGTAACCAGTTATAACCAGGTGCAGAGTTGTGTATTTGTAACCAACTATAACCAGGTACAGGGTTGTGTATTTGTAACCAGTTATAACCAGATGAAGAGTTGTGTATTTGGATAAGAACCAGTATAATACCAAGTACGAGTTGTGTATATGTAACCAACTATAACCAGGTGCAGAGTTGTGTATTAGTAACCAGTTATAACCAGATGCAGAGTTGTGTATTTGTAACCAACTATAACCAGGTGCAGAGTTGTGTATTTGTAACCAGTTATAACCAGATGAGAGTAGATGTTGTATTGGTAACCAGTTATAACCAGGTGCAGAGTTGTGTATTTGTAACCAGTTATAACCAGATGCAAAGTTATGTATGTGTAACCAACTATAACCAGGTGTAGAGTTGTGTATTGGTAACCAGTTATATCCAGATGCAGAGTTATATATGTGTAACCAACTATAACCAGAGGCAGAGTTGTGTATTGGTAACCAGTTATAACCAGGTGCAGAGTTATGTATGTGTAACCAACTATAACCAGATACAGAGTTGTGTATTTGTAACCAGTTATAACCAGGTGCAGAGTTGTGTATTTGTAACCAGTTATAACCAGATGCAGAGTTGTATATTTGTAACCAGTTATAACCAGATGCAGAGTTGTGTATTTGTAACCAGTTATAACCAGAGGCAGAGTTGTGTATTGGTAACCAGTTATAACCAGGTGCAGAGTTATGTATGTGTAACCAACTATAACCAGATACAGAGTTGTGTATTTGTAACCAGTTATAACCAGGTGCAGAGTTGTGTATTTGTAACCAGTTATAACCAGATGCAGAGTTGTATATTTGTAACCAGTTATAACCAGATGCAGAGTTGTGTATTTGTAACCAGTTATAACCAGATGCAGAGTTGTGTATTTGTAACCAACTATAACCAGATGCAGAGTTGTACCAGCCGTAATCAAAGGCAGTGTTGCATATGTGTAATCAGTTTCCCAATTCACAGCGCACGCGCACAGTTTAAACCGGAAACGCTAATTATCACAATGCATACGCACTGCTTCAGGGTTTGCGATTTAGTTTCAGTGCGCATATACAGGGTTTATAATAGAAACGTTGTTTTCCGATTTTGTTTCAGTGAGCATTAGTTTTCATTAAAAGGCTGGAAACGCGAGAATGGGAATTTCATTGGCTTATACCCCAGCCATAGTGTAACGTTATGGCCGCCACGCTTAGCTACGTTGCTAAATGTGGCAGAACGTGGCTACAACGTGAGTAAAAGTGGAATAGTGTGGATAAAATGTGATAAAACATAACACAACAACATGTACATTATCCCAATCGCTTACGGCTATGACGCCTTCATCAGGGGTGTAAAAGGCTAACCCAAACAAAAACACAATTAATATTTAGACAAATTACAGCTGGTAACTGGTAGCCTCCGGGATCCAGGGGTCGTTTCATTATACTTCGTACGACTAAAATGTTCGTAAGTGCAAAATTATGATTTTCACATTAACAATGTTTTCTTGTAAACAATTATTGGAATTGCATTTATTGAGCATATGCAGCCTATGCTGAATAAATGTAAATACATCAATTTAAATTTCTTGACATCCTAAATTAACAATTACGAACATTTTAATCGTACGACGTTTAGTGAAACGGCCCCCAGTGCCTACGAAAGGTCATTGATTATTGTTATTCTGTTTTCTGATATATTTATTGACAGGATAAAGCAACGCAGGGCAAACGTTTGTGGCGATTTAAAGTAATGCATGAGATCTTGTTTGCTTTTATATGGGAATAAAGTAGTATCCTTAATGAGAAAATTTCCAAAATGTCAGTACTTAATGATAATTAATTCCTCAGTAATTAAAGCCACACCCTCAATATCGGTAATTGATATCGCATGGCTCGTCAGGATCGGGTATGTTTTATATTATATACGTACTTGCAATGCAACGCAAGACGTCAATATTTTTCCATATTGGCGTCTTGTGAGTTCATATTGGTCAGTGCCGGAACTACGCTTCACAACGCAAAATAGTTCCTTCTAAATCACCACTAATTTGTTCATTTTATTTATATTTTGTTTAATTTTCTGAAGCGCATATACATTGCGAATAATGTACATATATAATAAAAAGGATATTTGATTTGTATGACATGTGTACATATGCCAATCGTTCCGCCGCGCAACGATATTGCGCTCCTAAGAGTCGCGCAATATCGCACGCTGCTGCATATATCCACATACAAATCAAGTAACCCATAAGTCCCACTCACGCAGCTGGTTGGGGCCCGTTTCACTAAACGTCTTACGACTAAAATGTTCGTAAGTGCAAATTTAAGATCGTCTGTAAATATCAATTTATGGATTTACATTTATTGAGCATAGGCTGCATATGCAGCCTATGCTCAATAAATGTAAATCCATAAATTATTTACAAGAAAACAATGTTAATGTGAAATTTACAGACTATGATAATTTTGCACTAACGAACATTTTTGTCGTGGAGTTTATGGAGTTTATCAGCGCGTTGATCCTCCTCATTGGAATGTTGTTCCATTCTTCCAATAAGACATTTCTTAATTGGTCGAGAGTAGCGTGTGATTCCGGAGCCAACGCGTACCCTCCTGTCCAGTTAGTCCCACAAATGTTCAATTGGGGACAAATCTGGGCTGTACACCAGAACAATACACGGTGCTATGGATATATACCTGTATTACCATAACTACTGTATCGAATCCAGTGACATGTAAGCAGTTATCTGAGTGTATTGCCACTACTGTCTACTTGCATGCTATGTGAGTAAATACGTGTTTTACCTGTGGCAGATGCACTTCTAATAATAGACAGTGCATCAGTTTGACATTTTACACATTGAGGAAATGTCCATTGTATAAAAGCTCAGATATCTAGCTTTTTGTGTACTCTGCTGCAATAATACTTATAGGTTGTCGTTCTATATATCTGGGACGTATTGCACCACATTTTATTAGATTTTCTGCCATATTATTTGCTTTAGGTGTCAACCCCTCCAAGTGGTAAAACTGTCCTATAACACGTACAAACTAAAATGGCGGAGATGGCAATTCGATGCTCTGTATTAAAAGAACAGGGCCAGATATACTGTATATAGATAGTCGATCACACGTATGCTTCCACTGCATTTGAAACAAAATGTCCTATTCTGTAAAGTCAGTCCTTAACGAAACATTGCTTTTTTTTGTTACCCTGCGTTTCTTTATCATTTCAGTGATCATATGTAATGGAATTTATAGATTTAAATTTATAGTGAGATGCAATACGGGTCAATAATTCCAGCACAAAAATATTTACACAATTCCCTAACATTTGATTGGTCCGTTGCAAGTCTCCGTCCAAAATTTATATCCCAGTAAACTCCATGCCAAACTACTTTCCGTAACCGTCAGGCGCAGTTAAAATAATTCTTAACAAAACGGAAAATAAACACATTTTCTTGATGAATTTATTTCAAATGCTGGAATTATAAGGAATGAATGGCCTTTTTGTGGAATTTATCGGGGATATAAACTTGGAAAAGTCACGGGAATACTGGACGAGGCCTTCCGGCCTTCGTCCAGTATTCCCGCGACTTTTCCAAGTTTATACCCCGATAAATTCCACAAAAATGCCATTCATTCCTATATTAAAATCAGAACAAAATGACAGCCTCAGCGCAACCGTGGATCGAACCACGGATCTCTGTAGCCTAACCACAGATCTCTGTAGCCTAACCACGGATCTCTGTAGCCTATTTCACCAACATTGCAAAGTATACTTATCTAGCAAAGTCTAGCAAAGTTAATATACTTATCTAGTAAAGTATACTTATCTAGCAAAGTCTAGCAAAGTTAATATACTTATCTAGTAAAGTATACTTATCTAGCAAATTTGAGGGAGAAATTTTAAATTTAAGGATAAATTTATTGGCTGTGATAATGTAATAAATTCAGTATAATAATTCTGCATACTTTTAATCATCAAATATATGCAGTCGTTAGTTCTATATGACATAATGCATTTCGGGAAAAATAAATGATTACTACCTCAAAGTAAACTTTGCGAGAAATGTATACTTGGGGAAATAGGCTACTGGAATCAGCGAACTAACCACTGCGCTACCGCGACCACCCTGAGTGTTGACGTCAAGTTAAGCGTTTTAAGTATATGGCGTTGCACTTTCATTTTAAGTAAGTAAATAAGTAAGTAAGTAAGTAACGTCTTTATTTATAGCAAAGCTCAGTTGGTCTAGTAAATCTTCTCTGATATCATCTAACGGCACTCATGAAGTATGGACATTTCACACCACTCGATGAACATATATGTCATATTCGTTGCAAAAATATGACTATTCCATTTATTATATACCGCTCCATGAAAATTAGCAGTTTTTTTAGACTGTATACGGTAATGAATGTGTATTTGCAGCCTATTCGGCACTGCAGATGCGCGTTATGAATATAGATAGCGGAAGTAGTCGTATTTTCGATGAGAACATACGACTTTTATTTACATCGTATAACTATGTATTTCATGGGTACAATTTAGGTATATAATAAACTCGGGTATTTAAATGTAAGCATGAATCTGCTTCTGATTCATCTGGAGTCATGCCCCTTTCAGCACTATGCACCAGTATGTAATCAAACATAGACTATATTTGTGAATAGCTGCCACAGGGGACATTAACAGTGTCTTACAGACACACTTTCCTGGTTTATATATTAAATTTGGTCTGCTGAAGCCGGAGTTCGCCCGGAGTATGTAACGTATGTCAAATCCATCACGTAATATGGGTCATTTATCAAATGAGCATAGTAAGCTCATTCGATAAATGAGACATATTACGTAAATGCATAGTCCACGACCGGACTCAAACACTTTGCAGGAGCGGAATAGAATGAACCTGCTAAACAATATAATTGTGCTCTCATGGCCGCAAACGTGTGTCAGGCACTCATGACATTTTGTTCCGTATATATCGTCACGTTTATGTATAGTTACATACAACTACAGCTGGCGGCTACTTTTATGCGATAACGAGCATATTATTTCCACAATGCACATTGAAAATATGAGATGACGCCGTACTCGTAGCAATAGCAATCTCAGAGTTATTTGCTAAAAACTATTACTTATTGTTTGCCCTTACTTCTCATTTAACCAATCGATGACCAGTATTTTGTTACATAGTATCGGAGTTAATCCCAATAATCATGTCTTACACAGTATATTGCCAGTTTTTAGGGAAAATATGAGTAGAACTTAAGCTACGCCTATTAATAACGGGTCGTCATTGTACATTTAAAATACAATACAAGTAGCCGTAATGTTTTCAATTAGAGGCCAGCAAATAATATTCACTTGTAAGCAGCACTCGCTCGAACAATCGGGCATATTTGTTACAGAGTGGGTGTACCATTATAGGAATGAATGGCCTTTTTGTTGAATTTATCGAGGTATAAACTTGGAAAAGTCGCGGGAATACTGGACGAAGCGATAAAAAATTACAATTTTCGACAAAAAATCAAAAAAAAACAAAAAATTTTTTTTTTGATTTTTTTTCGAAAATTGTAATTTTTTAAGGCCTCGTCCAGTATTCCCGCGACTTTTCCAAGTTTATATCCCCGATAAATTCAACAAAAAGGCCATTCATTCTTTATAATTCCAGCATTTGAAATAAATTCATCAAGAAAATGTGTTTATTTTCCGTTTTCTTAAGAATTATTTTAACTGCGCCTCACGGTTACGGAAAGTAGTTCGGCGTGGGAGTTTACTGGGATATACATTTTGGACAGAGGCTTGCTACGGGCCAATCAAATGTTAGGGAATTGTGTAAATATTTTTGTGCTGGAATTATTGCTTCGCACACTAATCTTTAAGAATATTTTGAAGGCCCACTCAGTAGGCACAAAATGGGAATTAAATAAGTGTAATATTGTGTCACTATTCCACCAGTTCTGAAAATTACGTGTGCCCGCTATACAGAGTAATATTTATTTTACTGATAGTGACGCGCGGTGGTATCAGGCTATTTTCATATACAAATGAGGAATATGTTTTAATTAGTTATGCTAATTAAATACGTCATTTGAAAAAATAATATTGTCGACTGATTATAATGTATTATCAATGCTCATCAAAAAATAAATAGTAATGTGGTATTGGTACGAACTGGTATGGTTACGAATTGACCAGGTACCTGTAAAACTACATTATTAATGTATTATTCTAGTTTAAAATAAAATAAATAAATTTGTATTTTATAAACTTTACATTTTCATAACATTACAATTAAGTAATTAAGATTTAAAACACATTGAAAATATAAGTTGTACCTGTTTTGTTTTTTTATTATTTTCAATTTCATTACGCCCTACCGAGGCCTCAATCTGCATTTTATAGAATGTTAACGATTCGGGCGCTAGCAAGTTCGGACCAAATCTTTTCGGGCCAACCTTGCTATTTTTTACTATGCATAAATCAACTTATACGTGGAAGTTCTTTATCACATATGATATCATGATATCTGAGCCTTTCGCATGCTCACTGTTAATATATCATGAAGTTTAACATTGGGACAAAACAATCAAACATAAATAACGATTCTCTTACGGTGCGAAACGCTCTCGAAATTAAATATAGATCACCAGGAAGGAAACTATACCGACACCGGGCAATGCAAGAAGAACTAGAGATCCAGAGTAAACATGTCAATTTATCCATGAAATTGCCGTGTATAACCATTTTTATGAATTATTACTTGTGTCACATGTGTATATGTTTTATAAAGTATAACATACTTCAATATAGATATGTAATTTGCCGACCATACGTATAAAACACCATTATTTCGACTTGCCTAAAACGCAAATTTGGAAATAAAAATTCAATAACTCTTATGTGGTGCAATGTAATGAAATGTAATTAGAATTATGTACTCAGAACGACTTTAAATAGTGTAATTCACTGACGTGCAGCTGCAATGATCACTCGGAAAATTGTTGTGTAGTGCATATAGGTAGATAGAGACCTGTAGCCTATTTCACCAAAAAATGCAAAGTATACATATCTTGCTAAGTATACTTTGAGGGAGAAATTGTCAATTTAAGGATACCATTTATTAATTTGTATTATTATACTGAATTTAGTGTGGTTAAACGTTTAAACAGTAATACCAATCGGAACACATCAGAGTACACGTAATAGAAATGGTCTCAAAAAGTCCTGTAGCCGATTAAGATTAAACCATAATCGCAAAGTATACTTATATCTTGCTAAGTACACTTTGAAAGAGAAATTTTCAATTTAATGAAAAACTTATTATTTTTTATTATACTGAATTTATTACATTATCACAGCCAACATGGCTGTGATAATGTAATAAATTCAGTATAATAAAAACTAATACATAATGATCCAGTATACTAATTCTGCCTACTTTTAATCAACTATATTCAGTCGTTCGTTCTATATGACATAATGCATTGTGAGAAAAAGAAATGATTACTCCCTCAAAGTATACTTAGCTACATAAGTATGCTTAGCAATATTGGTGAAATAGGCCACCGATAAAGAGGCTGCATCTTCTGCAATTATTGAGGAATCATCTCGGTTTCGCAGAAGCGTGTCGAATCAGCAGGTGGCCGTGACGTGCACTTCCCACCGTGGCTCTGTCTTGTGACCCCGACAAGCCGCCCGTATATTAGATTATGCCACTGGCCTGTCTAGATCCGGCGGGACATGAGTTCGATGTGTGGGACAATACATCGCAAATTGCATTTCTGTTTCTACCTTGGACATAACTCCCATTAGCAGTAGACTAGTTCATGTTCGGAATTCTTAAACACACACAGCATGGGCATAATATGGGCATTGCCACGAGAGATTCATTTATAAAGCGAGTTCATTGGTTCATAAGGGGTTACAGTCATGGTTAGGTATCGTATATAATAAAATAAGTAACAGTTTACTACATAGCATGATGCATCAGCTTGGTTATATAAATTAGAGAAAGTTGACAACATTTTCAGAGTACATACAGAATTATGAAATCTTTTTCAACATTTGACTCAAATATATTACACATATGTCGTGTGATTTTTAAGGACCCGTTCTGTACCTGATCATCCTTTGATTCAAATATAATTGCTTCGTAACTGTGATGGAATATAATTGTATGTACATGTATAACGTATATATGCGAACACTGCCTCGTTACTGTATCCTATACGGCACATGGAGTGACCAAGTCGGTCATCTTTGTGTGTTCCAGCCATCAGCCAGTTTCACCTAGTCAGTAGCCGATTTCATCAAAATTGCAAAGTATGCTTTGAGGGAGTAATCATATATTTTTCCTAAAATGCATTATTTAATAAAACTAACGACTGCATATATTTGATGATTACAAGTGTACTTGTTTGTTGTATTTGTTCCTGTTAGAGCGGTGGTAGAGCAGCATTTACAACTGTGTAAATCCACATGTGTGTGAAATTTACATTAGCTGTACACAAACATGCAACAACAACGACAGTGTTATCGAACAGTGTAGCTCAATATTCATGCAATAGAGAAGGGTTGCACACAAATTACTAACGATTCTATCTCTCCAATATCACATGAAACATATTTTCAGTTTCTATGATTCACGGGCGACTGACAGTAAGTCACTGCATACTGCAAACACACATTTTCGCGTAGTAACCGGCGCAAGATATTTGCACCGTTTACTAGACGGAAACTGCATTTATTGAATGACTGTAAGTCGAACTGAGTGGTATCTCGTTATGAAAGCTGAGCTGCACAAGTGAATGTAGTATATTAATGTTGTACAGGGACACTGTGAAATACTATTGAATGCAATAACTATTTCATGTACATTGCACTTACATATGTAGTAGTAGCAGTAATTCGGCTACATGAACCCATTGACATGGAATTATATTCTATGTCTATGATGCACCAACACCATCCTAAGGAGCACCGCCGGGGACGTATAATTCTTTTTTTTATTAATTCGTTCCCACGAAATAACAATTCATTCCCTCAATTTAACAATTCGTTCCCACGTATTAACAATTCGTTCCCACGAATTAACAATTCCTCAATTTAACAATTCGTTCCCACGTATTAACAATTCGTTCCCACGAATGAACAATTCGTTCCCTCAATTGAACAATTCGTTCCCACGAAATAACAATTCGTTCCCACGGGAACGAATTGTTAATTCGTGGGAACGAATTGTTATATCATGGGAACGAATAGTTAATTCGAGGGAACGAATTGTTAAATTGAGGCAACGAATTGTCATTTCGTGGGAACGAATTGTTAATCCGAGGGAACGAATTGTTATATCGTGGGAACGAATTGCTATATCGTGGGAACGAATTGCGGAATTGAGGGAACGAATTGTTATTTCGTGGGAACGAATTAATAAAATAAAATCCATGTCCCTACGGGGCTACATACCATCTCACCGGGAGGAAGTGAGTGTATGGTGGGGTGTGGGGTAGGAATTGTGGGACTATCAAATCCGTCGGGTGTTCCTATACTTCCGGCAAGATTTTGCATATATGATTGATAATTCCGACGTCGCAAATAATTGACGTAACACTTTAAGTATGCTGTACTTATCGTAAATTTTGGATTTTAGCAGAAATAACCATTACCGACAGACGACTTGCAACGAATATTGATAGATGGAGCTTCGGATTTCAACATATTCGCCATATTGGGCATAGGATCGGATGGATAAGTCTGATTTATCGTGGCCTAAAGAAGGGATTATCCATGTATATCATCCAGATACAGCGATGTCTGCGATATGAATGTGCTTTATTTTGATCCAACTTCATCCGTATTTCTGAGCTTTCGTCCCTGATTATGGTACGGGTATAGGCGTGGTACAGGTATCGGCGTCGGAGTGATACATGAGATTATCTCATCGTCCGGGTAGGCAATTATTTACTTGCTTTATGGACTTGAACATGATATCAATGGCCTGCATATCAACTAAATACTGAAACGTACGGAGCCCCGCAGGGGACATGGAGTTTTCTTTATTAATTCGTTCCCACGAAATAACACTTCGTTCCCTCAATTTAACAATTCGTTCCCTCGAATTAACAATTCGTTCCCACGATATAACAATTCGTTCCATCGAATTAACAATTCGTTCCCACGATATAACAATTCGTTCCATCGAATTAACAATCCGTTCCCATGATTAACAATTCGTTCCCCAATTAACTTGTTCCCTCAATTCGTTCTCACGAAATAACAATTCGTTCTCACGGGAACGAATTGTGAATTCGTCGGAACGAATTGCTATATTGTGGGAACGAATTGTTAATTCGAGGGAAAGGTTAAATTGAGGGAACGAATTGTCATTTCGTGGGAACGAATTGTTAATTCGAGGGAACGAATTGTTATATCGTAGGAACGACTTGTTAATTCGAGGAAAATAATTGTTAAATTGACGGAAGATAGTCAATATGACTGTGCTTTCTTTTGTTCCCACTTCATCCGTATATCTGAGTTTTCGTCCCTGGTTATTGTACGGGTATGGGCGTGGTACAGGTATCGGTGTCAGAGTGATACATGAGATAGCGGATTATCTCATCGTACGGGTAGGCGAACTGTGTTCTAAGTAAGTCTTCACTTCCTATATGGACTGAACATGATATGCCTGCATATCAACGAAATACTGAAACGTAGGGACATGGATTTGTCTTTATTAATTTGTAGGGACATGGAATTTTCTTTATTAATTCGTTTCCACGATATAACAATTCGTTCCCTCAATTTAACAATTCGTTCCCACGATATAATAATGTGTTCCCTCTAATTAACAATTCGTTCCCACGAAATAACAATTCGTTCCCACGGGAACGAATTGTTAATTCGTGTGAACGAATTGCTATATTGTGGGAACGAATTGTTTATTCGAGGGAAAGAATTGTTAAATTGATGAAACGAATTGTCATTTCGTGGGAACGAATTGTTAATTCGAGGGAACGAACATATTTGTGGCTGTGACTGGAGAAATGGGTCTTATGTGATTTCTGACAAGTGCAGCTGCCGATAGCGCACTCCTGTAGACTGATAACTATAGATATTGCTTGTTAGAAGGATGGCGGGTGATTATAGGAATGAATGGCCTTTTTGTGGAATCTATCAGGGTATAAACTTGGAAAAGTCGCGGGAATACTGTACGAAGGCCGGAAGGCCTCGTCCAGTATTACCGCGACTTTTCCAAGTTTATATCCCCGATAAATTCAACAAAAATGCCATTCATTCCTTATAATTCCAGCATTTGAAATAAATTCATCAAGAAAATGTGTTTATTTTCAGTTTTCTTAATATTATTTTAACTGCGCATCACGGTTACGGAAAGTAGTTCGGCATGGGAGTTTACTGGGATATACATTTTGGACAGAGACTTGCTACGGACCAATCAAATGCTAGGGAATTGTGTAAATAGTTTTGTGCTGGAATTATTGATAGAATGGCTAACAGTGTAGATCCTGATCAGACTGTGCACAGGCTGATCTGAATATACACTGATCGCAAAACCCATAAGCCCCATTTCTCCAGTCACAGACACATATATGAATGGGTGACTGAATGAATGGTTTATTTATTAAAATGTCACAAATAGTGCAAGGGAATCGTTTTCACTAAGCTGATCCCCTCGCTGGCAGCCTTTATAATAGAAACACAATAAAACTTAAACGCATTTGCCTTAAGTAACAAGGTGAACATCAATCCTCAGTGACCTTAACCTTGGGCCGTCGGGAGTGGGTCGTATGTAAAACGGTAACGCATTTGCCTTATACAGTTCCCAGTGACCTTGACCTTGGGCGGTTGGACGTATAAACTCATGGATGTTTTCTTGGATACCCGTTTGTAGAGATTCTACTGACTATAACGCAGATGTAGCTGGTTGTCTTGGTAACATAAACGCATTTGCGATTTATATTTAAATGTTCCGTCGAATATATAATACACTAGGTACATAGCAAACTATAAACATAAATACCTAAGACGAGTCGTATTTTCAAAGGGACGTGTCGTCTCTTTATGCCATTATATCGTATAAAAACGAATTAAAACTATAAATATGTGTTCTTAACGCTCAACTATACTCGGCATAAGGTATTCATGAGACAGTACAATAGAGAAAGTAGTCCGCGAATTCAGGTCACAGTTACAGATTGCTTACGGAACTTGATCAACTGTTGTTCAAATCTTCTTGAGAAACATGTCAGGATTTTTACCTATTCGTTCATGCATAGGTACAGTGAAACCCATCTAATCCGGACACCCTTGTGATTTCATTGTGCTTAGTTTAGATGGGCATCAATGTATGCAATGTATTTAATTGTCCTGTCTATTCATGACTGAAAATTACAAAAATTGGTCATCGAATGCTTATAACAGTGTATCTCTCTAAACCGGACACCCTGGGGACCTCCCACACTGTACTGGGGACCTCCCACACTGTACTGGGGACCTCCCACACTGTACTTGGGACCTCCCACACTGTACTGGGGACCTCCCACACTGTACTGGGGACCTCCCAGGGTGTCCGGTTTAGAGAGATTCCACTGTATGATACTGTACATTTATTGCAAAATTACTCAAGCAGGATCAAGGTGCATGATCACGTGGTTACAACAACAACAACGTCGCCCATTCCAAAGTAAGTATTATTTGATAGTTTCCTTAATATGCAACGGATTTTTATGAAATATGGCGCAGCAAACGCGTCTTCATGAGCTGCATTTGGTGGCCTATGGAATTTGGCACAGACTTGTGTCGTTTTTGCGAATAATCGAATTCCGTGTCGGAGACACGGAAATCGATTATTCGCAAAAACGACAAAAGTTTGGGCGAAAATACAGATACCACCAAATGAAGCTTAACAAGACGCGTTTGATGCGCCATATTTCATCAAAATCTGTTAAATGTACGTAATAAGGACACTATAAAAGAATACGTACTTTGATTCGGTACTTGTTGTTGTTGTTAGTACCACGTGATCATACACCTTCATAACAGTGTTATAGCCGGTGACTGTTTCGTAAAAGTGGTGTGGTTTGATTTGTCTTAGGAGAAAGTGAACCGGTGTCCAGTGCAGATTTGATGTAGCTCATGTAAACTGTAACATCCATGTAATATTGAAAGTAGCAGAGATTGCAGTACATGTATATATTCGACATAAGTACATGTCGTGCGATTTTTCATAAAAGATATTTACAGAAACTGTGACATGTTATGTAAATGACGCAGAAAGAGCGCGACATTTTCCTAGCACTTGTGGAATATGAACATTTCGCCAACTTTCGACGTCATTTACGGAATATATCGTAACTTGTGTAAATATTTTTCACGAAATATCGTACATGTTCCGGTACAAATTCACATGGCGAGTCTCATATACAGATAGGGTATTCGGTCATTTTACGGCATTGCAATTATGTTGTAAATAAAGTGTGTAAATTCATTTCCCAGGAGGCAGCGGATGTTGGCACGGAGGTATGTAGGTTAGACCACACCAAATAGTTTTACTGAATAATTTAACAGAATCACATCCAATAAGGTCAGTCTCTCCTACTTTCACTATTTGTATGGATGCTGTGGGACCCACTTGTACATGACTTGCAGCCAGTCTGTACAAAAGGGGGTGTTTTTATTTCTAAATAATATGAAAATTAGTTGCAAAAAGAGCAGATCCTGATGAGACGGCTCGTCACGAGCCGGCTCATCTGGATCTACACTTTTTGCCAATACCACTATACCTATACAGGCATGTGGTGTTTAAAGGGCTAAGTTTTCGGACGAACAGATGATAACACGAAAAGAATAAACGATATTCACGTCATCATGCGACGTAAGCTATGTATAGGTTAGACCACACCAAATTGTTTTCCTATATAAGTTAACCGAATCCCATCCAATAAGGCCAGTCTCTCCTACTTTCACTATTCGCATGGATGTTGTGGGACCCACTTGTACATGACATGCAGCCAGTCTGTACTGGTTCTGCATGAATTAAACAATAGGTTCACTTACTCCTAAGAAAGAAATATCCAACCTCGTCATGTCCCCCAATATTATTTACATTGTTTGGCCACGAAAACTCTCTTTCATCAGGTGACAAACAGGTTCAGTGTTTTATTTTAAATGCTACAAATATGCTGAAAACTGGTCTTAAAAGCACCCCAAAGTGTTCCTCAAGTGAAACTGGGTATAAATAGATCACTATTTGCAAGTAAACTAGGTCTGTGACCTCAACACGCCCGCATTATTGTTTTAATACCGGACTACTTCTGCGCCATTTGGTATTGTCTAACCTCTAGCACAACGCAGTTGTCAATTTCTCAGCGCATTTCTCAGCGCATTTCTTTAACAAGCTGACACACTATCTGACCGCTAGCTAATTGGCGAAATGATCATCCCTAATGAGGGTAATGATTTTTTCTCGGCTCTAAATTAACCCTTTCACCCCTAAGTAACTGGAATGGATTTTGATATGCTACTTTTACAACCAATCCAACCGTCACAAAACTAGTCCATTTATGAAAAGGGGGTGTTTTTGTTGTAAAAAATATGAAAATTACTTTCAAACAGTGCAGATCCTGATGAGACGGCTCGTTACGAGCCGGCTCATCTGGATCTGCACTATTTGCATAAACCGATATAGCGGGCTTTCGGGTTCAAAGGGTTAAGTCGACGAATTCAGTATAATAAAAATTTATAAATTTATCCTTAAATTGAAAATTTCTCCCTCAAAGTGTACTTAGCAAGAAAAGTATACAGTCGAACCTCCCCGAACGGCCACCTCTCTACAACAACACCCTCTCTGTAACAGCCGCTATTTTATATCCCAAATGGATGCATTCCTCTCTATCTACCCCTTAGACTGCTGAGCACGAAAAGTGTCGTCTTATGTTGCTTTAGCATTCTTTCCCAATAAAAACATGTTTTGACAGCACTTTAGAATCATTTCCATTGGAAATGATTCTAAAATGCTGTCAAAACATGTATTTTGATGAGAATTAGCGAAGAAAATAAATAAACATCAGACGACAAAACTTAATTGAGCATTAACCTCCCTACAACAGCCACCTCTCTACAACAGCCAGTTGTGCGTCTTCCCATGGGTGGCTGTTGTAGAGAGGTTGCACTGTACTTTGTAATTTTAGTGAACTCGGCTACAGATAACATAATGTCGTATCAGCCATTGGCCTGATACGAATATCCGGGTTACAACGCATTGAAAACCGACGTTTCATTGGTTGAACGACATCACAATGTCATGACGCTACCGAATTTTGTCCGTGTAATGACGCAACATGGACGCAATATTTGCCCATTATGTCGCATAATACGTTACCTGATAAATATAATACCATACAAGCGTACGAATTCCTACGCGTTTCACAACCGTGCAAGTTAACCTTGATATCAACACTAGCCTGGTTTTCTCCACATGTACATGTATGTACGACGTCATCGTGCTGTAACCATGGTAACTTTACACCGCAATTTGTCAGTAACATACGGGTAGCTTCTTACGGAGCCCCGCAGGGGACGAATACTTTCTTTTTTATTAATTCGCTCCCATGAAATAACAATTCGTTTCCTAAATTTAACAATTCGTTTCAACGAATTAACAATTCGTTCCCACGAATTAACAATTCACATATGTCCGACCGCACAAAAATTGTTATTTAGTGGGAACGAATTGTTAAATTGAGGGTACGAATTGTTAATTCGTGGGAACTAATTGTTAAATTGAGGGAACGAATTGTCATTTCGTGGGAACCAATTTCGTGGCTCCGTAGCTACTTGTGCATGTACAGTGGGGTCACCGTGTAAGTGCAAACACGAACGAACACGACAGGTTGGAACACAACCTGTCGTGTTCGTTCGTGTGTGCACTTACACGCTGACCCCACTGTAGCATAGATCCAATGCAAACCCATGAAGACATGCAGTGAAGAAACTAAAGCAATACCTCATGATACACAGGCGTACGGGGCCCCGTAGGGGACATGTATTTCGTTTTATTAATTCGTTCCCACGAAATAACAATTCGTTCCCTCAATTTAACAATTCGTTCCCTCTAATTAACAATTAGTTCCTACGAAATGACAATTCGTTCCCTCAATTTAACAATTCGTTCCCTCTAATTAACAATTAGTTTCTACGAAATGACAATTCGTTTCCTCAATTTAACAATTCGTTCCCTCGAATTAACAATTCATTCCAACGAAATGACAATTCGTTCCCTCAATTAAACAATTCGTTAATACGTCCCCTGCGGGGATCTGTGCAGGCGCACATCGGCGGTCGATGAGCCTTTAACGGGTCACAAGCATACTCTCCACAGCGATGTGCGGTCCCAAAAGGATTGCGATAGCACGTGGAATACATACAAATGAGGCAAAAGCAACGAATGCAACACATAGCTCTAGTTCACCCGTTTATGGTGGCTGATTCCGTACATCGCCATTTTTCTTTTTCGCCTCGTCAATCGGAAACCGCAGTGTGGGACCCCGGATCATCAAGGATGAATGCATAATTGCTTCGTCAATGTGATGATATATATTGCATAACATACATGTGAGCATTCTATCTTACTGTAATCTACACGGTGCATGAGGTTGTCATTTCGGTCATCTTAGTGCATGCAAGTCATAAGTAAGTTTTACCTCTTGTTGCGTTTGACACATATCATTAAACATGTCAAACACATGAATAAATGTTGCTGCAACATGCTCGGAAGACATTGGTTAACAGTGTGCTATGCGTTATTTTCATTAAATTTAGATATAAAGTTTGATATCTGAAGTGTTTGTCGACCCTGTTTTAGAATGCAGTAATGACTGTGCAACAGTAAGAACAATACACAGTGCTGTAGATATATACCTGTATTACCATACACACATACTGTATCGAATACAGTGACTTGTAAGTAGTTATCTGAATGTATTGTCCATATTGTCTATTTGCCTACTATGCGAGTAAATATAGCTTTTACCTGTGGTAGCTGTACTACTAATAATACACTATACATCAGTTTGACATTATGCACATTGAAAAATGTGTCACTGTATAATTTTTGAGTGATGTATATCTAGTGTTTTCTGCTGAAATAATATTCATAGGACGGTGTCGTCATATATTTCTGGGACGTATTGCACCAACTTTTATTAGATTTGCTGCCATTTATTTGCTTTAATGATCAAACGCTCCAAGTGGTAAAACTGTCCGATGGCATGCACAAACTAAAGTGGCGGAGATAGCAAATCAATGAATGTTCTGTATCATATACAACAAGAAGGACATGGCCAGATATACTTTATGTAGATATTCACACATGCTACTTCGTTTGAAACAAAATTTCATATCAAATAAAGTGATGGTAATTTAAGCGCTACGACGTTGCAAACATGCGAACTCGCCTTTGAATATGCAGGTGCCCGTTTCAATAAACTTCGTACGACTAAAATGTTCGTAGTGAAAATTTAGGATCGACTGGAAATTTCAATTGATGTATTTAAAATCCAATAATTGTTTACAAGAAAACATTGTTAATGTGGAATTTACAGACTATCTTAATGTTTATACTTACGAACATTTTAGTATTACGAAGTTTAGTGAAACGGCCCCATGAGCTCACATTTTGAAACTACTAGCGTGTCTGTGAGACGGTGAAAAGTAAAAGTTCAAAGTTGTGTGCAACCGCAAAATTAATTTCGGGTCGAACATTTGTGTTTTGACTATCCGCCTTTCGAATTTTAAACATGATAAAAGATGTAATGCCGATTCGCGAACGACACGATTATCGAGTAGGTCGAATGATATTTGGCGTTACATGTTGTAACGTGCCATCCGATTATTGTACATGCAGCTATCGGAAATGTAGCAAATGTAACATGTAATATTTACACCTTTTATAAATTCATAATGCAAACGCCCATTTGATGCATTGCCTTTACATCCCAATACAATACATTAGGTACACGTGACGTCGCGCGATGTTGTTGATTGGTTAAAGTCCGCAACGTCGCTGTTCCAGCAATAACGACAAAATGACGTACAACAAGAGTATTGTTAATTTTAACGCCGTATTTGGTTATTTACAGTTTTGAAACTATCGGAAAATGCAGTGTAAATCATAAGTAATAAAACCATGGGCTGTTTCATTTACTGGGGTTAACAATATAGTTGGTCTGTTTAAAGTTTACGAGGAGTCCGCGCACTTTGAACAGACCAAATGAATTGTAACGCCAGTAAACGCAACAGCCCATGGTTTTAGTTCTTAAATATATGTATATCTGGGTACATACCTTTTTTTCGTGGTAATGCACTTCGATGAACACGTGTGACTGTGACTGGACAAATGGGGCTTATGTGATTTTTGACCAGTAGCCTATTTCATCAACATTGCAAAGTATACTTTAGTAGCAAAATTTTCAATTTTCAATTTTATGATAAATTTATTAATTTTTATTATACTGAATTTATTACATTATCACAGCCATTATGGCTGTGATAATGTAATAAATTCAGTATAATAATTCTGCATACTTTTAATCATCAAATATATGCAGTCATTAGTTCTATATGAAATAATGCATTTCAGGAAAAATAAATGATTACTCCCTCAAAGTATACTTTGCAATTTTGATGAAATCGGCTACTGATCAATTCTTACTCTCCTGTAGTAACGATATATATAGCTTATTAGAAGGATGGCGGGTTGTTTAGTGATGGAATAGCGAACCGTGCAGATCCTGATCAGACTGTGCGGATGCACAGTCTGATTTGGATGTACACTGGTCGCAAATCCTATAAGCACTATTTCTCCAGTCACAACAAGAAATCCAAAGCCCGATTCTGGCTATAGTAGTACATTGTATGTGTTATTCCGAATGCAAGCGGCTACCAGATAGCTGAAGTAATTTCATTATTGCAGCCCGTTCAATTAATTACACCACGTCTCGATACACAAATTGGCGAAATTAATTGCTTGTCGTACAGCAACTATCAGTGGTCCTACATTGCAACCTGGCCAGACAGCCAGGATTGACATATCACTATACACTATGATTCAATGATGCAACGGCGCCATTCTTGCCAAATTAAAGGTGCAGGCACACACTTTTATAATACAGGGAGACAGACAGTTTTGAATATTCTGTAGATATGACAAAATAAACATTCGTTCACCAGTATCCCACGTATTGACTGGCATTATTATACATTTTACATCAGACGTAAAGTTCCACACTGATATCTAAAATATTATTTGTTTTCCGGTGACGCATTTAATTAGTATAAATAATAAAAATAGCATGCCTCAATTGCATATGAAAATAGCCGGATATCAGTAAAATAAATATTACTCAATTATTTTATCTAAATAGTGGGCACACATACTGTTTAGAATTGGTGGAATAGTGACACAATTATACACTTATTTAATTCCTATAAAGAACAGTATATGCTTACTGAGTGGGCATGTACCTTTAAGTTGCAGATCATAACTAAAGTCTCTAAAGCCCTGCGCTATGTTGCCAGGAAATTAGTTGGGATCGTGAACACTATAGGAATGAATGGCCTTTTTGTGGAATTTATCGGGGTATAAACTTGGAAAAGTCGCGGGAATACTGGACGAAGGCCGGAAGGCCTCGTCCAGTATTCCCGCGACTTTTCCAAGTTTATATCCCCGATAAATTCAACAAAAAGGCCATTCATTCCTTATAATTCCAGCATTTGAATTAAATTCATCAAGAAAATGTGTTTATTTTCCGTTTTCCGTTTAACTACGCCTCACGGTTACAGAAAGTTGTTCGGCGTGGGAGTTTACTGGGATATAAATTTTGGACAGAGACTTGCTACGGACCAATCATGTGTTAGTGAATTGTGTAAATATTTTTGTGCTGGAATTATAGCATGATATTCCACTTATTATGGAGATCATACAAGTAGATACATGCAGTTTCATTCAATTGTCCGAAAACTGCACGTTTAATTACATTTAAGTAAACAGAAATAAACGAAATTTACCGTTTCACCTGTTAAAAATACATGTTATTCACGCATGTCTCATTACTTAAATGCTTAAAGTAACTCCAACCTTGCTAAAATATATTATGACACTTGTGCCCGAGACTGGATAAATGTATTGTTTTTGCGACCGGTGTAGGTCCAAATCAGCATGTGCATACGCACAGTTTGATCAGGATCTGTACAATTCGCGATTTCATCAATGAAACACCCGTCATGGTTATATATGTGATATCGTTATCAGCCTATATATACATGGGTGTGTATTTGATCAAGAACTACACTGGTCATACATACAATACGCCCCATTTCTCTAGTCACAGCCACAGTTGACAAGTCCATCCAGGCCTACTGTCTGTTTCACGAACCTGCCCAAATTTAACGGCCATACCAACAATGCAAACAATTTTTTTTTCGATAATATTAAATTTCATCAAAATTTAAGAATGAGCCTTCTTTTTATTTCGTGAAATTTGGTTAAATATTGATTTTATTACGAATAATGAGATGAAGAACCTGAAGAAGGAGTCGAAAAACGAAAAGGTTTGGAAATTGATTCTGAAACCTAGCTAGATAGCTTGGCAATGGTCTAACTAAGAAAACAATAGTTACATTTTGAAGCAATATTGGACCAAATTTTACGAAATAAAAAGTAGGCTCATTCTTAAATGTTGCTATAACTTAATATTATCGAACAGTATATTGTTTTCGTATTATTTATGTAGCCGTGATATTTGGGCAAGTTTCGTGAAACAGACAGTATGCTCCGCGCAAGGTAGCTGTTCCAATGTGGCAGCTTTTTGTCACAAGTTTCAAACGTAAATGGCTTCTGATGATTTGTGGTTGAGACTTGTGACATTGGGCTTATGGAATGTTTGGCCAATGCAGTTCCTGATCGAATAGCACACAAACAAGGTATTCACTTATTTTTCGTAAACGCACAAATGATACTATTAGAAAAGACATAACAGCAATACATCGCCGAGTGTAGGCACGTGTATTGCTAGGTAAGCTCATGAAAATGTAACGCCACTCTATGCAGAGGGCGGGGATTCATTTGAACACTGAACTCCACTGCACAGGCAGAGATATGATCGCATCTCAGATCGCATCTCTGACAGCGATCATATCGCATTGCGTCGATGTCAATAACGTCTGGGATGTTTAAATATTGTCTCGACGTCGATGACCTTTTCATATCGCGGTCAAGGCTCGAAAACAATGTTACAATATACAATGTACATGTACATTATCGATACTTTCCAACTGTCTATGTGTGTCACAGACGGTGACACTAGCGCGTAAATTGGTAACATTTCTACCAATTGTGGTTTTGCGATCAGTGTTGATCCAGATCAGCCTGTGCATCCACACAGTCTGATCAGGAACTGCATTGTTCGCCATTCCATCATTGAAACACCCGTCCTGCTTCTAACAAATACCGATGTATATATCCGTCTGCAGGAGTGTACTATTTGATCAGGAGCTCCGATTGGTAACACATCCCATTATGTCCATTGTCTCACAGCCACGAATAAAAGCGTACATAGAGAAATAATCGACACCTTAGTCTATAGCAATGCCAGAGATACGATGTCATCATACAGCAATAACGTGCACGTGCTGGCGAATGACAGTATCATTAGGCCGTAGGCAATACCACCCAAACTAAAATATACTAGTCCAATTTTCTAACCGGTCATCTGCTTCATGTCGCATTATATAGTTTGCTTATTGTTGTTTAAGGTTTGTGAATGATGGTCCATTCTACAAAAATGTTTACCCTCCATTTCTCGAGAGTTTCCTGCCTTCGCCGACGTCTGATGCGCCTGTCTAATTCGTCCCACATGTGATCTATCGGTTTGAGGTCAGGCATGTCAGGGCTGTTCAGTGGCCATTCCAAGACTCATATTATTACATTGTTATCATCAAGTAATTGACAAGAAGCTTTTGCAGTATGACTTGGTGCATTTGCATACATGAATGTCACGGATAGTCCCATGTTGCGTAGATAGGGCAGCACCGTGTACCGATCTTGTACGTGTGTCTTTACATAGAGAATATTAGGTTAGGCAAGGCTTAGGAAACGGGATGGGCGAGGCTCTGCCGAGCACATCCCGTTTCCGAGCCGTGCCAGATATTTTTCCCATTCACAGTACTAACCTACTATTCTATTTATCCCGTCATCACCTACAAATGGCTTTAAAATGCAAACAAGTAACCCCAGTCACCGCATATATTCATACGCGGTGATTAGGTCGTATTGACAGGATATCAAAAAATGTTTCACGGCACATACGCACTGTGTTGACGGGATAAATGTATGTTCGGCTTTCGTGTTAGATCGGCAAAACTTCTGGTGCACGTGTACATGTACATGCACATCTTCCACAAGTGTTGAATGGTGGATAAGGTCAGGTTCATAATGATTGTGACTTGTGACATTAAGAACACTTGTAACACTGCTCTACGTCCAGAAAAGAAATACAGATTACGAAAGCAAAGATGTTTGACTAAGAAAGATGGTACATACTTTTCTAAGTATTGCTGACATAGGAAAACGATTTACGCTACACACTGTCCATATGATAGTTGAGAAATATAGCAAATATAAAGTCCATGAGTAATGTGCGGGTGGGAAAGTATGTGTGCGTTTAGGTAGGGCGTAACTAGGGCCGGCGAGGAGGCGAGTTTCCAAACAATCAGATGATGTGGCTTGGGTTGGCTGTCTGATGGATTGACAACACCATAGCATCATACTAGCCTTTGGTTGAATAAAAAGAAAAGAAAATGTTTATCTGGAATGTCCAGTCGGTATCATGCCCACGTCCACTGTCCGCAATGGTCATTCGAGGCATACCGATTGTTGTTGTTGTGTTTTTCCGATGCGGCCGATAGACCTGCAAACGTTGATCAGCATTGTCACCTGATGCACGTCTCTTCCGTGAAGCACGGGCAGAAAAACCGGTTTCCGACGAACTGGTTACGCACGAGAAATGGCACATAATTTGAACCCAGCACATCACTATTATAGTTTAGCAGTACGTACAAATAAACTACAGAAATATCAAATGAATATCTTTAACATCAACTATTAATCGAATATTAAAAAGTGACCGGTTAGAAAATTGGGCCATCATGTTGTGATATCAAGGCTCGACATGGCTGCGGAACGCGTAGGAACCAATCCATCTCTACCGTTTCGAGAAGGTTTGTAAAACTAGATGTGTGGAAATGATGTGGAAACCCAGTTGTGTGTGGGATCCAACTAAGCGAGCGATGTGGCTATGGGGGTCCGCGGGCTTGCCACACACCGTCCCCCCCCCCATCCAGCCCCGGAAAACTTTCAAGACTTAGATGCAATTTCTTGCATTCTACTGGAGTAGATTGCAAGAGTTAACGTTCGCACATAAAATTGAATATGTGTTTTTATAACAATAATTATAATATAATATAATTATGATATCCAATAGAACCATATATTAAAAGAAAGACAACATTAGCTGGAAGCCCGGAAAGAGAACTCACTTACTTACTTTGCGTCATAATACATTAGCCAATCAGTAACGTCATGTTACGCCTGTTGACAAATGAAACGTAAATGAAAGAAGTATTTGAATCCGTTATAACAAGGATATGCGTAACTAGGCAAACTAACGTTGGCATCAGTCAGTCTCTATTTGGCCAATGTAACGATCGTGACTTGGCGAAGGTACAACTGCGATAATGCTGACGATACCTTCTCTATTTCAAAATACTTGAATAGTGTGTTTCTACGGGGCGCCAAGTGGGACATGGCTCAATTTTGTCAACAAAATTCATTTTTGTGCCACAAAATTCAATTCTGTGTCACAAAATTCACTTTTGTGCCACAGAATTGAATTCTGTGTCACAAAATTCAATTCTGTGCCATGTGTCACAAAATTCAATTCTGTGTCACAAAATTCACTTTCGTGCCACAAAATTCAATTCTGTGTAACAAAATTCAATTCTGTGCCACAGAATTCAATTCTGTGTCACAAAATTCAATTCTGTGTCACAAAATTCACTTTCATGCCACAAAATTCAATTCTGTGTAACAAAATTCAATTCTGTGCCACAGAATTCAATTCTGTGTCACAAAATTCACTTTTGTGCCACAAAATTCACTCCACAAAAGTGAATTCTGTGTCACAAAATTCAATTCTGTCAATTCTGCACACGCATGTAAGAAGGACTACCATTGGTCAGAAACTGCACTGGAGAAATGGGTCACGGTCGCCGATCTACACATTCAATGTCGATGATTCATTTCTCATTCTGCCGATGATTCATTTCTCATTATGCCATTTTGCTTCAACTATCTCCAAACAGTCAAACGTTGACAAACCCATTCGTATTTAAACTCATTTGAGTTATAAGTGTACACATAATTCATGTACATGTAGATCTCCCGCGAGTACTGACGTCATGTATTGTGTGTATCGCAAGTTACATCTTCCCCAGTTAAATCAATAATACACGCGCTGTGGCCTGTGTTCTGACTGCTGTCTGTGTTTATAAACAGAATGTGTGTATTGGGCCATTTGAGGAAACCATTTGTAGTATTTGTGTAGATACCATGGATAATAAGATGGTGTATACTGTAAATAATGCATGTAGACACATAGTTGCGAACACGTAACTTCGCAACTAGTAGACACAGATCCAATACCATTTGTTTCACAAGGTTTATAGATCTACTGTTAGAATACGACGTCATCTAATGTCATTTTCGAGCATAAAACGTTACCTGATAAATAGAATACCAGGCTAGTGTATTTTAATATCAAGTTTATCAGGCTCGGCTCGGAAACGGTAGGAATTCCTCGGCAAGCCTCGGAATTCCTACGCGTTTCCTAGCCTTGCCTGATAAACTTGATATCAAAATACACTAGCCTGGTATTCTCTATATATGGGCATGCTCTCAGGTCTAGCTATGTCCGGCTACTTTATGTTTGACCCTGTTTACATAATTGAGGGAAAATTCTGAATATTTTTCTTATTTCTCCTTCAAGGTATATATGCTTATATGGTGTGACCACTCATTTGTAATCATAATATAACCAAAATAACTGTCCATAAAGAAGTATAATATTGATATATTGGGTTATATTTTCTCATTGAAATATTTAAACCTGCAAGTGTACTCCACCATCTAGTAAAATGGACTAAGACCGATCTCAACCAATCAACGTAGAGATGACATAGACTATCCTACGCAAACTAATTTTTGTGGACAAAAATGAATTCGTGTCCCACAAAACTGAATTTTCTTCACAAAACTCAATTCTGTCTTACAAAATTGAATCCTTTATAACAAAAATGAATTTTGTAAACGAAACGTATGCAGAATTGAATTTTGTGACACAGATTTGAATTTTGTGACACAGAATTGACAGAATTGAATTTTGTGACACAGAATTGAATTTTGTGATTTTTAGTGTTACAAAACTCAATTGTGTACACATAATTAACCTGTCCTGCATGGCGCCCCGTAGCTTCTTGTCACACAGCTTGATAACCAAAGGGCTTGATTGCTAGTGAGCATTGCCAATAGATTTGTAAAACGTTGACAATATTGGCAAGATTAACGAGGGCTGTTGTGTGTATCTATTTCCAAGTCTGCACAACACAATAGTTTGTTGTGTAGATGTTATATTACGGAGCCACACAGGGGACGTAGAATTATTATTTTTTATTAATTAGTTCCCACGAAATGACAATTCGTTCCCTCAATTTAGCAATTCGTTCCCACGAATTAACAATTCGTTCACACGAAGTAATAATTATTTCCCTCAATTTAACAATTCGTTCCCACGAAATAACAGTTCGTTCCCACGGGAACGAATTGTTAAATTGAGGGAACGAATTAATTGTCATTTCGTGGGAACGAATTGTTAATTCGAGGGAACGAATTGTTAAATTGTGGGAACGAATTGTTAATTCGAGAGAACGAATTGTTAAATTGAGGGAATGAATTGTTATTTCGTGGGAAAGGATTAATAAAAAAAATCCATGTCCCCTGAGGCGCTCCGTACGATAGCATTACTGTAACACTACATGGCTTATTTTACCGTCGTGGTATCAGCGCAGTACGTGACTTGTATTGTACAATTTGTTTCAGTACAGTGCATGTTTTTATTTCAGACAATGCATCAGTGAAATAAATAGCATAACACCAACTTTGATTCCGTGATGTGTAACTGATCAAGATATTTAATCTAACGTATACAGGCTTGTA
This sequence comes from Conchocele bisecta, assembly GCA_029237695.1. Classification (NCBI taxonomy): domain Eukaryota; kingdom Metazoa; phylum Mollusca; class Bivalvia; order Lucinida; family Thyasiridae; genus Conchocele; species Conchocele bisecta. The sequence goes on along the minus strand of CM055279.1, from coordinate 60,406,590 downwards.
GTTTAGTTAGTATGCCTGTATGAATTACGGTTGCCGCGTTAAGCATCGTATGTGTTTAAGCTCCCTTTTGCAGAATGATTGACAAGGCACCGATGCTGTTTCAGCTCTAATGCAGTATTTACGCGTCCCATAGGATAACATGGCGCACGGTCCTATATCGGATAGATAGTTGTGTGCACGCTGCAAATGACATATATCGCAGTAAATAATAAATAGAGGTTACCTGTAACATTCGTGCGATAACTGACCTCATAATAATTGACAGTTAAATTTACATCGATTAAATGACACGGCATTGCAATGCCGTGTCATTTAATCGATGTAAATTTAACTATGGACGCCTGTGCATGCGCACTGTGCTGGTCAAAGTGAGATGAGACAGACCCTTGGCCATATGGTACATTATTGCTTATATCACTACTGTCCTGCTAAATAGGTTCAGTTACATTACTGTCTGTTCGACGTTTTGCTGCCGACGAACGTTTGGCTATTAAAAACCTTTTTCGACCCTGATTGTCTCTCTTTACCTCCATGTTAAATTCCCATAGTAAAGTCGTTTTTTTCGCAATACATTAAATATTTTTTGGGGAGGGTGACCTTTTTGTTACTGATGAAAAAGTACTTATTTTAGTTTGTATTTCAATTGTGGTATCACAACATGTACATGGTCAATATTGCAGACTTATTATCACCGTTTATTTTACAGTATGGTACATCGAATTCTTCATGTGATGTCATGATTTCCCCGATCCTGGGAAGTCATCAAGTACGACTGTCATTTCTTCAGTTCACATTCAGACTTGCATGGAACGCAGAATCTACATAATCTCAAATAAGTATTGCTAGCTGTAAATATTTAGAGCTAGCATTACTTATTTGAGAGTATGTAGATATGGCGTTCCAGGAACGCCAAATCTACATAAAGTCAAACAATTATTGCTAGCTTTACATAATTAGAGCTAGCAATAAATACTTAGAGCTAGCTCCAAATGATTTAGAGAGCACTTCAAATTATTTGGAACTGGCTCTAAATATTTAATGCTAGCTCTAATTATTTAGAGCTAGCATTAATAATTATTTCAGTTTATGTAGATTTGGCATCGCATACACTTGTGGTGTTGATTGCCTTCTCCGCAATGGGTGGTCCTTGTGCTGGTGCTTGTAGGTGATTGTGTCATTAACTCTTTGCGGAATACACCATTACGGGTATGATTCTTTTTAAATATTTTATTTTTATTTTGTTATTTCTCCATGGAGGTATATGTTGCGACCACTCATTTGAACCGTCTCGATGAGACGGTTCAAATGGTGGTCGCGACATATACATGTACTTCTCAGCACATTTAAAGTAAATATAATTTTTCTCAATTAAAATGACATATGAAATTGGTTAACTGTGACATTACTGGAACAGTCCTTGACTACAGATGAAGAGCTGCAATACAACCTTCGCCTGGGACGTTAATTCGATAGATCATACACAATAGGAAAAACATACTACTGTCTGTTCCACGTTTTGCTGCCGACAAACATTTGCCTATTAAACACATTAAATCTGAAAAATATTTAAAAGTAAGTACTTTTTTTATCAATAACAAAAAAGTCACCCTCCCCAAAAATTGTTTTTTTTATGAAATTCAATTTAACATGGGGGCTAAAAATAGATTTTTTTAAATATATTTTTTATTTGTGGACCGATTTTCAAAATCTAGCTTTTCTTTTCTTAATTACATCATTTTCAAACTATCTCGCCATGTTTCGGAGTCAATTTCCAATTCTTTTTGTTTTTTGATCCATCAGGATCAAAAAACGAAACATTTGGGAAATTGACTCCCCATGTTCAGTTAAATTCCCATAGGAAAATCTTTTTTTCCGAATAAAATCAATATTTGATGGAATTAATCAAACACATTTTTTTGGGGAAGGTGACTTTTTTGTTATTGATGAAAAAGTACTTACATTTAAATATTTTTTAGATTTAATGTTTTTAATAGCCAACAGTTCGTCGGCAGAAAAACGTGGAACAGACAGTAAGGTCAAGGTCACAGGAATGAAAACAAGGAACTTAGTTCATGGCGTGTGTTGCACGCATTGCATGAATGTATAATCATTTACTACCGACACTGCGAACTTATAAACACATATCGTGCCATACCGACACTATTCCGATAAGGGAGGCTACCGCAGTCGGTATTATTCATGTTTGCTGTCATCTGCGTAATGTTCTCGATATGTCCAATATTTATGTATGTATCTTACACACGATGGCAGAACTGATGTCTGCTCACGCGTGACAACAAACACCTAATGGCGTCTACAGCCGCCGTAGTATGAGATATACTCGTATACATTGTATATATATGGTGATTATGTAGCGACATTTCGTCTCTTCTTTGTTACGTTGTGTGCAGACGAAAATCAAGGACATACGTTCGTCTGATCATAGCGTATAAAGGAATCAATGCACTTTAAAGGTACATGCCCACTCAGTAGGCACAGAATGTTTTTTTATATCGGAGACATCATCTGAGGCATGTTCTAGCAAAATAAACATTCATTCACTATTAGCCCACGCATTGATTGGCATTATTATACATTTTATATTAGAGTCAAATTTCCACACTGACATCAGGGGCGATAACCCTGTTTCCTTAAAATGTTAAAGGACATTACTATTTATTATCTGTCTTTATTTTTTGATGTGCAATGGTCATACTTTATAATCTGTCCATAATGTTATTTTTTCAAGTGACACATTTAATTAGTATAAATAACTAACAAATACCATGCCTCATTTGCATATGAAAATAGCCTGATACCACCGCGCGTCACTATCAGTTAACTAAATATTAATAAATCATTATATTTGTATAGCGGGCACTTGTAATCTTTATAACTGGTGGAAAAGTGACACAATTATACACTTATTTAATTCCTATAAAGAACATGTTGTGCCTACTGGGCATGTACCTTTAAGGTTCTACATGGCGTATATAGGAAGGAACGAATAATATGAGTTTCAATATACGTTTCTATGCGGCGGCGAAACGAAAAGACGAAATGTCCCTAGCTAGCCAACAGGAATATTAACATTGCATACTGATGCATTATTGTCAGGTCTAAACTGTTCGTCAATCAAATACAATGTACGGGGTTCTCACTGCGCTGAACCGTCTAGACCGTATTACGACTACTATGCGTACACATTATCATGAAGATCGTGCTTACAGTGGTCACGAATATTCAAAATGTTCCTTTGTCCGCTGATGGGGCAACGCGATTCTATCCATTAATTAGCATGTCCCAATCGCACTAGTAACATGCCGTTGCACAAGTAACACCGGCTAAAACAAGCATTAACCCTTTCAACACCACTTGCATGTACATATTGGCAAATAGTGTAGATCCGGATGAGCCGGCTAGTGACGAGCCGTCTCATCAGGATCAGCACTTTTTGCAAGTAATGTTCATGTTTTCGAGAGCAAAAACATCCCCCTTTCATAAATGGACTAGTCTGAATTTCATTTTGTGACAATTGGATTGGTTTCAAAATTAACATATAAAAATACTTACATGTAGGAATGAAAACGTTATTTTAATCCATTTGAGATAACCATGTGATTTTGTACCAAAGGATATGAAATCTATTTACAACATTTATGATATTTTCCTAATTATTTGTGTTTATGCAGATTGGGCGTTCCAGGAACGCCAAATCTGCATAAACACAAATAATGAATGCTGCATGACATCGAAGCTTATATATTTCTTCCGCATTTGCTGCCTCAACTTGATACATGTACGTTATTTACAGGAAATATCAAAGTACTGTTTCTGTAAATAGTTGTCACGAAAAATCGCACACTCATCTTCTTGGGTATTATATCACATGACTTGTGAAATTTGACGCTAGTATGTATCCTGATCATCATTTGAACGAGTCATATGCAATAAACAGTGAACAACACTAAGTATTGTATTCATATAACCGATTGACAGAAAGGCGAACACCGTAGACACTGACAGTGTGAACAGGTTGATCCGCTGTTTAAAGGTTAGAGGATACCAAATGGGCCGAAATCGCCCAGTGGGTATGCAGAAGTAGTCCGGTTTTAACACCAGTTTTCAGCATATTTGTTTTTAAAGAAAACACTGAACCTGTTGGTAACGGGATATGACGAGGTTGGATATTTCTTTCTTAGGAGTAAGTGAACCTATTATTTAATTCATGCTGAACCAGTAGAGACTGGCTGCAGGTCATGTACACGTAGGTCCCACAACATCCATGCGAATTGTGAAAGTAGTAGAGACTGGCCTTATTGGATGGCATTCGGTTAAATTATGTAGTAAAACTATTTGGTGTGATCTAACCTATAACATTGGTCGCTGTTACATGATTCAGTTCATCAACTGGGGATGACGACAAGATGTTATATCATATCAGATAAAACCTAAGCATATGTTACAAATCAGGTATTATGGTGATTTCCAGTCATCCGCAGTTGTAAATGATATGACAGAATGCATGGCGTACTCACGAGATAGCCTGAAAGCTGGTACACTGTACGCTACAACGTACACCTCATACAATACGCAATACAAGTTAATACTTTCTTCCACAGTTGTACATTTCCACATGTTATAACGCATAGTATCATACTATGCGTTATAACATGTGCAAACGTACAAGTGTGGAATTGCTTGTTCTATGCGATGTGCGTTGTAGCGTACAGTGTACCAGGGGCCTGTTTCACTAAACTTCGTAGGACTAAAATGTTCGCAAGTGCAAATTTAGGATATGCTGGAAACTTCAATTGATGGATTTACATGTATTGAGCATAGGCTGCATATGCAGCCTATGCTCAATAAATGTAAATCCAATAATTGTTTACAAGAAAACATTGTTAATGTGAAATTTACAGACTATCATAAGTTTGCACTTACGAACATTTTAGTCGTATGATGTTTAGTGAAACGAGCCCCAGGTTTCAGACAGTTGGACATACATTATTTGTACCTAGCTCAATTTACTGCAATTATAGAACCATCGAACGTTTAACTATGTGTCCCGGCTAGGTAACAATACATGTATGTACCATAACTCATAATTCATATAAAGTTGATATCAAGCAATATACATAACTTGACTGTGCGTATTTATCGCAAAAGATAAATTAATATTTCATGTAACTTTGATCCGGCATGGGCTTCGTGCTGTTCGTGTATAAGCTACAGTAATCATTGATTTACATATATCAGGATCATGCGTAATGGGAATGTCGTTAATTAATTGGTAAATACAGGACATCAGGGGGCCGTTTCACTAAACTTCTTACGACTAAAATGTTCGTAAGTGCAAAATTATGATAGTCTGTAAATTTCACATTAACAATGTTTTCTAGTAAATAATTAATGGATTTACATTTATTGAGCATAGGCTGCATATGCAGCCTATGCTCAATAAATGTAAATCCATCAATTGAAATTTACAGACGATCATAAATTTGCACTTACGAACATTTTAGTCGTAAGAAGTTTAGTGAAACGGGGCCCCAAACTCCGATAGTTGATTTTCATCAAAGATTTGTAAGTTATTCATTTTTCAGTTCATTACCGAGTGTTTATATCCAAGATTCATTTCACATATTGAGACTGTTACATGCACACTAGTGTGATTTGGTGAGGAACTATACTCATTACAAGTACAATGTAGTACAGGGGACCGTTTCACTAAACTACTTACGACTAAAATGTTCGTAAGTGCAAATTTAATATCGTCTGTAAATGTAAATTATGAGCATAGGCTGCTTATGCAGCCTATGCTCAATAAATGTAAATCCAATAATTATTTACAAGAAAACAGTGTTAATGTGAAATTTACAGACTATCATAAGTTTGCACTTACGAACATTTTAGTCGTAGGAAGTTTAGTGAAACGGCCCCCTGTTTCGTAACACGACATACATTTATACAGTAGTACGCTTCAAATATGGCAGACCTTGTGCGTTATTGTATTACCTAGTTCATGCGCAATATATGAAAGCCAGTATGTTATAGATATATTGAGCGATGTGTTCATATGTTGCATAATAATCTAGAGAGTAATATCTATTTGCCAGGACATGTATATTATAGAAATATGCCACGATATTGGTCAGCATATTATACTGTTCTGGAGCGAAATTGGTCTTATAACATGCATGTTTGGAGCGAAATTGGTCAGTATATTATATTGATCTATAACGATATTGCAGAATATTATAGAGCTCTGGAATAACATTGGTCAGCATCTTGTTTGTTCGTTTATTCGGCTTTTATTTAAGGGTGGGAGTTGGCTCAGCATATTGAATTGCTCAGCGTATTATAGCAAGCTGGAGTGATATGTTTCAGCATATTATAATCTGTAGTGGTATATGTCAGTATATTATATTGATATGGAGATAGATTTGTCAGTATATTATATTGATATGGAGATAGATTTGTCAGTATATTATATTGATATGGAGATAGATTTGTAAGTATATTATATTGATCTGGAGATAGATTTATCAGTATATTATATTGATCTGGAGATAGATTTGTCAGTATATTATATTACCTGGAGATAGATTTGTCAGTATATTATATTGATATGGAGATAGATTTGTCAGTATATTGATATTGATATGGATATAGATTTGTCAGTATACTATATTGATCTGGAGATAGATTTGTCAGTATATTATATTGATATGGAGATGGATTTGTCAGTATATTATATTGATCTGGAGATAGATTTGTCAGTATATTATATTGATATGGAGATAGATTTGTCAGTATATTATATTGATCTGGAGATAGATTTGTCAGTATATTATATTGATATGGAGATAGATTTGTCAGTATATTATATTGTACCTGGAGATAGATTTGTCAGTATATTATATATGATATGGAGATAGATTTGTCATTGTATATATATTGATATGGAGATAGATTTGTCAGTATATTATATTGATCTTGAGATATTATTTGTCAGTATATTATATTGATCTGGAGTGATATGCAGCATATTATATTGATCTGGAGTGATATGGGTCAGCATAATTATATTGATATGGAGTGATATTGGTCAGTATTTATTATATTGATTCTGAGTGATAATTGTCAGTAGTTATATATTGATCTGGAGTGATATTGGTCAGTTATATTATATTGATCTGGATTGATATTGGGCAGTATATTATATTGATCTGAGTGATAGTGTTCAGTATATTATATTGATCTAGAGTGATATTGGTCAGTATATTATATTGATCTGAGTGATATTTGTTCAGGTATTATTATATTGTGATTCTGGAGGTGATATGGGGCAGCATATTATATTGATCTGGAGTGATATTGGTCAGTATATTATATTGATCTGGAGTTGATATTGTCAGTATATATTATGATCTGGAGATATTGGTCAGATATATATTGATCTGGGTGATATTGGTCAGTATATTATATTGATCTGGAGTGATATTGGTCTATAGATATTTTGATCTGAGTGATATTGATCGGTCAGTATTATATTGATCTAGGAGTGATATTGGCAGATATTATATTGATCTGGAGGTGAGTGATATTGGTCATTGCATTATATATTTGATCTGAGTGACATTGTCAGTATTATTATTATGATTGGGAGTGATATTGGGCAGCATATTTATATTGATCTGAGAGTGATATTAGGGCAGGCATATATTATATTGATCTGGAGTGATATATTGGTCAGCATATTATATTGATTTGGAGTGATTATTGGTCAGTATTATAGTGATCTGGAGTTGATATTGGTCAGTATATTATATTGATCTACAGTGTTATTGGGCAGCATATTATATTGATCTGGAGTGATATTGGTCAGCATATTATATTGATCTGGAGTGATATTGGTCAGCATATTATATTGATATGGAGAGATATTGGGCAGTATATTATATTGATCTGGAGTGATATTGGGCAGCATATTATATTGATCTGGAGTCATATTGGTCAGCATGGGCGCATATTAATATTGGATATGGAGTGATATTGGGCAGATTTATATTGATCGAGAGGTGATATTGGTCGAGTATATTATATTGATCTGGAGTGTATTGGGCGCATTATATTGATCTGGAGTGTATTCAGTTATATTATATTGATTGGTGTATTGCTTGCATATTATATTGATCTGGAGTGATATTGGGCAGTATATTATTGATCTGGATGATATTGGCAGTATATATTGATCTTGGAGTGATATTGGTCAGTATATTATATTGATGGGTGATATTGGGCAGATTTTATATTGATCTGAGTGGATATTTAGTATTATATATTGATCTACAGTGTATTGGGCTCATATTATATTGATCTGGGTGATATTGGTCAGCATATTATATTGATTGGAGTGATATTTGGTCTTGCATATATTATATTGATCTCAGTGATATTGTTGGCAGTATATTATATTGATGGAGATATTTGTAGCATATTATATTGACTGAGTGATATTGGGCAGCCATATTATTATTGTCTGGATGATATTGGGCAGCATATTATATGGATTTCTGAATGATATTGTTCAGCATTGGGCGCATTATATTGTCCTTGGGAGAGTTGTATGGGCAGCATATTATATTGATCTGTGATATTGGGCAGCATATTGTATTGATCTTGAGTGGATATGGCAGCATATTATATTGATCCCTGGAGTGATATTGGGTCAGTATATTATATTGCTCTGAGTGATATATGGTCAGTATATGTATTTGATCCAGGAGTGATATTGGTCATATATTTATATAGATCTGAGAATGAATATTGGCAGAGATATTAAAATTGATCTGGAGTTGATATTGTCCAGATTATATATTATCTAGAAGTGATATTGGTCAGTTATATTATATATTGATCTGGGTGATATTGGTCAGTATATTATATTGATCTGGAGTGATATTGGTCCGTTATATTATATTGGATCTGGAGTGAATATTGGTCATATATTATATTGATCTACCTGAAATTATTGGCAGCATATTAAATTATCTTGGAGTGATATTGGATCAGCATATTAAGTATTGATCTGAGAGACATTTGTTACAGTATATTTAATTATTGATTGGAATGATATTGGGCAGCATATTATATTGGATCTGGAGTGATATTGGGCAGCATATTATATTGATTCTGGAGTGGGATATTTTGGTCAGCATATTATATTGATATGGGAGTGAATATTGGTTCAGATATTAGTATTGAACAGGAGTTGATATATTGGGTCAGTATATTATATTGATCTACATGTATTTAATTGGGCAGCATAATTATATTGAACTGGAGTGGATATTGGTCAGCAAATTATATTGATCCTGGAGTGATATTGGTCAGCATATTATATTGATATTGGAAGAGATATTGGGCAGTATATTATATGATTTGGAGTTGGATAATTGGGCAGCATATATTAATATTGATCTGATTGATATTGTCAGCTATGGCAGGCATATTATATTGGATCTTGGAGTGATATTGGGCAGCATAATTATAATTGAATCTGGAGTGGATATTGGTCATGCATATTATATTGATCTGGAGTGGATTATTGGGCAGCATATTAAAATTGATTCTGGAGTCTTGATATTGGTTCCAGCATTTATTATTATTGATCTGGAGTGATATTGGTCAGTAAATTATTATTTGGATCTGGAGTGATATTGGACAGTAAAATTATAATTGATCTGGAGTGATTATTGGTCAGTATATTATATTGATCTACATTGGAAAATGGGCAGCATTATTATATTGATCTGGAGTGATATTGGTCAGCATATTATATTGGAACTGAGAGACAGAAGTCAGTATAATTATATTGATCTGGAGTGAAAATGGGCAGTATATTATATTGACTGGAGTGACTTGGCAGTATATTATATTGGATCTAGAGTGATATGGGCACATATATATGATCTGGATTGGATATTGGGCACATATTATATTATCTGGAGTTGATTATTGGTTGGTGCATATTATATTGATCTGGAGTGATATTGGTCAGACAAACTTAATATTGATACCTGGAGTGATATTTGGAGTCAGTAATAATTATATTGATCTGTGTAGTGATATTGGTCAGTAAATATCTTGATCTGGAGTGATTATTTGGGAAGCTAATATATTGAACTGGAGTGGAATTTAGGTCTGCATAAAATTGGGATACTGGAGTGATATTGGTCAGTATATATATTAGATCTGGAGTTGATATTGGGCAGTATATATATTGGATCTGGAGTGATATTGGGTCAGCATATTAGTAATTGAATTCTGGATTGGATATTGGTCAGTAAATATATTGGGATCTGGAGTGAATTGGGTCAGTATAATTAATTAATTGATCTGGAGTGATATTGGTCAGATATATAATGGAATCTGGAGTGATATTGGTAGTAAATTATATTGGATCTACAGTGATATTGGGCAGCATTTTTATTAAATTGGATCTGGAGTTGATATTGGGTCATCATTTATATTGAACTGGAGTGATAATTGTCAGCAATTATATTGATCTGGCAGTGATATTGGGTCAGTAATAATATATTGATCTGGATGATATTGGGCAGCTTATTAATTGATCTGGAGTGATATTGGGCAGCATATTATATTGATCTGGAATTGGATATTGGGCAGCATATTATATTGATCCTGGAGAGATATTGGGCAGCAATTGTATGGGATTTCAGGAGTGATAATTGGTCAGCAATATTATATTGAACTGAGTTGATATTGGTCCGGTAATATTAAATTGCATCTTGGAGGTGATTTGGTCCCAGTATATTATTACTTTTGATTGCTGCGTGTAATATTGGACCAGTAATAATAATTTGATCTGGAAATGAAATTGGGGCAGGTATATTATAATTATCTGGAGTGATATGTTCAGTATAATATATTGATCAAGAGTTGTGGATATTGGTCAGGTATATTATATTTGGATCTGGAGTGATATTGTCAGATATAAATATAATTGATCCTGGAGTTGAATTGGACAGAATACTTATATTGGATCTGGAGTGATATTGGTCAGTATATTATAATTGATCTGGAGTTGATATTGGTCAGGATTATATTAATTGCTCTGGAGAGATATTGGTCAGTATAATTATAATAGAATCTAAGGAGTGATATTTTGGGTCAAGCATATTATAATTGAATCTGGATGTGAATATTGGTCCCCGTATATTATATTGAATCTGGAGTGATATTAGGTCAGTATAATTATATTGATCTGGAGTTGATATTGGGGTCAGTATAATATATTGACTTTGGAGTTGAAAATTGGTCAGTATATTATATTGGATCTACATTGAATATTGGGTCAGCAATAATATAGGATCTTTAGTTAGTATATTGAACAGCATATTAATATTCGGAACTTGAGTGACATTGGGTCAGTATATTATTTGATTCTGGAGTTGATACTTGGGACAGCAAATTATATTGATCAGTATTGGATAATGGGGCACATAATTATATTGATCTGGAGTTGATAATTGGTTCATATGAATTATTATTATTTGTTGAGCGATATTGGTCAGAAATTATATTGATCTGGAGTTGATAATTGGTCAGTATAATTATATTGATCTAACAATGGGTGATTTAATTGGGCAGCATATTATTTTGATTGAAATCTGGAGTTGATAATTGGTCAGCATAATTATATTGATCTGGAGTGATAACTTGGTCAGCATATTAAATTTATATGATTCATTGGAGATATTATTGTTGGGCCAGTATTTAGATAATTGAATCTTTGGAGTGATTAAATTGGGCAGCATAATTAATTTTGAATTCAGGATCTGAATTGGACCAGCAATGGGCACGGCATATATATTTTTTTAAAATTGATCTTGGAATGGGATAATAGGGCAGCATATTAAATATTGAACTGGAGTTATATTGGTTCAGCAAATTATATGAAACTGGAGAGATATTGGGCAGACATAAATTATATTGATCTGGAGTGAAGAATTGGTCAGCATATTAATATTGATCCTGGAGTGGATATTGGTCGTAATATATTGGATCAGGATGATAAAGGACAGAATATTATATTGAATCTGGATGATAGTGGTCAGTATATTATAGTGGATCAACAGTGATATTGGGCAGCCATATTATATTGATCTGGAGTTGATATAGGTCAGCATATTATAATTGATACTGGAGTTTGACATTATTGGTCAGTTATATTAATATTTGATCTGGAGTGATAATTGGTGCAGTATATTTATATTAGATCAGAAGTGACATTTGGGGGTCAGTAAAATAATTTCTATTAGATCTAGAATGATTAATGGACAGCATATTATATTGATTCGGATTTAATATTGGGCAGCAATTATTCATTGATCTGAGTGGAAATTGTGGTCATCTATATTATTATTGGAATCTGGATTGATATTGGTTCATTATAATTAAAATTGATCTGGAGTGATAATATTGTTCAGTATATTTTATATTGAGCTGGATTGGATATTGGTCAGTTATATTAATATTGGATCTGGATTGATATAGGGCAGCAAATTAATATTGATCAGGAGTGATATTGGTCAGCATAAATTAAATTGATCTGTTGAGTGATATTGGTCAGTATAATAACTTGATTCAGAATTGGGATATTCAGGCAGTATTAATTAAAGTTGATCAGTTAGAGGATATTGGATTTCCCCGCAAATTATATTTGATCTGGATTGATATTGGTCAGCATATTATCATTAGATCTAGGATTGACAATTGGTCCAGTATAATTATATTTGGGATCTTGGAGTCGATATTTCAATATTACATTGCATCTGGAGTTGATAATTGGTAGGTAATTAAATAGAAACTACAGTGATATATTGGGGCAGCATATTATATTTGAATCTGGAATGATATTGGTTCAGCAATTATATTGATGCAGGAGTTGATATTTGGACAGCATATTATATTGAAATTCTTTGCAGTGAACATTGGGCAGTAAATTTATATTGGAATTCTGGAGGAGATATTGGGCAGCATATTAAATTGGATCTGGGAGAGATAATGGGCATCAAATATATTGATCTGGAATGATTATTGGCAGCATAATATATTTAACTTGGCGTGATTATTGGGCAGCATTATTGTAATTGATCTGGAGGTTATTGATAGGTTCCAGGCAAATTATATTTATCAGGAGAGATATTGGTCATATATTATATTGATCTTGGGAGTGAATATTGGTCAGAATAAAAATAATGATCAGGAGTGATATTTGGTCCAGTTATATTAGATAGACACTGGATTGATATTGGGCATATATATTGATTTCTGAGTTGATATTTGTCAGCATTATATGATCTGGATGATATTGCACATATTATATTATCTGAGTGATATTGGTCATATTATTATGATTCTGGAGTTGATATTGTCTGGGAGAGGAGCGACATATATTATATTGATCTTGTGAGTGGATATTGGTAATATATATTGATCTACAGTGATATTGGGCAGCATATTATATTGATCTGGAGTGATATTGGTCAGCATATTATGATCTGGAGTGATATTGTCAGCATATATTGATCTGGGCAGTGATTTTATGGGCAGATATATTAATATGACTGGAGTGATATTGGGCAGCATATTATCATTGATCTTGGAGTGATATTGTAGCATATATATAGACTGGATGTATTGGGCACATTATATTGATCTGTAGTGATTATTGGGTCATCATATTATATTGATCTGAGTGATATTGGTCTCACATATATTGATTGGAGTTGATATTGGCAGATATATTGATGATATTGGAGTGATCATTAGGTTATTGGTATATTTTATATTGATCTACAGTGTTATTGGCAGGCATATTATATTGATCGAGTGATATTGTCGCATATTATATTTGATCTGGAGTGATATTGGTCAGCATATTATATTGATATGGAGAGATATTGGGCAGTTTATTATATTGATTGGAGTGATAGTTAGCAGCATATTATATTGATGGAGTGATATTGGTCAGCATGGGCAGTATTATATTGATCTGGAGTGATATTGGGCAGCATTATATTGATCTGGAGTGATATTGGTCAGCATATATGATCTGGAGATGATGCAGCATATTGTATGATGTATATTGGTCAGCATATTATATTGACTGGGTTGTGATATTGGGGCAGGCATTATATGATCTGGAGTGATATTGTCAGCATATTATATTGATTTGGAGTGATATTGGTCAGATATTATATTGATCTGGAGTGATATTGGTCAGTATATTATATTGATCTACAGTGTTATTGGGCAGCATATTATATTGATCTGGAGTGATATTGGTCAGCATATTATATTGATCTGGAGTGATATTGGTCAGCATATTATATTGATATGGAGAGATATTGGGCAGTATATATATTGTAGTGGAGTGATTAGAGCAGCTATTATATTGATCTGGAGTGATATTGGTCAGCATGGGCAGCATATTATATTGATCTGGAGTGATATTGGGCAGCATATTATATTGATCTGGAGTGATATTGGTCAGCATATTATATTGATCTGGAGTGATATTGGTCAGCATATTATATTGATCTGGAGTGATATTGGTCAGTATATTATATTGATCTGGAGTGATATTGGACAGTATATTATATTGATCTGGAGTGATATTGGTCAGTATATTATATTGATCTACAGTGATATTGGGCAGCATATTATATTGATCTGGAGTGATATTGGTCAGCATATTATATTGATCTGAGTGACATTGGTCAGTATATTATATTGATCTGGAGTGATATTGGGCAGCATATTATATTGATCTGAGTGACATTGGGCAGTATATTATATTGATCTAGAGTGATATTGGTCAGCATATTATATTGATCTGGAGTGATATTGGTCAGCATATTATATTGATCTGGAGTGATATTGGGCAGCATATTATATTGATCTGGAGTGATATTGGTTAGCATAGTATAGAGATCTGGAGTGATATTTATCAGAATATTATATCTATTGGTCAGAATATTATATTGGTCTGGAGTGATATATGTCAACATATTATATTGGTCTGGAGTGATATATGTCAACATTATATTGGTCTGGAGTGATATATGTCAACATATTATATTGGTCTGGAGTGATATTGGTCAGACTATTATAGAGATCTGGAGTAATATCTGGAGTGATATTAGTTAGAATATTATCTTGGTCTGGAGTGATATTGTTAAGAATATTATATTGATCTGAAGCGGAATTGGTCACACTATAGCATAGATATCCGGGGTGATGGTTTTTTATATCATAGATATTGGGTCCGATATTGGTCCGACTATTATAGAGCTTTGGAGCGCAAATTGTCAAAATACTATAGGGTTCGTATATTATAGTGATTGGGAATGAGATTGGAGAGTAAGCGAAGTTTCTAATGGGCAGTATGGTATAGAGATATACGGCCCGTTTTACTAAACATCGTACGACTAAAATGTTCGTAAGTGCAAAATTATGATAGTCTGTAAATTTCCCAATAACAATGTTTTCTTGCAAACTATTATTGGATTTACATTTATTGAGCATAGGCTGCATATGCAGCCTATGCTCAATAAATGTAAATCCATCAATTGAAGTTTCCAGCAGATCCTAAATTTGCATTTGCGTACATTTTAGTCCTACGAAGTTTAGTGAAACGGACCCATGCAGCGTCGTTTCACATTACCAGAGTGTTGTAGAGATCTGGAGTGATGTTTCCGATTGTCAGGACGTTATACAGATCTCGAAAGCGATCGCTGCATATGTCTATAATATACTGAAACACGTATTCAATACACGCTCAATTCGTTTTTATAGAGATAATGCGCGAATGTTCTGATGGTTAGTATGTCATAGAGATCCCGAGGGCAATATCGCTCCTTCTCTCTATAATATAATGACTATCAGCTGTTACACAACGACGTATTCGAGACAGACTTGGAAGTCGCGATGTTTCGGAGTACCAGTAAGTTGTAGAGATCTGGAACGGAATACAGTCAGATAGTACATGTACACACATATTCAGGATAGAGGTGGCCGTCCTTTTTATCGTAATTTTGCGCGACGTTTCTTATTGCCAATATTCTATAGCGATCTGGAGCGAAGTGTCCGATTTCAGTATGCCATAGCGATATTGAGCGCAATATCGCACTATATTTCTATAATATACTGATCATCGAATAGTACACACGTACATGCATTCAGTAAGTCGTTCGTATAGAGATATTGCGTCAACCTTCTGATGGCCAGTATGTTATAGAGATCACTGGGGCCCGTTTCACTAAACTTCCTACGACTAAAATGTTCGTAAGTGCAAATTTAAGATCGTCTGTAAATTTCTATTTATGGATTTACATTTATTGAGCATAGGCTGCATATGCAGCCTATGCTCAATAAATGTAAATCCAATAATTATTTACAAGAAAACATTGTTAATGTGAAATTTACAGACTATCATAATTTTTCACTTACGAACATTTTAGTCGTAGGAAGTTTAGTGAAACGGCCCCCAGAAATGAAACATCGCTTTCAGATATTTACGTGTATAATATGCACATTGTTTTCGAGTTATCGTGTTTTTCGAGCCATCGCATCTAGCAATTTCGGTATATTTGTCGGTTACAGTACCCGTCGGATTTAGCAAACAACGAAGCACAATAGAGTGTATCCATGCTTTAGCTGAGTAAAGTATTTATTCGCAGATTCCAGTCAGTGTGTGAAATTAAATAAACTTATAGCTACAGTAACTTACAAAAATGTCTTTATTTCAAAGAAGAAAAGCTCCAGTATTTACTATAAATTCCGGTGCATAAATGAATATCTCAGGTGGTTGTGACGTCACTGGAAACAGTGGTGTATGGTCCGGCTTAAACGCTGTTGACAAATATGGTGTCCAATACAATTGGGAACCAGTCGTGTCTGGCGCAACAAAAAGTGCGCTGATCAATTGGCAGTCTCATGCAACTTGATTATGGTTTAATATTGTGTTATATGCATCAGGGCTCCAGATAAGGAATTAGTAATTGAGTATTGTCACTCCATCATTTCTGAAGCAATCGGGGATTTCAAAATTTTAATTTGGTAAAATAAAATCACAATTAGTCAGTCTATTAATGTTTACTCATCAAAAGACAGAAATTATTGAATAGTTTGGAGACAATTCTCATGAAATACCAAAATGTATTTTCATTGAAAATAAGAAAAATGATTTTGGTTTAATATTGTGTTATATGCATCAGGGCTCCATATAAGGAATTAGTAATTGAGTATTGTCACTCCATCATTTCTGAAGCAATTGGGTATTTCAAAATTTTAATTTGGTAAAATAAAATCACACTACAGTTTACTCATCAAAAGACAGTTATTATTGAATAGTTTGGAGACAATTCTCATGAAATACCAAGATGTATTTTCATTGAAAATAAGAAAAATATCCTATAGTTGTGGTCTGTTTATTGTTTTCTGCAGCATGATAATGGTACCACAATTTGTTTATTGCTTTTTGATTTCAATCGGTTTTTGGCAATTTTATTTGGGTATTTACGCAAAAACGCAGCTTATCTGGATCTCTGTGCATCATGATCCAGTACGAACACTTCAGACCCTGACCTGAATGTGCAGACTGCTCTAATGCTAGAAATTCAGTAGATCTAATCCTTTTTGTCATGATCAGTAACCATGGTAACATATGTGTAACTATAAAGTTCGTTATTATCAATGACCAGGCCCGTACGCAGAGGGGATGCGACGGGTGCATACGCACCCCCTTAACCCTTTCAACACCACATGCCTGTGGTATTGGCAAAAAGTGTAGATCCAGATGAGACGGCTCATGACGAGCCGTCTCATCAGGATCTGCACTTTTTGCAAGTAATTTTCATAATGTTGAGAACAAAAACACCCCATGTTCATAAATGGACTGGTCTGGAAATCATTTTGTGATGATTGTATTGGGTTGCAAAGTTAAAATATCAAAATCCATTCCAATAACTTAGGGGTGAAAGGGTTTAATCTGCCGAGGTATCCCCGTGGATGTGCATACACAATGTTTAGCCCTTCGCACCGTCGATAACGCATCCCCCTAAATTAATTCCTGCGTACGGGCCTGATGACTTACGATATACTCTATTAATGCTCGGAGTGGCCGAAGCTCAGGATATGTAATATGTCGTTCAGATGGGACACAGAACAACAACAAGTTATTGAATCAAATTAGAAAATTATCGCACTCAATCATTAAATCGCACCACATAAATCAGTTAACTGCACCTAAGAAGAAACCACATTTCATGAACAGGTAGAGCGCTGCTCGCCATTTGATCGTAATAAATCGGATGCGGAGGTTTGACAATTAGCCAAACACAAACTTCGAACAAAACAGAGCTATCGTATTGTAAAAATAGCGATAAATGTGTCTGCGGGACTTGAACAATGTTTCGATGGATCGCATTTTTCGAGGAGTTGCATTTTGAGCCATCGGACCGCGACGCTATTTCGACCGATAATTACGAGGCATCGCATTATGAAAGTATTGGAAGTCGTTTCCATAGAGATATTGTTTCTAATGATCAGCATGTTGTAGGGTTCCAGGGCGAATGTTGTCAGTATATTGCTAGATGGAGTAAAATTGGACACTAAGTGAAGATGGCCGATATGAGGTATTGAGCTAAATGTCGCTCCAGCTCTCTATAATATACTGACCATCAGACGGCAACCATGTATTCAATGCATACATGCACTTGGATTGTTATTGATTTATTGTGTTTAACGGCCTATCAACAGCTAAGGTATATTAATGCAGCAGATTAAATGCGGGATCGAACCCGTTGGCCCGCCCCTAAATGGGCGGGCCAACGGGTTCGATCCCGTATTTAATCTGCTGCATTGAGGTGAAATGCCCAAAATGAGAACGGAATATTTACTTTTTCAAAAATAACAAAAAAGTCACGCTTCCCAAAAAAAATTGTTTGATGAAATTCCATTAAATATTGATTTTATTACGAAAAAACGATTTTCCTATGGGAATTTAACATGGGGAGTCAATTTCCCAAATGTTTCGTCAGAAAACGAAAACAATTGGAAATTGACTCCGAAACCTGGCGAGATAGCTTGAAAATGATGTAACTAAGAAAACAAAAGTTAGATTTTGAAAATTGGTCCTGACCTTTTTGTTATTTACAACAAAAGTACTCACTTTTAAATATTGTTTAGAGTTAATGTGTTTAATAGCCAAAAGTTCGTCGGCAGCAAAACGTGGAACAGACAGTAGATTTACTGAAGCTGTATAAGGCTCTCGCGGCTTATTGACGTATTGGCTGTTTATGTGCTACCCGGCGCTGTGGCGGAGACCTAATCCAATACTGGTGACATGGACACGTTCTACGCGGCGATAAGACACACAGGCAGCAGCGATACCGTCTCTACGTGCTCGCAAGCTTATGACGACCTCGTTGACTTCTCAGCGGATAATGTAGCGCCGTGAAATTGGTACACCAGTGGCGGTTCTCGTCCGCTAACATACATACGGCTTATACGCGTTTAATGCTATTAACTGGAGCTTGGTTTTAGAGTAATAGCTTCTCGGCGTGAACCATGTACATAGTATATTATAGGAATGAATGGCCTTTTTGTGGAATTTATCGGGGTATAAACTTGGAAAAGTCGCGGGAATACTGGACGAAGCGATACAAATTTACAATTTTCGAAAAAAAATCAAAAACAAAATATTTTTTATTTTTTTATTTTTTTTTCGAAAATTGTAATGTTTTAAGGCCTGGTCCAGTATTCCCGCGACTTTTCCAAGTTTATATCCCCGATAAATTCAACAAAAAGGCCATTCATTCCTTATAATTCCGCATTTGTAATAAATTCATCAAGAAAATGTGTTTATTTTCCGTTTTCTTAAGAATTATTTTAACTGCGCCTCACGGTTACGGAAAGTAGTTCGGCGTGGGAGTTTACTGGGATATAAATTTTGGACAGAGACTTGCTACGAGCCAATCAAATGTTAGGGAATTATGTAAATATTTTTGTGCTGCAATTATATTGCATTGAACTGTGAATGAGAGACGATTCCGATACAACACGTTCAGTTGTATTAATTTTGCGATAATAGATACAATAATAAACGTGCAAATATGCAATAACGTTTTCAACAGGGTGTGTTTATATATTGCGTTATATAAAAGGTATCATTGGATACAAATGCGTATTGTTAAAGAACAAATGATATAGTTATATATCAGTAAATGGAAATGCATGCACTCAGCGATAATTAATGGACTTTGTAAAGCTGCCGCCCTCCGGTGATGGACAAACCAACCATATTCAATGCAAATGTACACGCAACGGATAATGACAGTGCATTATATGTATACGAAAGTGTGAAAGTCAGAACCATACTGATGTGATTGAATATACTATTGGCAACTGTTTTATCACGCCGTTGTTTTATAGGCAACACACGTGAGTGTTTCGAACGTATTCCAGCTGCAACGCACGTGCGGCTCTCGGGCGTTTTGGAGGTCGGTCGTACGGTGGGTGAGGTGTAACGTACGTACATCCGTGGTATTTCTACAACAGAGTTCCTGCTGAAGTGGACAAATACAACACATCCTGGTAAGATATATTTCACATTCACGTCAGCTATATGTGGTTGTGACTGGAAATATGGGGCTTACGGAGTTTGTGAGCGATGTATATCCTGATCAATTTAGCACACCCGTGTAGCTTGATAAGGACCAATGATATAGAGAATAGTAAGTTAGTGCCGTGAATGGGAAACAATATCTGGCAAGGCTTAGGAAACGGGATGGGCGAGGCTCTCGCCGAGCACATCCCGTTTCCGTGCCGCGCCAGATATTTTTCCCATTCACGGCACTAACCTACTATTCTATTTATCCCGTCAACACATACAAATGGCTTTAAAATGCAAAATGTAACCTAGTCACCGCATATATTCATACGTGGTGATTAGGTCGTATTGACAGGATATCAAAAATGTTTCACGGCACCGTATTTCACGGCACATACGCACTGTGTTGACGCGATAAATTATACTAACTGAATGGCGAACGATGCAGACCCTGATCAGACTGTGCGGATGCACAGGTGATCTAGATCTCCAATGGTCGCAAAACCGATAAGCCACATTTGTCCAGTCACAGACACATATCAGATGAAGGTGTTTGCACGAACTACTATTTTGTCATCATTTTGGCATCATGTTGTTCTTTGTAAACATGGTAGGTACGTATGTCAACCGCATCTGATCTTCCTATTCCGTGTGAAATAAAGAGTATTAAGTTATGATATACATGCACTATACATGTACGATGTATAAGTATGTGTGAGATGTAGCGGATTTGTCGTATTACATGCACACCGCACGATTTGGATGGATCGATGGCATTTTGACAGTGTTTTAACTTGAAGACGGCTACATTTCAATCTGTAGTTATCGCATCCATCGACCTTGGGTTAAATCTCTCGTCTTAACTGACAGGATTGTCAATATGTCATGAGTTGTAATATTACACGAAATGCACGAACGTTCAGAACGTTCACGTTATGGAAACTTAACGTTGAGAAAGGAGATTCAGACCGAGGTTTCACTGTAATTCATCTGGGGCCGTCTCATTAAACTTTGTACGACTAAAATGTTCGTAAGTGCAAAATTATGATAATCTGTAAATTTCGCATTAACAATCCTTTCTTGTAAACAATTATTGGATTTACATTTATTGAGCAGCCTATGCTCAATAAATGTAAATCCATCAATTGAATTTTTCAGACGATCCTAAATGTGCACTTACGAACAGTTTAGTCGTACGAAGGTTAGTGAAACGGGTCCCGGATTTCTGACATTTCAGCCAGTAGTGTACTACAATAAAACGGTCAACTACATCACATGCTTTTTAGAGCAGCAATAGTTTACACCACACTCGTGTTTACGTGACCGTAACATATTGCAATGTCGTGTTACTTACGACCAATCAAATCATGCCCTCGGAATCGCGAGACAGTCGCATTAACAACGACTGGCCGCCGGAAATTAATTCTCACAACTATTGGCCATCAGTTGTTTTTGTAAATAAAAACAGCATGACTTGTGTGAAACGTAAAAACATATTATTTAATCAGGTGAGTTTATTGTTTATATTGCCCACAACAACGCGTAGCATAAGCAAGGTGGGGGATCACGTGGTTTCCGAACGGCATGACGTCATGTTTTTTAGATGTTTTTACAGTAGATTTTCTTTAATATCTTGCTAATGGAATGTATGGAAGCCCTGGAGGGACTTCCGACTTCTTTACTTCCGACTTCCGACTTCATCACTTTTGACTTCATTACTTCCGACTTCATTACTTCTGACTTCCGACTTCATTACTTCCGACTTCATCACTTCCGACTTCATTACTTCAGACTTCATCACTTCATTACTTCATTACTTCCGACTTCATCACTTCTGACTTCATTACTTCCGACTTCATTACTTCCGACTTCCGACTTCATTACTTCATTACTTCCGACTTCCGACTTCATTACTTCCGACTTCCGACTTCATTACTTCATTACTTCCGACTTCCGACATTCATTACTTCCGACTTCCGACTTCATTACTTCATTACTTCCGACTTCATTACTTCAGACTTCATTACTTCCGACTTCATCACTTCTGACTTCATTACTTCCGACTTCATCACTTCTGACTTGGAAGTAATGAAGTCGGAAGTCGGAAGTAATGAAGTCGGAAGTGATGAAGTCAGAAGTGATGGAGTCGGAAGTCAAAAGTAATGAAGTCGGAAGTAATGAAGTCAGAAGTGATGAAGTTAGAAGTCGGAAGTAATGAAGTCGGAAGTCGGAAGTAAAGAAGTCGGAAGTCCCTCCAGGGCTTCCATAGGAATGACATATTTTTATGAAATTAACAGCCGCAAATGCGGCACACGTTGTCCTTTATTGTATAGGCGGCTTTAATCTCATAATTGTGTCGTTTTGACGAAGAATCGGTTACCGTAAATGTAAATAAAAACTAGAGCACGTGAATGTAAGAAATACCTGTACACCATTCTTTGCGAAATTTATAAGTTGTTGTAAATAACTTTCAGAGCACCCATAAAACACATATGCCATCGTATTTGGTGCGCTACATACATTGTATCATCAAAATCCGTCCGTTTGCTTTTAATGAAAATATACTGTAACAATTAAGTTACAGATTACGTCACGTCGGAAAATCGGGTTCGGAAACCACGTGATCACACACTTTGATAAGGGCACACTCAGTGTTGTGCATCAGGACGGCACTATACAGCGAAGCTGTGCTGGGGCCCGTTTCACTAACACATCTTAGCTTGTTCATAAGTTCGAATTTAAGTTATAACATATGACAAAAGTTATTGCTTATTTGGTTTCACAAAACAAACTTAAGACGGTCATAACAAGTCGGTCATAAGTTACAACTTAGTTGTTGTTTACAGATTTGGTATGTGCCGGCGGGTTCGAATCCCGCTCGGGGCTCTTATTTTTATGATGTCTTTATTTTCCCTTTATATGTTTTGACATCTAAAATAAAGGAATTTCAGGCCTACTGTTGAATATTTTTCAGTTTTATAAATAATATAATGTACATGATGTAGGATATAAATGATATCCCATGATTCCAACGCCATTGAATGCATGTGGATATAATTATTGCCAACTAGTGAATATTATACTGTAATATAAACTGTCATATGACATGAAACAGCAACGAAAGAAATGTTAACCCTTTGAACCCTAAGGAACTGGAATGGACTGTGATATGCTAATGTTCCGACCAATCCAATGGTCACAAAATAATTTTCAGATACGTCCATTTATGAAAAAGGGGTGTTTTTGTTCTAAGAAATATGAAAAGTACTTGCAAAAAGTGCAGATCCTGATGAGACGGCTCGTTACTAGCCGGCTCATCTGGATCTGCACTTTTTGAAATTGTACATATATTACGTCATTAACTTGGTCACAGATCAAGGTTCAGAGTTAGCAGAACACGTGACTGTACTATCGATGATTAATGGTATGCCCGGTCAGATATGGATGCATCTTATACCGAATGACATATACTAGTATGCTATATTTATTTTAACTTGGCACGGGTACTGTTCCATTTGTTAGTTTAAACAACATTTATTAAGTTATAAGTCATGTAAAGGAACAATACATGGTATGATACAAGCATTAAATAGTGTGTGGATTGGAAAACAAGCTTGAAAAAGCTTATATGAATTCTTCTCCACTATAAGCGTGAGTGCAATATACATGGAATTACTGTCAGGCAGGTTATGACTAGTCAATTATTAATGGTGACTGAAATAACAATTGATCATTTATATTTCAAATAGATGGTAATATATGTAGATTGATGGTGGAATATGTATTTTAAATCATTATTTATAAAACAATAAGTTCAGTATTTCAGTACTAAACAAGGGAGTACACACATAAAATGATCAATGTAATCGAAATTATAACTATGGTATGGTGGGGACGATGTAACTGGGGGAGGGCGCGGGTGGGGGGGGGGGGGGTAAAGGGATGCACTCATTGCCGGCATCGTGGCTCGTACTGGACATCTGCCCACCTGTCTCCTCAATTGCCGAAACGCCTTGTAGCCACGATGAACTTCTGGACCTGCTGAAATACGAAGCTGCTTTCCTCGAATGTCAAATGTTCATTGCCGTGCAGCAGTGTGTCTGCTGTGGAAGGACATGGAAGGTTGTTAATACATGTATGTGTGTTGATTAAACTACATGCACTATTTGAGCCAGTGGTATACATATACATATAGGATTGCCTCTGAACCAATAGAATCGTGCTAGCACGGGTAGTACGAGTTTCTCGAAGTTGTAAGTGTTACCCACCACAAATACGTTTGATTGACTCGTTGACCAGTGTAGGAATGGATTAACGTGTACATGGATTCAGCATAGAACGGGTCTCAAATTGTTGTTAAATGCGTCAGGACTGTTTCTCCATCTAGTCTGAAAACAAGGTAGCACAGGCTAATACGCTACATGTAATACACTGTCCGCAAACGGTATACTCCACTTGTGTGTTCTGAAACACTTGCTTTGCTAATGTTGTGTACATCTCCAGTAACCGCCAGGGCCCGGTTGCTCAAAGCTTATGTTAGCTTAACATACTGTTAAATCATTAGCATTGCTAAGGATTTAACAGTATGTTTGTGTAAAAAAATCTTTGAGCAACCGGGCCCAGGAAACTACCAGTTGAGTAAAATCGCAACGCATTAAACACTTGCAATGACACTGGCAGATTGTGTGATATAAGGGTTGGCATTGCAATGTCAGCATATACAATGTTACGGAGCCCAGCAGTGGACGTGGAATTATTTTTTTTAATTCGTTCCCACGTAATAACAATTAGTTCCCTAAATTCAACAATTCGATCCCACGAAACAACAATTCGTTCCCTGATTGTAAATTGTTAATTCAAGGGAACGAATTTTTAAATTGAAGGAACGAATTGTTAATTCGAGGGAACGAATTGTTAAATTGAGGGAACGAATTGTTATTTCGTGGGAACGAATTAATAAAAATAAGTTCATGTCCCCTGCGGAGCTCCGTACAATGTCGCATACTTCTAGAATAAGATCACGAGACAGCCTGTATTTAGATATTAGGTCCTTGTTATCCATGAAGTCTCGGCGATTGGTTCTGTCCCTAAACACTTGTTCCCGTCGTAATGGCGCGCCTGGATTATAGCAAATACAGCTGTCATCGTTTGTATGTTCTGTAAAGAAATAACGAACACAAGTTAGACAATCAATTAGACGGATGGACGGACGGACGTCCATACAAGACACACCATTAGGTGGTATATTCATAATTCTTAAAGAACGGAATGATCACCTAAGATACCATAGACTTAGGTTACGGAATATGTTGCATTGTTTTCGTTTGTCTTAGGGCACACCTCCAACAACCTAAGATCCCAAACATGTGACCTAAACGTGTGCCCAATCGAACGGACGGATGGGACGGACGGACGAACTTACATTTCGGACCTTAGGGGGTACTTGCTATATAAAAGATCAAAGGAAATACCTCGTAAGACACAATAGGCTTACGGGGTACGGAATAAGTTCCATTGTCTTCTATTGTCTTAGGCCACGCCCCCTACCCCAGAAGTACCCTAATGTGTGCCCGGATGGATGGATGGACAGACATACGAACAGATACACGGACAGAGGGGCATACGGACACAATTTCGGGGCGTGGCCTAAAACAAAATAAAACAATTGACTACTTCCGTACCACTTAACCCTTTGAACCCGAAAGCCCGCTATATCGGTTTAGGCAAACAGTGCAGATCCAGATGAGCCGGCTCGTAGCGAGCCGTCTCATCAGGATCTGCACTGTTTGAAAGTAATTTTCATATTTTTGAGAACAACAAATACCCCCTTTTTATAAATGGAATAGTCTGAAAATCATTTTGCCATGATTGGATTGGTTGCAAAATTAACATATCGCAGCCCATTCAGTTCCTTAGGGTTGAAAGGGTTAAGCCTATTGTTTCTTATTTCGTACGTGTCTTTGAATTTCCTGTTTGTAAACATTTGCCCCCTAAATGGTGTAATGCAACTTCGTCTGGACCGACGGACGTACATACGTAAACCAACGTGCAGTCTGATCAGGGTGGCAGCTGGCTGGCAGGCGGACAGGCTTGCAATACAGACACACTGACGGTTCGTTACTAGCCGGCTCATATGGATATACAGTGTTTGCAAATGTTGGCTTTATTGTGTTCGAAGTTCAGACAGACAGACAGACAGACATACAGACGGACCTGTCTTAGTTTTCTATCGTTTCTATTTCGAGTGTCATTCTTGCTAAGAGTTTTTGTGAAACGGACTAAGCACGTACTCCGGACTATAACTTATGACAAAAGTACTTGCTTAGTTCGTTAGTGAAATGGGCGCACGGTCTCTTAGCGTGTTTTCTGTAGCTGCCTCACTTGCACAATATAGTAAATAGTTTACATGGTTAGCGGCGTCTAAAATAAAATGTATTCGGTTGAGCCTTAGACAGCTTTAGCGAGCCCCTATAAAGTTTTCGCAGCGAAACATGACGTCACGCACGTTCAAACAATTAAGTGCAGTATGCGGTATAAATTAAATACATGATTAGTGCCGTCGAATATAAAATATATTCGATTGAGCCTTATACAGCTTTATTGGGGCGAGTCTTATTTACATAATAATTATATACATTGTACCTTTGATGGTCCAGCCCGGACTCGAAAACGCGACCCAAACGGCGTAGTTGTATCTTTGACTTTGCTATAGAACATATGTATCTCCTAATTAGGACATAATGTCTCCTAATTATGAGTTGGTATCTTCTAATTAGGAGTTAGTATCTGATATTATGATTTGTATCTGATAATTAGGAGATTGGTATCTGATAAATTAGGAGTTAGTATTCTGATTTAAATTAGGAGTTAGTATCTTTGATAATTAAGAGTTTTTTTAGTATCTGATAAAAATTAGGAGTTAAGTAATCTGATATTAAGTTAGTTAGGAGTATCTGATAATTAAGGAGTTAGTATTGATTAATTAGAGTTTTTAGTATCTGATAATTAAGAGTTAGTATCTTGATAATTAAAAAAGAGTTAGTATTCTGATAATAACAGTTAGTAAGATATCTGATTATAAGGAGTTAGTATCTTGATAATTAGGAGTTAGTATCTGATAATTAGGAGATTAGTATCTGATAATTAGAGTAGTAATTCTTTGATATAATTAGGAGTTAGTAACTGATATTGATCTGATAATTAGGAGTTAGTATCTGATAATTAGGGAGTTTTAGATTAATGATAATTAGGAGTTAAGATAATTGGAGTTAGTATCTGATAATTAGGAGCTAGTATCTGATAATTAGGAGCTAGGAGATAAACAAATTGTTAACATTGACACAGATAGTAAGTCCTAATTAGGAAATCGTAAGTCCTAATTATGATATATTAAGTCCTAATTAGGAGACAGTAAGTCATAAGTAGGAGATAATAAGTCCTTATTAGGACATAGTATGTCCTAATTAGGAGACATTAAGTCCTAATTACAAGATTATTAGGAATAGTCTCTCCTAATTAGGAGATACACATGTTTTAGCATTGGCACCAGGATGCTTCCATAATTTCCATATATATTGGTTAGTAATTTATAAACAATGCATACGTTTGAATGATAAGGCCAACATGATTGTACCTAAACATATACTATCCTACACTACTAATATGCCATGTTTGTCCCTAAACATATAATATATAACAATACAATATGCCATGTTTGTACCTAAACATATAATATAATAACACTACAATATGCCATGTTTGTACCTAAACATATAATATATAACACTACAATATGCCATGTTTGTACCTAAACATATAATATATAACACTACAATATGCCATGTTTGTACCTAAACATATAATATAACAATACAATATGCCATGTTTGTACCTAAACATATAATATATAACAATACAATATGCCATGTTTGTACCTAAACATATAATATATAACAATACAATATGCCATGTTTGTACCTAAACATATAATATATAACAATACAATATACCATGTTTGTACACAGGTGACGGTACGTAACTCACTATGGCCACTATGGGGAGACGATGTATATGTATGCCAGGCTAGCTCAGTCGGTTAGAGCGATGGTACGGTAAACCAGAGGTCCCGGGTTCGAGGCCCGGGCCGGCGCACATTTGTCTTAATACCCTGTGACATTTTGGACATAATGAGTTACGTACTGTGGCAGATGGAGAAATTTAGGGAAATATTTTAATTGGGCCCAATGACACACACCCGGAACAGACACAGACGTCCTCCATTGTTTGAAGAGAAAATAAAACATCCTTAAATGTACATGCACACTCAGTAGGCACGAAATGTTCTTTATAGGAATTAAGTAAGTGTATAATTGTGTCACTATTCCACCAGTTCTAAAGATTACGAGTGCCCGCTATACAGATATATCATTCAGTAATGTTTATTTTACTGATAGTGACGCGCGGTGTTATCAGGCTATTTTCATATGCAAATGAGGTATGATGTTCTTTAATTATTTATACTAATTAAATGCGTCTCCTGAAAAAATAATATTTTGGACAGAATATATAGTATGATCATTGCACATCAAAAATTAAATACAGAGAATAAATAGTAATGTCCGTTAACATTTTAAGGAAACACGATTATCGCCCCTGATATCAGTATGGAAATGTATGTATATATAAAATGTATAATAATTCCAATCAGTACGTGTGCTAATTGTGGATGAATGCTTATTTTGCCAGAAAATTTCTCAGCTGATGTCTCTGATATAAAGAACATTTTGTTGCTACTGAGTGGACATGTACCTTTAATTAACACTTAATTAAGGAGCTAATGGAATATGTCAAAGGAACAGTTTGTGTTAGGAATTTACGAATGTAAATATTTTTTCTGCTATTTTTCTCGTTTCTCATCAGAAATGTATGTTTTTACCACTCAGTTGAACCGTCTCGGCGAGACGGTTCAACCGAGTGGTAACAACATACATTTTGAGTGGGTAGCGGGTGCACCCAGTAGATTCGCCGGACCAATTTTATGATGCTTCCGGCGCCTCTGGAAAGGCTGAAACAGATTAGTAAAAGCTAGTTTGGTTACATGATAAGTATGTGTATCTTATTTATGAACCCAATTGTACAGATGAGTCGCCTGCAATAGTTTGTTTTTGATTCGTAAAAATATGTTTATAATACTGAAAATTAACTAGCGATGTCGTTATATTATTTATATTACTTAAACTAGTGGAAATCTCGTTCTAAATATGGTATGATATTTTATTTCATACGTTGTAGTTACGTGTCGGTCATACTGTGGGAATGAAGCCAAACAAACACATAATGGATATATGCCTTATCATCTGAAATACAGTCACTTCATATTAAAATATTCCAACAATGAGGATGAAAAAGCCAATGTAGAATACCCAGGGTTGAAAAAGTCAAATCACCATTTCACCAAAATTTCAAGTATACTTTGTCGCCGAAATGAATAATTCCATATAGAACTAACGACTGCATGTATTTGATGATTAAAAGTATGCAGAATTATTGTACTGAATGTATTACATTATCACAGCCAAAATGGCTGTGGTAATGTAATAAATTAAGTATAATACAAATTAATCAATTTATACTGAAATTGATAATTTCTGCCTCGAAATGTACTCGAAAAGATAAGTATACTTTGCAAGTTAGGTGAAATGGGCTACATATGTTGACTTGGACCGTCATGCGGACGTACACAGTCTAAACACTTATATATATGCCTCACAGCACCATCGAAATAAGAGGCATACAACTAGCGTATGACCAACGAATGTGACACGGCTACACGATGGCGTGAGTTTCCCGTACAAACAAATACTATAATGCCTTAACAAAGTTAACAGACATATTTGCATTTTATAGGATAACGCCGTCGGTTTATATTCATGGAGAGATGGTGTCTGCGACATTATTTCCCCATCTAAATGCTTGATGAATATTTGCAGGCAATCGTTTGCAACTTTATCACGTGAGTGACTCTCACCAGGCCAGCTAGACGTGACAATTAACATGGCCGCCCAAGTTTTACTGGACGTAGTATAATTATATTCATGTGTACATGCAATCGTTTCTCGTCGGCTAGTTATTCGCATAGACTAGTCTTATACATGTTATATCGAACATGTTTAATCTCGAGCATAGTTTTCTTAGAACAACCAGTAGGATATATTTGACATTAGACTTGGAATACTGTGTAGCGGGTTTGACGTCACGTTGTGTAGGTTAAACAAAGCAATGTGACGTCAAACAGACAAGGGCCGCCAATTGTAGCGCCTACGATGCTCAAGAACCATGTTATTATTAGGAAAACATGACTTTGTAAACTATGAAATAACAGCAAACGACAATGTTCATACCCAGCATTCTAAGGGTTAGCTCATATTCAGATATTACATTTCAAGTGCGTATCATCACAGCACGGTTCTGGAAATATCGTCTTATTGCGTCGCCGTTTTCACGAGATCGCGAGATATCGAGAGCGCAATGCGATATGCCGATAATGCGATAAAGTGGGGGACGAGAATGCGAGTTTTATCTCGCATTCTCCTCACACGTTCTTGCGATCTCGCCTCGCAATTTCTAGATATCGTGTATTAAGTGGCATACGTGAATGCAATTTACTACAGGATCTCAGTGGATTTAATGGCATACATATAGAGAATAGTACGTTAGTACGGAGCCTTATAAGGGACATGAGAAGAGAAAACAATATTCTGACAAATTCCTACGCTGTTGACGAAAATTGCCGTCTGCTGTTTTTCATTTTTGCTTTAATTCTTAACAAGAAACTGGTTTTGACAGCACATGAGAATCGTCTCCACTGGAGACGATTCTCATGTGCTGTCAAAACCAGGTTTTTGTCGAGAAATATTGAAAATAAAACATTTCCAGCAGACGACAACATTTAATTCAGCGTAGTAAGGGTTAAGTGGCATACGTGAATGCAATTTACTACAAGATCTCAGTGGATTTAATGGCATACATATAGAGAATAGTACATTAGTGCCGTGAATGGGAAAAATATCTGTCAAGGCTTAGGAAACGGCACTAACCTGCTATAATTTATATTTATCCCGTCAACACCTACAAATAGCATTAAAATGCCAAAAAAATAACCCCAGCCGCATCCTGAAAATCGGTGAATCGACTGTTATGACAACCGCACATATTCATAAGCAGTGATTATGTCGTACTGACAGGATATCAAACATGTTTCACGGCACCTTGTTTCACGGCACATACATGTATGCACCGTGTTGACGGGATAATTCTTATCTCAAGCAATGTGAATATCACTGGGCGAAAAAGGTGCGCACCCGCCCAGTACTCGAACCTGGGACTGTTTTACCGTACCATCACTCTAACCACTGAGCTAGCCGCGTACGAATACAACCCTTCTGCCCATAGTGACTTACACACCAGCTATGAAATATTTCCCCCGACAAATTGAATTTCGGCCCCGAATTCCATTTTTAATTCGTCTCCGAATTAATTCCGTATTTCATGAGTATGTATCAGATACGGTTGCTCGTTGGGTACCAAATGTCACAGGGCGAGAAAGATGAGGGCCGACCCAGAATAGAACCGGGGAACATTGGTTTACCGTACCAGCGCCGCCCTACCTACTGAGCTAACCGGGCACATATATAGAGAATAGTAGGTTAGTGCCGTGAATGGGAAAAAATATCTGACAAGGCTCAGAAAACGGGATGGGCGAGGCTATGCCGAGCACATCCCGTTTCCGTGCCGCGCCAGATATTTTTTCCCATTCACGGCACTAACCTACTATTCTATTTATCCCGTCAACACCTACAAATGGTTGTAAAATGCAAAAATAGTATTGACTGGATATCAAAACTGTTTCACGGCACCGTGTTTCACGGCACATACGCACTGTGTTGACAGGATAAAATTGTATATGTGACATCACCTCCGCTAAATTGGAATTCATCTCCGAATACCGAATATATAGTGGAACCTCTTTAAACCGGACACCAAGATAAACCCATGTGATCTTATATTTGATGAGTTTCTTGGTCATTTAACTCAGGTGATAATGTCTGTTCGGGATAGCATAGCACACAGCTGTGGCTCAGAATGATAAACTTTCTGATTTACAGTGAAACCTCTCTAAGCCTGACACCCTGGGAGGTCCGGTTTAGAGAGGTTTCACTGTAATTTCTCTCTGAATCCCTGTATGCTTTGCTACAGTTTCGGGGGTCCACTGTATCTATACGTGTAAGTCAGGGCCCGACGTTGGGCGTAAAATGTAACATTTTGCGCCCAACGTGGGGCCCTGACTTACACGTAACAGAAAACGATGCGCATACGCCGGGGCTTGAACCCGGACCTCTGGTTTACCTACCATCGCTCTAACCGACTAAGCTGACCTGGCACAGATGTATACACACTTTTGAAAAATGTATTAAGGAATAAAACCATGGGCTGGGTGTCAATACATTTAGTGTGCGTGAAGTCCGAAGGAATAGGAATCATAGCAATCTTTAAACAGACCAACAGTAGTGTATCAACAGAGACTGATCAGAATCTAAATTTATATTATTAATTTATATTACCTTGTTTGTTGTGATTCAATTGGTACATGTAGAAACACTGAGAGGTTGGTTATGTACGCGTGTCAAATGCCATGTAAATGTGTTGATAATCACCAAGGATCGTAGCTAGTTATCTCCCTTTGAATTTATTTACAGAAATCAAATCCAAATTGTATATTGCAGGGTCGTATTCTTCGTAAAAAGGGCGAATGTAGCTGAATTGTTGTGAAAATGAGTCATTACAGCGTTTTCGACTAGCGTTGAACCATGTCATCCTACATGTATGTGCAATCTGATCAGGGACTGCATTATTTGCCAGATTCCTATGTTCACACTTATTATTGTTATCGCATTCAGATGTGCAGTCTGATCTGGGTCTACTCTGTTCGCACAATTCATTTTTTGTACTATTCAGTAAGGATTAGATGCTGAAATACAACATAGGATCGGATATCTATAAATTGCAGCGGAAGATAACACTATCGCTCCTAAATATTTAACATGGTCGGATAATATGTTAACGTGGACTATTCCAGGGATCAAAAATGGATTTTCAAAATCTTAAAAATAATGACAAACACTGCTGACTCTGACGAGGTGACTTGCTACAATGCGGCTCATCTGGATCTACAGTATGTATGTTGCACTCCCATAAAATCAGTGCGTAATCAGTTAAATAAATGCAGAAAACGTATCAATACGCACGCACCTGGGGACCGTTTCACTAAACTTCGTAAGACTAAAATGTTCGTAAGTGCAAAATTATGATTGTCTGTAAATATCACATTATCAATGTTTTATTTGATTTACATTTATTGAGCATAGGCTGCATATGCAGCCTATGCTCAATAAATGTAAATCCATCAATTGAAATTTCCAGACGATCCTAAATTTGCACTTACGAACACATTTGAGTCGTACGAACTTTAGTGAAACGGGCCCCTGGTCTGAAACACCGCTGGTGTTCCATGTACATGATGTACATATAGAGTATATTTCTCGCTGCGATGTACTCCATCCAATATATACGATGGCTATCCTCTTTATATCAGACTGCGTAAATCAAGTGTGGGTTAATGCGAATTAATGTCATATAAGCTACTGGTCTGAGCCGCCGGCAGAGAAAATGTACCTCACGGCGACGGTTTCGATCAGCGTAGTCCCAGATCAGTCTGCGCTGTTCTGGGACTACGCGTTTCGCCATTTTGTCAGTGACGTATCCGTAACCAATACGATTACAGCGTACTACGGTTAAGGGAATGAGTATAATGCCCAACTCGACAACTGTTGCGCATGTAAGAAGGTCAGTTTTCTCAATGTATTGTTTACCCTAGTTTCTCGACCAATGAAAGAACAGCATCTCGTCTCAATTAATCGCATATTGCGACGCTTTCGCCAATATCTATTAAATGAATCATTAAA
This sequence comes from Conchocele bisecta, assembly GCA_029237695.1. Taxonomy (NCBI): domain Eukaryota; kingdom Metazoa; phylum Mollusca; class Bivalvia; order Lucinida; family Thyasiridae; genus Conchocele; species Conchocele bisecta. Next base: position 60,371,862 of record CM055279.1, on the reverse strand, counting down.
TGCTCATCCGCTATATTTAGAGCAGATTGTACGCGTTGCTGTCATAAGTTCACGACACACAAAGCATATTACCGCCCACACACGCGCTCACTGCGTGTTACACTGCCAATAACATGCTAGTATAGCGATTCGAAATCACTGTTAGGGGCGGAGCTTCACGAATGGGCAGTGTAAACAATAAGTAAGCTATAGATCACATATTGAATTTTTAATAAATTAATTTCTCGCTCCCTAGCGCTCGCTACGAAATTAATTTATTAAAAAATCAATATGTGATCTATAAATATTACGTATACATGTAGCTGGTTCTGAGACGCATAGCCGTTATCTGCGGAAATGTGACTAGAAAAACACGGCTTGTGACATTCTGCCCAATCTACCTCCTGATCCGTTAGAACAGATCCCTCCTCTATCATGTGAAGGAGTTATACAAGTTGAACGTTCAATTAATTGCCTTGCTCCTGTCGCAGTTAGTCGTACGGCCTCTGGTTTCATTTTCAGACAGAACGTACAATCAGCTCCTTACAGATAGTGCACAGTCTAGAGATCAGTTATTCATTGACGGAATGCTGAACAGTAAACACCATGATCAGACTATGCGGATGCGCAGGATGGTCTGTGTCTAATACTAGTTTAAAAATATCACAATCCCCATTTCTCCAGTCATCGGCCACATTCATTGGAATGAGCGAAGTTAGAAAATCTTCTGAAGACACTCACACTGCTGTCTGTTCCACGTTTTGCTGCCGACGAACCTTTGGTTATTAAACACATTAAATCTGAAAAATATTTAAAAGTAAGTACTTTTTTATCAATAACAAAAAAATCACCCTCCCCAAAAAAAATTGTTTGATGAAATTCCATCAAATATTGATATTTTTGCGAAAAAACGATTTTCCTATGGGAATTACCTAACTTTTGTTTCCTTAGTTACATCATGTTCAAGCTATCTCGCCAGGTTTCGGAGTCAGTTTCCAAATGTTTTCGTTTCAGGATAAAAAAAAAAAAGTTTTGGAAATTGACTCCTCATGTTAAATTCCCATAGGAAAATCGTTTCTCGTCGGCAGCAAAACGTGGAACAGACAGTAGGCACAAGTACATATACTAGAATCTACGTATATGGTCGACCCAATCTTTTTTGAGACAGAACATGCGATATTGTACCGTAGAACATTGCAGATATTTACTGAAAAATATTTCCAGAAACTATGATATTTTCAGTAAATAACGTGGAAAGTTCATAGAAAATGAGGAATTCCATTCCGCATTTGCTCCGAACACTTCGTCAGTTATCGACGGCATTTACGGAAGATATCATACATTTTGTAAATATTTTCATGGCGTATCGCCATTTTCTTACATGTACATGTAGGTACAAGATCAGCTGACCCGTCTCATATATATGTGCTTTTCACAAATTACATGTATAGACCACCATCACAGCCAAACAAATTGGTGTTTTATACGGAGCCCCGCAAGGGACATGGATTTTTGTTTTAATAATTCGTTCCCACGAAATAACAAATCGTTCCCTCAATTTAACAATTCGTTCCCTCGAATTAACAATTCGTTCCAACGATATAACAATTCGTTCACAGGAATTAACAATTCGTTCGGTTGCGAACGAATTGTTAAATTGAGGAAACAAATTGTTAAATTGAGGGACTAAATTGTTAGTTCGTGGGAACGAACTGTTAATTCGTGGGAACGAATTGTTAATTCGTGGTAACGAATTGTTAAATTGAGGGAACGAATTAATAAAAAAAAGAATTCTACATCCCCTGCGGGGCTCCGTAGTTTTCCAAGTGTCTGGATTATGACGTTTTCACTGTACCGCAATCTGCAATTACATATTTTATAATCTCGCCGTCTGTGAATCCGTCGGCAGTAGCGACATTTTATATCCTGTCATAGAAACCATATGACCGACTGATTTCCATCGCTGCGAGCCGATAAAACGGAATATATAGTACACGCAGTATGCAGTGTTCATTTCCGAGAAAGACGAAACGTTGATTTATTGAATTATTCTCGTCAGGCCATTATAGAACAAGATCAGGAAAACAAATCACATGAGATATACAGACACGATGCACCTAAAGCGGCTTTCACATATCATCCGGCGTCCGCACGATTTTTCTAATCGCATGAGTCGCCGGGAGAGTTAGAGCCCATGGACTAGTCATGCGAAATTCGTGTCTGCCATGTGTGCTCTCACATATTACCCGGGGTCCGTGCGGTGCCCGTAGAACATTGGATCGCAGTGGAAACCGTGTGCACGCCAGGGTGTCGGTCGGACCCCGCTAGATAATCTGGCGGGCACCGGCCGATCAGTAAAAAGATCGGTAGGGCTCCTTGCGGTGCCTGGCCGGCCTGCGCCAGGACGCCGGCCGGGCGACTGGCGATTGATGTTGGGCTTTCGCCCGGCGCCTCGAGTATACATAGATGTGTTATTTATTTCTTCAGGAGACCGCCAGATCACCGGCCGGTTTCCGCCAGGCCACCGGGCGGAACCCTAGCGACTTGTCTACGGGCTTGCCACGACCTAAATTCGCGCTTGGAAAATCGCAGAGTTGGGAGTCGGGTTTTCACGTCCGCGGCGCCCGTGCGACTCCTAAAAATCGCAGCGGAGCCTATAGAAATCGGGCAGCGTCCGGCCGGACGCCGCGCGGAAATGCCCCTTTTGGCCTATTTTAGGAGTCGCGCGGGCGCCGCAACCGATATGTGAGAGCCCCTTTACGTGGGTGCTGTGGGTGGGTTGGGAATACTATGTGAATTAGAAAACCAACCATTTTGCGAACCAGCCGGGCGAACATTCTGGGAGTTGGACTATTAGTTTCCAGAGTTGGGGAGCGGGGTGAAGGGCATAGGCGGTGGGCGGCAGCATAACTATGCAGACAAGTGGTGGCTAAAGTTACCACAGGCGAAAATGATCGTCTAATGTATAAAAGATTAACATACGCACACGTTGTCCGTCCGTGCGATCTCCACAAATACATACATTTTATCTTATTTTTATAAATGGAATATTGATTTTCTTCATTATTAAATTGGGAACAAATGATAAAAACATTCACTTATTTGAGTGTATTGTTACTGATTCACTTAATATTTATACTGTAATACAGTTGCAAATTTACTTAGTTCAGCTGCAAAAAGCATTTTGCAGCTCAACTAAGTCAATGTTCAATTTTATTACAATATTTCCACTACTCAATTTGAAAATCAATGCGTATTTTGTAATCCGACAGTTGATAATCAATGCGTATTCAGCTAAAATAAGTGCGTAAAATACGCAAATACGCACCTGATACGGAGCTCCTGATACGGCCTCATTTCCTACATTTTCTACACATAGCTTACATACATGTACACCCGTCACCTGTCTAGCCGTAATACTGTTATGTCATTGGCGCACCAGAAGCCTATTTCATCAACATTGCAAAGTATACTTTTCTAGCAAAGTATACTTTGAGGGAGAAATTTTCAATTTTAGGACAACTTTATTATTTTTTATTATACTGAATTTATTACATTATCACAGCCATTCTGGCTGTGATAATGTAATAAATTCAGTATAATAATTCTGCATGTATTTAATCATCAATATATGCAGTAGTTAGTTCTATATGACATAATGCATTTCGGGGGAAAATAAATGATTACATGTACTCCCTCAAAGTATACTTTGCTAGAAATGTATACTTTGCAATGTTGGTGAAATAGGCTACAGAAGTCGTGCATGCAAGCAGACACCGATGCAATTATTTGTGCATTCATCAAGTAACGAGCTTACATCGGTCGAATACAGACCGACTGATAACACATTGCGACATCGGCTAGCATGCAACGTTGCCTGTTAAATACAAGACAAATGTTAGTGTCATTTTATATTAAGTTTATCATGCAAGGACTTCCTACGCGTTTACTAGCCTGGCCTGATAACGTTTATTTCAAAGATACTGTGACAGTCGTAGTATTATCAAGCACGTATCTGCGCATGCCTACTGTCTGATCCAAATTGACCTGCCTATTGAGCACATTGCATTTAAAACATATTTAAATGTAACCACATTTTCATCAATAACAAAAGAGTCACCGCCTCAACTTTTATTATGTCATGAAATTCCATCAAATATTGATTTGATTGCGAAAAATACAATTTTCCTATTGGAATTTAACATGGGGCAAAAAGAGGAATGGCTAGCGGTGTCGAAAAACGCAGAAATAAAGGGAAATGACTCCAAAACCTGACTGGATAGCCTGGAAATGATGTAACTAAGAAAACAAAACAAATAGATTATGCAAATCGTTCAACAAATTTCAAAACTATTAAATACAGATGATACAGTTTAAACAATATTTATTAAATTATAAGTCATTAAATAGTGTGTGGATTGGAAAACAAGCTTGAACCAGCTTATATAAATTATTCTCCACTGTAAGCGTGAGTACAATGTACATGGCATTACTGTCAGGCAGGTTATGACTAGTTAATTATCAGTGGTGACAGAAATAACAATTGATAATTTATATTTGAAATAGATGGTACTATGTGTAGATTGATGGTGGAATATGTATTTTATCGTATTATCATAAAACTACAAGTTCAGTATTTTAGTACTAAACAAGGGAGTACACACATAAAATTACCAATGTAATCGAAATTATAACTATTGTATGGTGGGGACGAGGTAACTGGGGGGGGGGGGGGGGGGGGGGGGGGGGGGGGGGGGGGGGGGGGGGGGGGGGTGGGGGGGGGGGGGAGGGGGGGGGGGGGGGGGGGGGGGGGGGGGGGGGGGGGGGGGGGGGGGGGGGGGGGTGGGGGGGGGGGGGGGGGGGGGTAAAGGAGTGCACTCATTGCTGGTATGGTGGCTCGTACTGGACATCTGTCCACTTGTCTCCTCAATTGCCGAAGCGCCTTGTAGCCACGATGAACTATGAACTTCTGGACCTGCTGAAATACGAAGCTGTTTTCTTAGAATGGAAGGTTGTCAATACATGTATGTGTGTTTCGCTGAAGTGTATATTTGTTGCAATACAAGAGAAAGTGGCTGACTGTTTATATGGATCCGCATGTGCAGTGTGGGATGTCAACAATACATCTTCTGTGAAGGTCGAAGTTGAGAGCGCTACATGAAAGACGAAGGCGTGTATGAAGAATTTGTCCTGTCCTGTTTCCGCCGTTAAAAGTATGGAAGGTAATATCCGCCATAATTCTATGTGATTTGATGCTTGCGTGCTGATGACATTACAACTTATATTCATGTTATTTCATTCGTCATTTGTATTTATTACATTTGAAATCTGATTGTTGTAATTGTATTTGTCTTTCTTACATGTCCATTCTGCTGATTGCTTTGTGCATTCGTCATATTTACATTACAATTATTGATACGTCCTTATTCGTGTTCCTGTTGTATTGCACTAAGCATTTGCAATAGAAAGTAAGAACAAGCACTTAGCACTTTGAATAAGGCCGAAAGCAGTAAGGACAAAGCCGCAGGAAGTAAGCATCAAGCCATAGTCCGAAAGCTGAAACCCGCAAGCAGAAAGCATCAAGCCACAAACAGAATGATGCAAGCAATATATTGGTTAGTAGTGCCTCATTATGACGCCAGATGGCACTGCTCTCAATGTTAGGAATCCTCCGACTAATAAATAATAGTACGAGATGTGATTGGCTGTTTGAGGCACACATCCAATGCCGGTGTTGATGTAAGATTTCACCTACAAATGATCACAGTATAGATTAGAAGACACCAAATAGTTTTACTATACACTTTAACCGAATCCCATCCAATAAGGTCAGTCTCTCCTACTTTCATTATTCGTATGGATGTTGTGTGACCTACTTGTACATGACATGCAGCCGGTCAGTACTGGTTCTGCATGAATTAAACAACAGCTTCACTACCTCCTAAGACAGAAAAATCCAAAATCGCCATGTCCCCCAATATTGTTTACATCATGTTCCTCAAGTGAAACTGGGTAGTAATGGATCAAGATTTGCAAGCAAACTGTGTCAGTGACCTCAAAACACCCGCACGATTGTGTTCATACCGGACTACTTTTACCGTTTTGATGATTTCGCACCATTTGTTAGTCTCTAACCTATATTACCTAAATTGTTGCATATGTATGTATGGTGTTTGACTTACTAATGTCTTTTATACATACATGTATCCTCATTATTAAATTACATATGTACGTAATTGAAAACAATCACATTTTTATAGTAAGTTACACATATGGTAACTTGCACAGGTTGACTGTCAAACTGGCCCGTTACCGATGCAAACCAATAACCGTCCGGGATCAGACTAAGGTGGGCCACCACCATTGATTTTCCTAACCTAACCGTTACCACACATTTTGCTATTCTCTGCTACTTTCATTTTTCTTATGAATGTTGGGGGACCTAATTTCCAATAACCTGCACACATTCTGCTCTGGATATTGACTAATTAAAATATAAATGTAATTATTGTTCAAGCTGGGGTCCCATCTAGTAGGTACAAACTTTTCTTTATGGAACATAAATAAGTGTATAATTGCAACTAGTCCACCACTTTTAAAAATTACGAGTGCCAGCTACAAAGATATAATTATTTAGTAATATGTAATGTATTCATAGAGACTCGCGGTGGTATCAAGCTAGTTTCATATGCAAGTTTGCAGTATTTTTAAATTATTTATATCAACTAAATGCTGAATAAATATTTGTATCGACATATCATAAAGTATGATATTGCACATCAAATAATAAATAAATGGAATAAATAGTTGCTTCCGTTATCACTTTAAGGTAGTAGGTCTGGTAATGGTAATCATTTTGCCAGAAAAATGTCAGATTGAAAGAATACAGAAAAACATGTCTCCCTATATTATAACCTGGCATGTACACTCTAGGTTTAAGGTTAGAAAAAGGGTGTTTTTAACACCAGTTTTCAGCATATTTGAAGCATTTAAAAGAAAACACTGAGCATGTTTGTCACGTGATGTAAATAGAGTTTCCGTGGCCAAATAATGTAAACAATATTGGGGGACATGACGAGGTTGGTCCCACAACATCCATACAAATAGTTAAAGTAGGAAAGACTGGATGGGATTCGGTTAAATTATACAGTAAAACTATTTGGTGTCTTTTAACCTAAACATGGCGCAACATAAAAGGCGGCATGAATCTACATCAACACCGTTAGGGACATGGAACCAATTTAGAGAGCAACGCATTGTAGGACGGGTACCAGCATATTGAATCATTTTAGGGAGAACTATTTTAAGTTTTAGCAGCGCACCTGGCGTCATACTGGTTGTTCCCAAATTACTGTTGCAATTGTTGTTGTCAAGGGGCGTGGCTTATCGAGGTAACAAAACGCATGGCAAAACAGCAATGCAATAATTAATAATGGAACTCCGGATGTCACTTAGAATGTAATCAACACAAACGCATTGAAACAGTGCAATGAATAAAGCATCAAGCCAAATGCACATCACATACAATTTAGACTACAACCAAGAAGATTTCAAATGTCACAAACACGAATGCCGAATAAATAACATGAAAGTAAGTTGTAATGGCACCAGTCAGCAAGCATCAAGCCACATACAATTGTAATAAGACGGATAGAACTTAGAATGTCATCAACAAGCAAGCATCAAGCCTAATATAATTATGGCGGATATTACCTTCCAAATAAAAAGATGATTTGACAGAATTGGCGTTTACGTTTGCTTTGAAAGAAGACAGAGATTGAGAGTCCTTTATGTTCGGATTCAGTGCATTCCAGTAACGAATGGTGGATGGTAAGTATGATTGGTTGTACTGTTGTGTCCGACAATGTATGTGAGGTATATCGTCAGCATTTCTAAGATTGTAGCGAGGCTACCTTTGAACGGGGATTAAATTTGCGAGATAAGATGGTGTAAGAATGGATTAGTCTGTGTTTCTTACGCCTATCGGTCAATGTTTCCCACTTGAGTTCATGATATAGTATGGCTATGTTGCAAAGTTTGGTCGCGCCCGACACTATTCATATAATACATGTATGTGTGTTGCAACAATATGAATATTTAATGGAATTTCATCAAATAAAAATGGGGAGGGTGACCTTTTTGTTACTGATGAATGTGTACTTACATTATAATAGTGTTTACATTTAATGCATTTAATAGTCACAAATACGTCGGCAGCAAACCATGAAACAGACAGTGGCTGATCTTGCGTCCCGGGTTTTGTCGCTGTATCGCCATGCTTCGCGTCCTGAGTGTTTCATGAACACTCAGGACGCGAAGCCTGGCGACAAGCCCTCTTCGTAACAATGACTTGACGCGCAGATCCCGAAGCGATAATAACACACCAGCGATTTCAACTTTAAATGAAATTACTCCATCTACGAGACAATATACATGTACATCACCGCATCTGTTAAGATTATTATTTGGAAATTCGAATCGACAGTCGCTTTGAAATATGCCAGACATTTCAAGATTCGTAATGGAAATATCGTCAAAGTTTGAAACTATTTCGGTCTAAAATCGCATGTTCAATTAAGCCCATTGTATCACATATTAGTATAAATCTCAGGATGCCCGGAAGAAACGAAGAAACCCATGTGACATAACACTTTCCGCAAAATCGTCTGACGTCCATTTCCTCGTGTAAGTTACACCGTTCCGCCACATAAACTGGTTGTCTCAGGAAATGAACGGTGAAATGAACGCCGGGTGTTATGGGATAGCGGTCGTTTACAGGGGGATCAGCTCCGAGACAGCTGACATTCAGTAATCTCCTAGCTGTGTATGTTACATTTCTACGGAAGCCCATTAGGGCCACTTCACTTATTTTTTATTTCCATTTATTCAAGATCTTTTCTTGAATTTTCAAGATTCTTTCTTGAATTTTCAAGATCTTTTATCGAATTTTCAAGATACTTTCTCGAATTTTCAAGATCTTTTCTTGAATTTTCAAGACCTTTTCTTGAATTTTCAAGATACTTGAAAATTCAAGAAAAGATCTCGAAAATTCAAGAAAAGATCTCGAAAATTCGAGAAAAGAACTTGAAAATTCAAGAAAAGAACTCGAAAATTCGAGAAAGTATTGAACATTCAAGAAAATATGTCGAAAATTCAAGAAAAGATCTTGAATAAATGGAAATAAAAAAAAAGTGAAGTGGCCCTAATGGGCTTCCGTACATTTCACATTTCACTCAATACCAAATATAGTATTTATAGCCCGGAGCATATTCTCCGATGATGCTCCACTCGTGGCAGCAATTGATTTCAAACACTATCCTGGGAAGTCGCACTTATTATACAATGTACGATCCCGGGCGCAAATTATCACATGATCCATTTCCCAGAATTCTTTTGGCAGTTGATGAAAGCCATTGAGCAAATGCGGCACGCTATGCATGTTCCGCCTGCATACATGCTTGTGGCTGTGATTGGAAACTTGTGACTTAAAATTGAAATGTCATTCAACGAGTACATGGAGATGGATTTTTATTATTTCGTTCTTACGAAATAACAAATCGTTCCCTCTAATTAACAATTCGTTCCCACTAAATAACAATTCGTTTAACAATTCGTTCCCACGAAATAACAATTCGTTCCCTCGAATTGACAATTCGTTCCCTCGAATTAATTCGTTCCCTCGAATTGACAATTCGTTCCCTCGAATTGACAATTCATTCATTCCCTCGAATTGACAATTCGTTCCCATGAAATAACAATTCGTTCCCATGAAATAACAATTCGTTCCCTCGAATTAACAATTAACAATTCGTTTCCACTAAAATGTTCGTAAGTGAAAATTTAGGAACGTCTGGAAATTTCAATCGATGGATTTACATTTATTGAGCATAGGCTGCATATGCCTATAAATATAATATACATATAAATCCAATAATTGTTTACAAGAAAACGTTGCTAATGTGAAATTTACAGACTATCATAATTTTGCAGTTGCGAACATTTTAGTCGTTCGAAGTTTAGTGAAACGGGCCCATGAATGTCTAGACTGAATCGGCGTTTCATAGATTGTCTGATATACATATTACAGTGACACCTACCTATCCCTGGGGACCAATAAGTTTGTCGGGTTTATGGAGGTTACATTGTAATTAAAACGTATGAGCTCTCCTAGATGGTGCGTGTGCACTTTGCGATCATGCACAGAAATAATCATCAAATGTAATGACAAAATAACCATCAAGTTAACCCGTTCAACCCTAAGGAACTGGAATGGACTGTGATATGCTAATGTTCCGACCAATCCAATGGTCACAAAATGATTTTCAGATTCGTCCATTTATGAAAAGGGGGTGTTTTTGTTCTAAGAAATATGAAAATTACTTGCAAAAAGTGCAGATCCTGATGAGACGGCTCGTTACGAGCCGGCTCATCTGGATCTGCACTTTTTGCATAAACCGATATAGCGGGATTTCGGGTTCAAGGGGTTAAAGTAAAGAGTCACACAGTTTTCTGAATATCCGCTTTAGAGACGGTATACTGACAAAAAGAGACGAGTCTGGTATGTTCTGTATATCAGTCATCTTAGGTCGGTCCTACAGCTGGCCAGATGTCCTCAGATGCTACATGTCTTTTGAGCTGTTTGTAAAAAATTCGATGGACGAAACGCTGTTGTTCACATGACATGGATCAATAAACTAAAATGCCGTACAACCATTATGGGACATGCTTAAATGTCAGTAAATCTACTCCTTAATTACACCACTTATCTGACCATATAGACTGTACTAAATATAACGTCTAGCGTGTTCGCTGAGGTGGGATTCCATGATCACCAGCCATATTCTGGTAAGCACCATTAGCTTAATTGGGGATCAGTCATGTTCCATTCCAAAGATGGCAATAAAATACCACTTTGTCAAAGCGCCGTGGCTTCGCCGTATTATTAGTCGCCAAGAAACCGATATGCATCATCATAAATGTGTTACGGAGGTCAAACAATCTCGCTAATGGAAGACAAATCAGTCTGTAATAACTCAGGCAATCAGAATGAGAGAAACTTTCCAAACCGTATGAATTCATATGTCATAGCTTGTCATCAGTTATGTACATCATATATCATATTCCAAGGTGCATGATCACGTGGTTACAACAACAACAACGTCGCCCACTCCAAAGTAAGTATTATTTGATATTTTCTTTAATATGCAACATATTTTGATGAAATATGGCGCAGCAAACGCATCTTAATGAGCTGCATTTGGTAGTACAGGAAGTTCGGCACAGACACGGAAATCTATTCTTCGCAAAACGACAGAAGTTTGGGCGGAAATACAAAGACCACAAAATGCAGCTTAACAAGACGCGTTTGATGCGCCATATTTCATGAAAATCCGTTACGTAATAAGGACAATATAAAAGAATACGTACTTTGAATCAGATGTGGTCCGAAGTTTCAGTACTTGTTGTTGTTGTTAGTACCACGTGATCATACACCTTGTATTCCATACATAAAGAAGGGTAATAAGTATCAACTGAATAGCGTTGTACGTGAGCTATATATACTAAAAAAGGAACTATATATATATTGTTTTAAAGTCACTCTCTTTATTAAATTTTCGACCACATGGTCTGTATCAAAATAGTATGAAAATATATCGTTAGTCTTATGTGACGTCCACTATGGATTACTGCTACACTATGGACGTCATATAGGACTGCCGATACATTTTCATGGCTACACTATGGACGTCACATAGGACTGCCGATATATTTCCATGGCTACACTATGGACGTCACATATGACTGCCGATACATTTTCATGGCTACGCTATGGACGTCACATAGGACTGCCGATACATTTTCATGGCTACACTATCGATGTTCCATGTAGCTCGCGTCTCCCGTGCTCAGATATATGATACACATGTGACATATACATATATTTAACGATTAAAACAAATGCTCAACATAATATGAACTCTTTGTCTTTTTACTTTATTTTTCTAATGCTGTATACTGAAGGTGCATGATCACGTGGTTACAACAACAACAACGTCGCCCACTCCAAAGTAAGTATTATTTGATAGTTTCCTTAATATGCAACGGATTTTGATGAAATATGGCGCAGCAGACGCGTCTTCATGAGCTACATTTGGTGGTCCAGGGATTTCGGCACATATTTATGTCGTTTTTGCGAAGAATCGATTTCCGTGTCGGTAGAACACGGAATCGATTCTTCGCAAAAACGACAGAAGTTTGGGCGAAAACACAGAGACCACAGAATACGTACTTTAAATCAGATGGATTCTGGAAGTTTCCGTACTTGTTGTTGTTGTTAGTACCACGTGATCATACACCTTGATACTGCCAAACGTGAATTCTACGGTTCAATGACACCTACAAAACTGAGTTCATGAACTAAATTGTATACTTTCGTCTTAGTGCAGTACTAATGAATTTCCACATGTTTAATATGCGTTATAAACGATACGGAATAGTACATTTAGCCGTGCATCCGAATTCTGAGACATACAATTTCTGTTGAAAGATAATAGGAAATATGATAATGCACATGAACAAATTACTTACGTTGGCCACGAGTAGAAGAGGCTGCATCAATAATAGAGCAGTGAGATCGATGACAGAACATCATCAATCAACTACGCAGTGTCTTCACGATGCTGTGCGCAGGCTATATTTAGAATCGGAATCTAATTTTAATGAATTCTCAAATTACTCACTATATCCATCATTTGTAAACATATGTGTCCCTGGACGAATGCAAACTGGATATGGAAGCAATACAATTAATACCGCACGACGATGTACACTCCTTGCAATTGTACTTTCAGACATCGCAGGCACTCGCCTCGGTATCTCAGTAAACTTTATATCTGGGGCACGTTACACTAAACTTTATACGACTAAAATGGTTGTAAGGGCAAATTTAGGATCGTCTGGAAAGTTCAATTGATGGATTTACGTTTATTGAGCATAGCCTCTGATCGTCTAGCACGTTACTGTGGCATGGTAAGTATTCATACTGTTTGGTACACGAATGCCATGTGTTTCAGTGACTGAATGGTGATCAGTGCAACTGATGATAGACCACGGATGCACAGCTGGTGACCGTTTGACTAAACTTCGTACGCCTAAAATGTTCGTAAGTGCAAATTTAGGATCGTCTGAAATTTCAATTGACGGATTCACATTTATTGAGCATAGGCTGCATATGCAGCCTATGCTCAATAAATGTGAATCCAATAATTGTTTACAAGAAAAAAGTGTTAATGTGAAATTTACAGATTATCATAATGTTGCACTTATGAACATTTTAGTCGTAAGACGTTTAGTGAAACGGTCCCCTGGTCTGGATTTACAAGGGTCCTACATGTCATACGCCCCATTTATGCAATCACAACCATTATATGTATACACTTATATTTAAATTATGCCATTCCACGAGGGAGTTAGTCCACTATTCCACTCACCCTGCAAATGACCTTTGGCCTAGTTTGATGTGGTATTATAGTTGTCACGGTTCTACAGTGGGGTCAGCGGGTAAGTGCACACACGAACGAACGCGACAGGTTGGAACCAATCTGTCGTGTTCGTTCGTGTGTGCACTTACACGCTGACCCCACTGTAAGTTTCTGGGGGCCGTTTCATTAAACTTTCTAAGACTAAAATGTTCGTAAGTGCACAATTATGATAGTCTGTAAATTTCACATTAACAACGTTTTCTTGTAAATAATTATTGCATTTACATTATTGGTGGATTTACATTTATTGAGCATAGGCTGCGTATTTTTTAAATCCATCAATTGCAATTCCCAAATGATCCTAAATTTGTACTTACGAACATCTTAGCCGCACGATGTTGAGTGAAACGGGCCCCTGGACTAAAATAACACAACAAAAGGAAAACGGAGCATACAGAGGTCCCTTTTGCGCATTCTTATTAAACTAAGGGAAATACGATTTCAATTAGCGTAGTTGTAGTTGGTACAATGACACCTCCGTAAACCGGATAGCAAGAAAACACCCGTGATCTGATGTCTGATGAGTTTCTTGGTCATTTATCTCAGGTGATAATGTCTGTTCGTAATCGCATAGCAGACAACTAAGGTTCAGAATGATCGGATTGCCCATTTACAGTAACACCTCTCTAAGCCGGACACCCTGTACATGTAATGGTTCATGGCGGAAACTGCTGTCACAGGAGCATGACCAATGGCATTACCATCTAACGATGGAAGAACTCGAACGGATATGAGCAGTAATAACTGACGTACGATCATTTGTCTATACCCGCCTAATGAGTACAGTAATACACAGAAGACAGATGCATGGAAGACGAACGCACGTATACGGATTGTCAATCTGGCACTGATTGATCGCTGGTGCCCATCTCTCCACGTCTTCACGCACGTCATTAGACACATCTGTGTATACTGTATAACTGTGCCTCTTAATTAGTCTCTGACATAAAGAGCAACTTTTCACTCCATCAACGGACTTCCCACAACACATTTCGTACTACTTGATCAGTTATACATGTATGTATTATTTAATCGAAAATACAACATGTATCGGGTGAATAAAACAACGACCCAAACATTCGAATTCGCATATCTCACATAATATGCATAATATATCAGCATAACATTTCATATTATCACGTCACGCAATTATCAGACATTGATATGACATTTAAAAGTGTCAATTATATACATTTGGGGTGCCAGTTGGCTGTACAGAATGCACCATTATACGCCATATGACATTATGCTAGCTTGCTGATCAAAGCTTCGAACAGCATGCTTCCAGGAAATATGTATTAAAGCGGAAATGATAATGTCAGAAAACTAATTTACCCGTGTACAATACTCCACATGAAAAACAACATTCAATACACACACCAACATGTAATGACACGCTTTGATATTTATGTTGACAACATAATTACTTTTCCAGGTCAATAACTAAATCAGAAAGTAGATCTTTATAATATACCACGGTGGGTATATCACGTCACGGGCAACTGCTACAGTGGGGTCAGCGTGTAAGTGCACACACGAACGAACACGACAGGTTGTTTCCAACCTGTCGTGTTCGTTCGTGTGTGCATTTACACGCTGACCCCACTGTATTTGGATGAGGTGCAATGAGGTGCACTGAATCAGGTAAGAATAATATTACACTTCAAATAATAATAATACGAGACTGAGGTGAGTGGTGAATTTTGAAACACTTTGTCAGGGGTCATATCACGGATTAGCACGGGGTTTCGAGTATCTGTCGCTACATATGTCAACTACATCATACATGTCACAAATTATACGACCTCACAATGGGTAGACGTAAAATTGATGACTCTTTGGAGTTTGTTATAAAATACCTTTTGAACAACTAAATGTCTTACAGAAACGTTAGGAAAGGGCTGAAAATTATGGGACGTGATGTTTCCATAGCTACAATCAGTCATGTTAAACACCACATCGGTAAACAACGCGACCCACATACCAAAATACTAAAATTTGGTCAATTTCGTAGGACACCAACAAAGTCCACAAATGACGTCATACGTAAAGTCGGTATTATGATCGGCAGGGTCAACCCACCATCGCAAGGAGAAATTGCAAATAAATATGGTGCTCTCAGCGAGCAACCAACAGAATAATTAATATATTTCTCCAAGCGAAACTTCGATAAAAAAATGCCAAGTTCAAAAGCTCAGTTCATCGCAAACAGACGTTGGCATACCAAGTTCGTTACTCCTGAGGAGTGGATGGCCACTAATTCTGTCGATTCCATAAACTTTGCAAAGTACTTATCTAGCAAAGTGTACTTTGAGGGAGTAATCATTTATTTTTTCCCGAAATGCATTGTTTCATATAGAACTAACGATTGAATATATTTGATGATTAAAAGTATGCAGAATTATTATACTGAATTTATTACATTATCGCAGCCAAAATGGCTGTGATAATGTAATGAATTCAGTACAATAAAAATTAATAAATGTATCCTTAAATTGAAAATTTCTCCCTCAAAGTGTACTAATAAAGATAAGTACATTTTGCAATTTTGATGAAATATGCTACTGATGCTGCTCCAATGGATTTTGGCTATTGGGGTATTCTAAAGATACGCCTTCAGAAGATAAAAATATACACTCTTTCTGGCCTTAAACTGGCTTTAAAATACAAGTGGAAGGAATTGGAGCAACCAGTTATAAATAAAAAATCATAGTGACTGTCGCAGATCATGCTTGCTGTCATACACGTGCACGCGAGCTGTATGTATGTTGTGTAGCAACATAAACAGTTTGTTTGCAACGTGATTAGATACGAAGCCCCGCAGGGGACGTATACTTATTTTTTTTACTAATTCGTTCCCACGAAATAACAATTCGTTCCCTCAATTTAACAATTCGTTCCCACGAATTCGTGGGACCGAATTGTTATTTCATCAGAACGAATTTTTAATTCGAGTGAACAAATTGTTAATTCGAAGGAAATAATTGTTAAACTGAAGGAATTAATTGTTAATTCGATGGAACGAATTGTTAAATTGAGGGAACGATTTGTTATTTCTTGGGAACGAATTATTAAAACAAAAATCCATGTCCCCTGCGGGGCTCCGTATAAAACACCAATTTGTTTGGCTATGATGGTGGTCTATACATGTCATTTCTGAAAAGCACATATATATGAGACGGGCCAGCTGATATTGTACCTACATGTAAGAAAATGGCGATACGTCATGAAAATATTTACAAAATGTATGATATCTTCCGTAAATGCCGTCGATAGCTGACGAAGTGTTCGGAGGAAATGCGGAATGGAATTCCTCATTTTCTATGAACTTTCCACGTTATTTCGTGGGAACATTGCGTAATTTGATCAGTAATATCAGCGAGTTGTGTGAGTGGAAATTAAACAAATCATACATTGATGCTTGACAATGGTGCCTACTCGTTGTAAACATAGTTTAAATGGCTTTACTCTTTGTAAACATAATGTATGCTCGGAATCAAATTCAAGTGGACTAACTCACATCAGAAATGTATATCGTTATTGTATGTAGTAAACAAATACATTGAACTTCACCGTGGCATCGATATGCAATCCTTTTGATATTACTAGCTACTGGTCCGGCATACCTGCGACCTCCAGAATAGACAGTAACGTTATCAAGGTGCATGCTCATGTGGTTACAACAACAACAATGTCGCCCACTCCAAAGTAAGTATTATTTTATATTTTCTTTAATATGCAACGGATTTTGATGAAATATGGCGCAGGAAACGCGTCTTCATGAGCTGCATTTGGTGGTCTATGGAGATTGGGACAGACTTATGTCGTGTTTGCGAAGAATCGATTTCCGTGTCGGAGACACGGAAATCGATTCTTCGCAAAAACGACAGAAGTTTGGGCGAAAATAAAGAGACCACCAAATGCAGCTTAAGAAGACGCGTTTGGTGCGCCTTATTACATCAAAATCCGTTACGTAATAAGGACACTATACAATAATACGTACTTTGAATCGGTACGTGTTGTTGTTGTTAGTACCACGTGATCATACACCTTGGTTATGGAATGTGTCAAGTATTTGGAGTATTGCCTCCCAGGGGTAGGAACCATTGTTACCTAGTAACCTTTCTGCATTGTTGACACCCTAATGAACACAAATCAACTCGATTCCTACTGAATGACACGGGCATAATACGCGTACTACTTTACAGATTCCACGACGTATTTGTGTTGAGAGACCAATCACAGTGATTCATGCACTAAAGCCATAATGTCCAAGACAATACTAACAGAAGCTCATGCTTTGGATATTAACATTCCGATTTAACAATAATTATGAATTTAATCTAGAGGATCTCAAACATGGTTCATATTGCATGTATGGTATTTACATGTATGACGCCTCTGATAATTGCTGAGGGGTTTCATAAATGTCATACGACACAAAAACGAACATTATATTCTGTTTGGATCAATATTGCCAGCGAGCAGATGTCAGCGATTATGTATGGACCTAGCTTAACATCCCCACAGCGAAAATATTTAGAATACTTGCAATGGATATATCATAAAAGTTCACATTAGCTAGAGGATATTCATATTTTTGCAACGAATATGACATATATGTTCATCGAGTGGTGTGAAATGTCCATATTTCACGAGTGCCGTATCGAGTGGTGTGAAATGTCCATATTTCACTCGTGAAATATGGACATTTCACACCACTCGATGAACATATATGTCATATTCGTTGCTAAAAAATGTATTTTCTATTTATTAAATACCGCTCCATGGAAATTAGCAGTTTTTAGACTGTTTACGGTAATGAATGTGTATTTGCAGCCTATTTGCACTGTTTTCTTTCAGGTGCGTGTTATGAATATAGATAGCGGAAGTAGTCGTATTTTCACCGGAAGTTGTTTATTTCATCGATGAGAACATATGACTTTTTTATTTACAACGTATAACTATGTATTTCATTGGTAGGTATATAATAAATCCCTGTATTTGTCGCCCCGTATTTGTATTTGTCAAGTTGCAGTAATCTTAGTGAGCGTTGTCAATGACGCCAATGACAAATACAGTACGTAATTATAGTGGTGTTGTCATCCAATAATATTGCCAGATAACACGTTTGTTCATACATGTATCACTGCTTTTAACATGGTATAATAAGTTTTTCATGCGATACATTTGCGTTTGGCAAAACCAAGTTCTGGATGAAACTTTGTCAGTTCAGGTTATATTTCGGAGTTTAAGTGGTAAACAACTGGTTAGGGAAGTCTGCGTTTATAATAATATGTATTTGCGTATAAATAGAGAATAGTAGGCTGCTGTCGTGAATGGGAATACATGTCTGGCAAGGCTTAGGAAGCGGGATGAGCGAGGCTCTGCCGATTGACGGCACTAACCTACTATTCTATCTATCCTGTCAACACCTACAAATAGCTTTAAAATGCAAAAAAAAAAACCCAAGCCGCATCCTCAAAATAGGTGAATCGACTATGACAACCGCACATATTCATACGTAGTGATTAGGTCGTATTTACAGGATATCAAAAATGTTTCCCGGCACCGTGTTTCACGGCACATACGCACTGTGTGGACGGGATAAAACATGAAAACAAATCTGCATTGACCACAGCAAATCGACCACTGAAGATTTTCGTTCCAGTAGCCTATTTCATCAACATTGCAAAGTATACTTTACTAGCAAAGTATACTTTGAGGGAGTAATCATTTATTTTTCCTGAAATGCATTATTTCAAATAGAACTAACAAATGCATGTATTTCATGATTAAAAGTATGCAGAATTATTATACTGAATTTATTACATTATCACAGCCATAATGGCTGTGATAATGTAATAAATTCAGTGTAATAAAAATTAATACATTTATCATAAAATTGAAAATTTCTCCCTCAATGTAGACTTTGCTACTAAAGTATACTTTACAATGTTGATGAAATAGGCTACTGGTCTCATAACGTCGCCTATATATTATGGCATGTAAATCAGCAGCAAATGTATTGACTTGCATGTGGGTCGCGTTCCGTTACATTTTAAAACATACTTCTCTTTCGATTACGTTTAATATGCATTGGGTTAATTTGCTTTATTATATGAAATAGATCCGGCTGCATGCTGTGTGGCTCTTTGATCTACATTTACGAAATACAAGACCACAAAATCAAATCCTTTAGAATGTAAATGTAGCGGAAATATCGATTTATCAATCTGCACCCCAAGCCCGGCGTGCGTGAGTGGAGACATGTTAACTTTGATCCGCTATTTCCTGTCACAAAAAGCGACGTACTGAGCAATTGTGTATAAATTGATAATACAAAAGGAGCATTTAATAAATTGCGAAGTACACTATTGTGATAATTCGTTCACGCGGACGTTAAATGTATTTTATTTGCCACTTCTTATTTGTTTATCTGAGCACGCGATACTTGTCCAAACTGACAGGTTTTCGTGACTGCTGTTATAAATGAGACGTATGTACTCTGATAATTGTGTCAACTTTTGACGCCATTTACGGAAAATATTGTAAATTTTGCAAAGATATTTCATGAAATTACGCAGATGTCTGAAGGTACAAAATCAAATGCCGTGTCTCAGATGTTAATTGGACCGGCTAAGTAATGGTTACATGTACTTGTATGTATCCCTTTCAACACAGTGCGTATGTGCCGTGAATACGACTTAATCACTGCGTATGAATATGTGCGGTGACTGGAGTTATTTTTTTGCATTTTAAAGCCATTTGTAGGTGTTGACGGGATAAATAGAATAGTAGGTTAGTGCCGTGAATCGGAAAAAATATCTGGCGCGGCACGGAAACGGGATGTGCTCGGCAGAGCCTCGCCCATCCCGTTTCCTAAGCCTTGCCAGATATTTGTTCCCATTCACGGCACTAACCTACTATTCTCTATCTATCTATTTTCTGATTTCTGAACCAAAATATATGTTATGACCACTCATTTGAACCGTCTCGGCGAGACGGTTCAAATGAGTGGTCACAACATATACTTCTGATGAGAAATAAAGAAATTCTTGAGCCTTGCCGGATATTTTTCCCCATTCACGGCACTACATGTAACATACTATTCTCTATGTCAGGTTGCCGTGTCATCATGGTGTGCTGTGAATGTTACAACGAATGCCGTTTTACAATCTGACATTACAATGGGCGCTTAATTTTAGAAAAGGCACACATAGTGAAGTGTTCGCGTCCATGGTAAATCAAATTAATATTTTGATTTTGTGGTACCGAAATATTTAACGTGTTCCAACAACGGACGTATGGACAGACGGACATGATGGACCGACGGATGGAACAATTATTGAATGCACCTGATTTCAAAATGTTACATATTGGAACAAGCCTACGGTAGACGTGGGCTATTGTAATGATGGCGATTTCTGTTACATGCCTACTCAGTAGGCACCAAATGTTCTTTATAGGAATTAAATAAGTATATAATTGTGTCACTATTCCACCAACTCTAAAAATTACGAGTGCCCGCTATACAGATATAATCAGTTGGTAATGTTTATTTTACTGATAGTGACTCGCGGTGGTATCAGGCTAGTTTCATATGCAAATGAGGCCTTCTATGTTTTAATTATGTATACTAATTAAATGCGTCACCTGAGCAAACTAGATTGGTCAGTAAGCGAGGCATACGGAATACCCCCCGCGTGGGCCCAGGCACCCCTAAATATGTAAACATTTTCCAAGTGTGTGTGCTTGTGACCTTGACTCTGTGCTTAGCGGGGGCGGCACGAACGTGAATTTGTCACAGCGTGGTAAAGGTCCATTGGAGCAATGCGTGTGTGAAATGTGAAGCAGATCCGACCGAGCAAGGAAATAGAAGTTATAACCGATTTCTCTGATGTTAAGTTTTGTAAAGAGAATAAGTATGTGATCTTGACCTCGAGACGAGCGGGGATTTGTCATGTCAGAGCACGATAGTAGAGCCTTAGAGGAATGCATGCATGAAATATTAAGAATTTTCGACGAAACAAATAGAAGTTATAACATATTTCTCTGATGTTAAGTTTTGTAAAGAGACTAAGTATGTGAACATGACCTTGGGATCAGCGTGGATTGGACGGTCGTGGATTTGGCACAGCATGGTAGTAGAGCCATACAGGCATGCATGTGTGAAATATTAAGCATTTTAGATAAAGGAAATAGAAGTTATAACATATTTCTCTGATGTTAAGTTTTGTAAAGAGACTAAGTAATTGACCTTGACCTTGGGATCAGCGGGAGTTGGACGGTCGTGGATTTGGCACAGCATGGTAGTAGAGCCTTACAGGAATGTATGTGTGAAATATTAAGCATTTTAGATGAAGGAAATAGAAGTTATAACAATATTTCTCTGATGTTAAGTTTTGTAAAGAGACCAAGTATTTGACCTTGACTTTGGGATCAGTGGGGGTTGGACGGTCGTGGATTTGGCAAGGCAAAGTATGGTAGTAGAGCCTTACAGGAATGCATGATGTGAAATATGAAGCATTTTTAGATGAAGGAAATAGAAGTTTATAACAATATTTCTCTGATGTTAAGTTTTGTAAAGGACTAAGTATTTGACCTTGACCTTGGGATCAGCGGGGTTGGACGGTCGAGGATTGGCAAAGTATAGTAGTAGAGCCTTACAGGAATGCATGTCTGAAATATTAAGCATTTTAGATGAAGGAAATAAAGTTATAACAATATTTCTCTGATGTTAAGTTTTGTAAAGAGACCAAGTATTTGACCTTGACTTTGGGATCAGTGGGGGTTGGACGGTCGTGAATTTGGCACAGCATGGTAGTAGAGCCTTACAGAAATGCATGTGTGACATATTAAGCATTTTAGATAAAGGAAATAGAAGTTATAACAATATTTCTCTGATGTTAAGTTTAGCACGGAAGCACGGTTATCGCCCCGGATATCAATGTGGAAATTTACGTCTGATATAAAATGTATAATACTGACAATCAATACTTGGGGTAATGGTGAACGAATGTTTATTTTGCCAGAACATGTTTCAGATGATATCTGAGTGGTCATGTACCTTTAATGTATACGTGAGTCGGGTCTCGATAAATGCGAATCGGAAGCTTATTGATAGCTGCAGCACCGTGTTTGAGGTCGTCAATGTCAATTGTTAATTGTAAATGAAGAGTGCCGTAAACATGAAGTATCCAATCATGCATTCGATTGTGAATGTTGTGTTCGTAGTGCAGTGAAACCTCTCTAAACCGGACACCCTGGGACGTCGTCCCAGGGTGTCCGGTTTAGAGAGGGTACACTGTACATGTAATTAAGCACTCCGTGAACAGTTTTGTCATTTTCAATCATAAACAGACACGACAATGGCATAACTGACAGTAAACACAATGAGGTCGCCAGGGGGTCCGGTTTAAAGGGGTTCTACTGTGTCTGGTTTATACAATGACATGATAATCTACACGTATATATGAAGGCAATTCTCAAATTACTAATGCTTCTATTATTGTGGAAATGTGGACATTGACTCACAAACACTACAGTCTGTTCCACGTTTTTCTGCCGACGAACTGTTTGCTATTAAACACATTAAATCAAAAAAATATTTAAATGTAAGTACTTTTTCACCAAATTGAATAACCAAAATGTTGTGCTTGATGAAATTCCATCAAATATTGATTTTATATTATTTAACATGGGGGAAAAAGATGTGGAAACAGTGGGGGAGGAGTCAAAAAACCAAACATTTTGAGAATTGACTCCGAAACCTGGCTAGATACTTTGTAAATGATGTAAGTGAGAAAACAAGTTAGATTTTGAAAATCGGTCTACAAGTAAAACAATGTTTGGAAACAAATCTATTTTTAGCCCCCATGTTAAATGAATAAAATCAATATTTAATGGAATTTATTCAAATAATTTTTTTTTGGGCAGGGTGACTTTTTTCCAATTGATGAAAAACGACTTACATTTTTATATATCTTTAAGATTTAATATGGCCAAAAGTTCATCGGCAGCAAAACGTGGAACAGACAGTACGAAGTATTAGTTACAACAATTATAAATAATTATAAATTATTGTGACTTTGATTGGAGAATGTTTGTTTGTTTGTTGGGGGTTAACAGCTAAATTAAATGTCATATAAGGCCGGGTCAATGGGTTTAGTACTAAATCCCATATATTACCTGGACAAGTACATGTACATGTACATGTTCAAGTACATATACAAATGTGGGGTGTATCCCAAAATCAGAACTGAATATTTACAATAAAACATATATATATATTCAGCCCTGAAATCAGAATAATCCTGATCTTATGCCAGGTCCTCGCCACACCAGAATCACTTGGCCCCCTCCAAAAAGCAATAGGATCAGAAATGATCGTACTACTTTAATAATGGGCAATAACAAAATTCAACTCACAGGAAACGAAAGAGCCAAAGGTAAAAACGTACCAGGCAAATCGTGATTCCTAAGGGAGAAACCCCTACCGTTAATGTACGCCGTCGCGTTCGCCTGACTAACCAACCACCCACGACTGGAGAATGGGGCTTATGGGATTTGTGACCAGTGTAGCTTCTGATCAAATAACACAATCCTGCAGCCTGATAACGATATATATTGCTTGTTAGAAGCATGGCTGGTGTTTTATTGATGTAATGGCAACCACTGTAATGATCTGGATCTACACTGGTAGCAAAACCCATAAGCCCCAGGGGTCGTTTCACTAAACTTCGTACGAATAAACT